>OX344861.2:3030000-3379273 GCA_947037095.2 Nycteola revayana
TATTGATTGTAATTGAGATGACGTGACATTGTAAAAACCATTTAGAGGAGTCTATAATATGATGTAACTGGCCTTATAAGTTGCCAACAATGTATGTTAATGCGCGTTCCCGTGCGAAACACAGCGGTAGCCATTTTTTAGGCTGTTTTTGGGAGCCAACTTCTCTTTATCTAAAAGAACTAGCAACTAATAAAAAATAATTTAAATTTCTACACAATCTTGACTCCAAAATGATCCAAACTTTTTAAGCGGCATAATATTTAATTAAACCTCCACAAAAAAGCCACAGAAATGAGAAATAATCCTTACTAATATTATAAATGTGAAAGTAACTCTGTATGTCTGTCTGTTACGCAATCGCGCATTAACTACTGAAGCGATTTAAATAAAATTTGGTACAGATATAGTCTAGAGCCTGACAAAGAACATAGGCTATATTTTATTATGAATTTCCCACGGGAACGGGAGTTACGCGGGTGAAACCGCGCGCGGGAAGCTAGTTATTTATAACATGCATCTCCTCCTAAAATAACCATTATTTTTATTTGCGTCCTAAAATAATGGGTAGGTAATTTAATAAAGAACATTTTGCTAGTTTTATTTTTTCAAAACACAAAAATTTGATTTTATAACTATTTTTTTCTAAAATCTGAGCGTACTTGCTAAGTAACGGTGGGGTGCGGCAAAGAGGGAACGAATGCTCAAGGTATTTTGGTCAGGGTTAATTGATTTAGTAATATACTAATGTTATAAAGAGGAACACCTCCGTAGCGTAGTGGTATTTGGCTCGCTTTAAATCTTGGAGGTCATGGGTTCGATACCCACGCCGCGCCGCGCCGGACAGAAAATCTTTGTGTAATTTCTAAGATTTCTTTCCCGGTCTGGTTGGTTGAGGGACTGCCCTCTGTGCCTCGGAAAGCACGTTAAGCCGTTGGTCCCGATTGTTATAACATCTTATATATAAAATTCTCGTGTCACAATGTTCGTTCCCGTACTCCTCCGAAACGGCTTGACCGATTCTCATGAAATTTTGTGAGCATATTGAGTAGGTCTGAGAATCGGCCAACATCTATTTGCCGGGTCAGCTAGTTATCTATAATAATTGTATATCATGGAACGGGCAGTAGCGTTTCCTTGTGTGTTACAACATAATTCTGCGGTCACCAAACTGCCAAGCATGGTGACTATGGCAAATACCCTCCCTCGGGAGGAGGCCCATGTTCAGCAGTGGATGTTATATGGGCTGATGATCATAAAGAGGAAAAGTTTGTATGTTTATATTTTAAGTATGTTTGTTTTCAATAAACTCAAAAAGTAATGAACGGATTTCACTAATTCGATGCTATGTATAATCATCATTTTTTGTTTGAGGAAATATTTTTTTGATACTCTAACTTACGGACTCAATCAATTTTTTTAGTCTTCAATCCTAATGGGGACTTTTACTGTCACAATGCTTCTCTCTGCTTAAGTGCAGACCACAGCGTCAGCTAATATAGTGCAACTAAACTAAAGAAAGTATATTTTATCTCTGTAGATCACAATGTGAACCTAAGCTAAATATATGATAAAGATTGTTTTGAAATATTTTTTCCCAATGATTGTCAGTTAACCCTCATGCTGTAGTTTAAGACTAGCATGCCCATTTATCTTTTTTTTCTTTAAAAAAAAAAAATTACTAGCAGAGTTTTGCAGTCTACTAGTATTCTCGTTAACCCCTCGTGCTCAGCTAAAATGCTTGTGTAACGAGTGGGTTCACGTCGGTAGTGCAATGGGTGGGGTTCGAATCTGCGACCTCAAGATCACAAGTCCGGCGCCCTAGCAATCGGGCTACATTCAAACATGTATGTATAAATATTAAGATTTTATTTGCATAAATAAATGCTTTGGTTTAAAGATCAGTTTGTCTTCAATAATTTTATGATACAATTAGAAATGCAAAAATTATTTAAAAAGAATTTATTATCAGAAAATCTAATATTCTTAGTTAGTTTAGTAGTGCTATGAACATGAACAGTAGAGGGTAGTTAAATAATTACACATGAAGGTAGGTCCTATTGTAAGGAGACTTGGAAGTACTCAAATTTACTTAAATGTAATTGTCATCTTATCTATACTAATATATTAAGATGAAGAGTTTATTTGTTTGCTTAAACACCCTAATCTCAGGAATTACTGGTACAATTTGTAAAATTATTACAATTTGTAATTAATCTGTGTGTATTGAGGAAGGTTATAGGCTATATTTAATTACGAAGCACCCTTGGGAACGGGAGTTATGCTGGTGAAACCGCGTGCAAGAAGTTTCTAAAGGTTTTTGTGTGTTTTGGCATTTTTTGTATCTTTTGGCAAACTATTATATCATTGCTTAGGTTTATAAAAATAAACTTATGTAATAAATTCAACCAAAATATGAACTCACCTCTTCATTATACAATTTACTTAATTCCTTCTTAATGGGATCTATGAGTTGTATTTGACCAGTAGAAAATCCTATAACTAGCGACACACTATCCGATGTCATCGTAACCGTGTTGAAGTCATGACAAGTCGGGTTTGTGCCTTTGTACATCTTCTTGTCGACCGGCTTAGTAAGGTCGGCCGCCTGCAAATAAAAAGTATATGGTTATTTTTTTATATGTTTAGCAGAAATTTGTTGTTATCATACAATGTTTACATTTGTAATGTATTTGTAAAATGTGTGGGCTTGTATTTGGCTAATTTTTGTAAAATGATATACAATCAATCTATGGACATAAATTCCCTGATTGTGACATAGTTAGTATTCTGCTAAAACTTAACAAAAATATACTTCATTTAATTCAATAGGTTCCTTACCTAGTTAAATTCATAGAATAAGAATAATAACGTAACATTGTGATTCTGACAAGAACAAGTGTATGTAAATACTTATAGTGCTATAAGCCGCGCCAATAAAGAAACGAATCTAAAATGGCGTCCCTGAATGTCACTGACAGATGATAGGGTCAGCAAATAAAAAGAAAGATAGAAAGAAAGTTTGTTTATTGTTTATGTAGGTAAAATACAATTGTTAGTTTTATGTTTTGAAATGTGTAACGTATACAAAAAAATACATAATCTTTCATAAAAATTAGAACTGTTTATTTGCTTACTTTTCTTTAACATTTTTTACCTTAACCACTCGCAAGTAAGTCGTTTTTTTCCGTTAGCTTTCTTTACGGATTTCTTTTTGCATGCAGTACGCGCCGTGTGTGACTAAGACATCAACAGTTTAGAGTGAGAGCGCATGATCGCCGCTGCCATTTTAGATTCGTTTCTTTATTGGCGCAGGTTATAAATAAAAGTATTATTTCATTATAGCCGTAATACTAGTTGTCTTTTAAGGGAATTGTGACTGGAGCAAAGAACAAATGTATGAAGGTACTTTAAACACAAAATAGTTAAAAAAATATAAAATGACAGCAGTTAATTAACAGCAGAATAGTACATCAGAGGAAAGAGATTTCCAAAAACAGTCTCCAACAGTCCATTAGTTGTAATTAGGATTCCAGATATTATACTTTAAAAATTTAAATGTTCAATGCATAACAATAATTGTAGGTTTCAAGCATTCAAAGAATTTGTCAAATACAATTTGTTCTAGGGTACTACCAATAAAGTCACATCGTTAGATCATAAGCATTAACTGGTTTAGGAATTGTGGAAATCATTTTTACAAACTTATTCTAACGGTAATTAAGTATACAGCAAAATTTAGCTGAATGGGGTTTTAGAAACATTTTTATGTGACATTAATTATTCCACACACAAGCATTTATTAGTTCTAAACCCTGTTCTAGAACCCAATCCTACATAATTCATACCCACTCAACATATTATGTTTTAAGCTTGCTGCTTGAAATTGATAAAATTACCTATACATCCATATGTTATATAGATTGCAGCTCAATTATGATACTGTAATGTTTTTGATAGTATACATTTGAATACAATTTATTTTATCCCATGAATCAAGATACAAGTCAGAGAAACTAATTATATAAAATTACCCACATACTAAGTTCTTACAAAGGACAATACCATACAACTATAAGTTGGAAATTATTTTATATTTAAGGAGCATAATGTAGAGAAGCATTTTAATCAACTTTATAGTTGGAACACAAACAACTTTACCTTTTTGACACCTCTATACACATAAACATAAAGTTCTTTGCCATGATTGAAACAAATCCTGTCATCGGAGCCCTGGCCATCGGAGCCGGGGGCTCCGCTCCCAGGTCCCGGCGGCAAGGTTACTAGAGACACGCGGACGTGGGAAGAACCAGATCCACTCGTATAACCAACGCGATTTGGTCTAGAATACTCTGATAGAGTCATCAAGCGGTAGGTGCCTTCTCGCGTCACGAACTGAGTCTTCACGTCGTCTTTCCCTCCAGAGTCCGATTGCACAGCCATGTTCACATATTATCCTGTTATTATGCATGTAATCGGCTGCTAAAGAAGCCCCGATCGGACGTGACACCTCACTCAGTCCACAATACTCTTTTCTTACGCCCGTACATAATTCTTACTATAAGAAAATACAATGACACAATCTTAATTCATCTATCTATCGCATAATTAACGTAATTAGGTACTTTTTTGATTACAAAACGTTGAATTAGATAAATTTGTGTATGCAACTAAAAAGTCAGGTGTCAGACAACATGACGGCTTGTTGTTTATGGTTGATATTTTTTTCTGTTGCGAGTGCAGAGATCGTCGTATATTCTGCTTTCATATTTAAATCATAAACAAACAAATAATATTGTATGATATTGGGATAGAAAAATCGTTAATTAAATACTAATTTAATTAATGATGGATATACATATACCTACCAACATTATGCAACATACTTCAATATTTTTTCTTATAGGTACATATCTTTCGGAACAACTTACAACGCTCCACGGTTTCATTCACATTAAATGATTGCTCCGACGCGACGGAACGTGTTATATATGTGTTGTAGCGTAATGTTTTATTGCTTACTAGCTGCGCCCCACGGTTTTACTCGCGTTACTCTGCTGCGATTTTTTATAGCCTTAAACCATCCAGAGGGACAATTAAAGGACTACAAAAAATTGATTCAAATCGTTTCAGCCGTTTTCGATTCTATAAAGGACATACAGACAAACATTCATTTATATATATATAGATAATATTAATCCGGGGTGGCCATGTTCGGTTGTGGACATTGTATGGGCTGATAATATAATAAGCTATCTTTGGAAGCTGTTTATAGATTACGTTGCACCTATATTTTAGTTATTAATGTTTTTTTGCATAACATCTGTTTACTTCCTAAATAAAAAAATGGTGAATGATTATCCAATATTGTACTTAAAATTGTATCCAAATCCCTTGCCATTTTTACATGATAGTGATAAGCATTCAAACTCACACACCATTATAGTTCTATATTTACAGTTAAAGTAAGTAAGAATTGAAAATAGGATAAGGGGTATAGTAATACTAACTAAAAATATAACACAAATTTAAAATAAAATATCAACAATATTGATTGTACTGATTTATTTATTTATAACCTACCCAAGTAGAATCATTATTTTACAATTTTAAAATAATTAATTTAATTTATTTACATCAATTTTTGTTATTTGACACTATCATCTACTTTTACATCTTTTGAATTTTCTTTTAATTCATCATTTTTCTTAGTTTCATCTGTTACGGGTTCATCCTTTTTAGTTTCCTGCCCATCTTTGCCTTCCAAAAATTGATCCCAATTACCTATTCTCTTGCTGATCTCAGCATCTGTTTCAGCAATCCTGTATTTTGTTCTTCCATCCCAAATCTCTGCTGTTATTTGGCGCTTACCAAACCACCGGCCATTTATCAGTTGCACAACTGCATCTGCCATTTCTGGCTCCTTCATAGTGATTTGTGCTACTCCTTCAGGATGCCTATCATAAATGACAACTTTTCTAACTTCACCACTTTTAGAGCATTCCTCTCTCATATCTTGTTGATAGTCTAAAATAAGCTGCACATCCTTATCAAAGTCAGTAGGATGGAATAAGTTTTTGACAATGACAACTCGCTCATGTTTTGACCGTTCTCCTATAAACTTTTCTGGTCTCCAATCAAAAAGTTTTTGCTGCATTTTCTTAAGTTTCTCAAGCTCTTTTTTCTTTTTCTTTTTGGGTTTTAATGCTGGGTTATAGTCTCCTTTCATTTGGAAAGAGGCCCTTTCCACTTTGATCTTATTTCCTTTCAAATCACTGCCATCAAGAAGGTTTAGCGCTAACTCGACTGATTCTATTTTTATGTATGTACATAAAGCATCTCCTTTGAAACAGTTTTGTTCTTTGTCTGTGTACAGTTTGACTTTCATTTTCTGTGTGGCAGGATCTCTTTCAACTAAACCACATTTTTGCATAAAGTTAACAAATTCCTCTTCAGTTAAGTCTTGAGGTAAGTTTGAGACATACACCTTAGTGTTAGTTTCTTCAGGTGGTTGAAACCATTGCGCTTCTTGTTTTCGTTTGGTGCCTGGAGTAGGTGCCGCAGGTTTCACCGGTTTCTTTTTCTCTTCTTTATCTGGTTTTTCTTCTGCCCTATTATCAACAAAACCATAAGACATTTGATAAAAAGCTAAAAAGTCATCATCAACTTTAGGTATCCAGGCCTTCTTTTCAACATCATAGAAAAATTTGGAGCCATCAGGTTCAGTGTAAATATGTGTATCATCTTCATAACTGTAAGCCCTGCCGGGAACATCTTGAGCATTCTTTACATCCCAGGCATTTGACTCTTTATTCCAGGTGTATTTCTGGTTGTTTGAAGGGTCAGTATAGATGGCTTCTTCGCCTTCGTAAGTGATGTATGGAGCATAATCACCCCATGATGATTCATCATTCTTGGATATTAAACTCTTATTGTCACCGGTCTCTTTATCACTGGACTTGTCATCAGCATTATCGTCTACTTTATCTGTTTCAGTAGAACTATCCTGCAGTGACTTTTCCAAAATTGTTTCATTGGGTACATCAGAGTTTATAACCTCTTTATTTTGATCAGCAGTATCGGTTGTAGTAACTTTTGTACTATTACTGGCTTTTTCATTGTCTCCATTGCCAGCTTTTAGTTCAATCTCGGTAATAACTTTAGCTTGTTGGTCTTCCTCAGCTAATTTTTGCGCAGTCTCGTTAGAAAGCTTGATCACAAATCCTGATTTTATGCCTTGACGAGCCATCTTACAATATGAAAAAAATATAATATATTACAACATTTTTTTCCGTATATACCTGCAGATATCAGTTTAATGTCTAATACTATTGGTTTTAATTACACAACGTAAATTAAATCAAAATTATGTTTACGTTTTGGAACTTCCAATTTATTTGACGTTTATGAACTACTTACCAGCTTATCGATGTCTCCCTAACTCTATGGTTAATTCATAGTTTGGGAGTTTAAAATGGTACAGTAACATATGTTTTTTTTATATAGCGTACGCCATATAAATACATAATTTGTTTGACTTTATATGACAGTTATTATTACTTAAAAAGAAACAAATATTTTCAGTATTTTAGGGGATATAAGTTTGAGCTGTGTTGTGTTAGTGTTATGAGCACTGATATATTATTCTGAGGTTATGAGGCTGGCAGTCAAAGAGTATGTAATGCGATATTAGTCACTATTAGTCAGTAGTCACACTCACACACTCACAATATCATGTCACTGTCAGCCAGCCAGCCAGCCAGTTGGTTGCCAAAAAGGTCAAGCAGATAATTTGTAATTTATAATGTTATAATTAAATAAATACAATATATTTCGTTGCTAATTAGTTACAATTAAAACTCTAGGAGTTAAATTGAACAAGTGCTTTTTAAAACCAATAACATCCACATTTGAAAATGGAAGACCTGAGAAAAGTTTATTTGAGTCCTCTGCCGCCGGATTCGCCTTATGTAAAGCCTTATCGTTTTAATTACACGCAGAATGGTAGAGTGAAGTCTTGGGATTTGTTGAAAGTTCACGACAGTGTAGCCGTCGTAATATTTAATACCACTAGAAATGTTATGCTTTTCGTCAAACAGTTTAGACCCGGTATGTATTCTATCTATTCAAAGCTTATGTTTTTTTTTATTACCAGAATGCCGCAGGAGTTGCGAATGTTTTAAAGTACAAATCATGTTTCGTTTTTAATGCATTTTAAATTAATAGTGCTTAGTAAATTAAGTAATATACTTACTGTGTACATTGATAACTTATTGTAGTCTATAAAGTTTGTTGAGACCACTTAATGTCAGTTTAACCAATATCAGAATTGTTTCAAAATACAATTTAAATATTCTTCCAGCTATATACTTCAACTGTCTCTCATTGGAAGACCGTTGCCCTGACAAAGAAATAGACACAAGTAAATACCCAGCATCCCTGGGTATCACTCTGGAGTTGTGTGCGGGTATTGTAGACAAGGATGCAGATATTGATGTCATAGCTAAGGAGGAGGTGCTTGAGGAAGTTGGCTATAAAGTTGATGTTAAGGATCTGGAGAAAGTTTTGACATATAGGTAAGATTGAAACTAAATAAATAAATGAATATTAATACATAATTATTTTAAAATAGACTATAAAGTCCAATACATAAGTCAAAAACTGAAGGAAAGACAGTTTTTTTTTATTATATACTATTTTTCTGGTATGAATTTTTTTTTTGAGACTATAGATGTTATGAGTTTAATTCTCATACTAAATTTCTATTAGTGATCTAAACTAATTTAAGATGAAAAATATGATGGCTTCAATTCCCATATATAATATTTTTTTGTTATGAAAAATAATTAATGTATTTCTTAAAATGTAACATTAATTTATTGGAGAGGTTATAAGGTGTTGGTGTAATGCATTTTTCATTATAAATGTCACACTAAATCAGTCTACTACAGTTTTTAAAAATACATGTTAAAAGTTAAAATTGCTCAACAAGATTCAGGTATTAATTCTCTCAAAATTTCAAGTAGTTAAAATATGATTTAAATGGAATAATTAGTTATTTATTTAACAAGCTTTGAGATATGGCCTTAAGTATGTAAACATTTATTTAATATTTCAGGGCTGGTGTTGGTGTACAAGGATCTTGTCAAAACCTATATTATTGTGAGGTCACAGATGACATGAAAGTTACAGCTGGTGAGTGAAGCATAACATTTTCTTTGTTTAATTAACATTAGCATCAAAATTAACTATTGTTAAAATGGAAATGTATTGAAAAACTTGGCACTTGAAAAAGAACAAATTTGAGTCTCAGTAGTGTACATACCATTTCATCAGCATTGATGCTTTATTTTAATAAGTAATTGTGTATTTTTTATATTCTTCTAACCATTCTATGTGGCTTTATCAGCTTATCTTCTGTTGCCATGTGCTACTACTCATACTAAAATGTAGATGCCATAAGAAATATCTGAACGTTGTCATTTATAAATACCTATAATATTCCATGAATGGATAAACTGAACAACTAATAATTATTCCTTTTATTTGAAGGTATTAACAGTAAAATAGTAGATGATAACTTATGTTTTTTCTTTCTTAGGTGGTGGTATTGACGACGAGATTATTGATGTAGTTGAAAAGACAATTCCTGAGGTTGAACAAATGCTGAAGCACACCAACCAAGATATAGTCAACAGCCCTCCATCCTGCCTCTTTGGGCTCATGTGGTTTATACACCACAAGGCTGATAAATTCAGAAAGTAGGTTCAATCGAGATTTAGAGGCTCTAGAAATAAATGGAAATATTATTTACCGAAATGGAAGAAGATAAAAGATGATTATTAATCATTCCCTACTTATTTATAAAATTTTAATGTTTTAATAGTTGGGGTATTTTAAGTCAAGTGGACAGGTGGAAAATGTTGATCGTTGTTTGAAATAGAAACACTCACAGTGGTTTCGCACTACGTCCAAATCCAGTCTGGACCCGTGAAAATATGGTCCGCAGTAGCCGTAGAACTATTTCTATGGTAATTTACGCACTAGATCCGATTTCCGTCATCTGATTTCTTTCCAAATTTCTAGACCAATATTTTCATGGGTTCGGATCGGATTCCGAACTGAACCTAAAAGGGTTTTGTGATTTTGAAAAAAGAAACTTCAATTGAAAAACAGAACAATATTTTTTCCTGACCACTTAACATCAAATGACCCAGTTTTTAAACTGGAAATTTTATTTAAATAACTAATTTTATGAAAGAGTGCATAATAAACTTAAATATACAGTTGAAATTATGAATTTCAACAAATAAATAACTAATAATTTGTGTTTGTTTCTAATTTAAAAAATATCTAAACAATATTTATATGCATATAGGTCTTATTCACAAACTTGTGGCGAATGTAGAGAAATAAGGACACAGCCTGGGATTCTCAATAAATCTTGTATGTAAATTTGTCTTTTTTGTTGTCATGTATTTTATTTATAACCAATAGTCAGCTCAAGGCTTTATTTCAAATGTGGACTTTAAGTTCACTGGAAGAAGAGTGATTTTGCAATGCATTTGTGTAGCTGTTGATGTAATATTATATTAGAGAAACCTTGATTCAAGTAAATGTTGAGAGAATATATACTAGAAAAACAGGAGTATCATAGGTAAAAAAAAAAACATTGTAGTTTGAAATATTAAATAAAAATAATTTACAATAATTTGTGTAGCAAATATTAAAAGTAGTATTGACTGGTATTTATTAAGTTTTTATACATTATCACTACATAGTATAAAAAGTTTGATTAGATCTTTAAAACTACGCAACGGATTTTTTAAAAGATAGAGTGATTCAAGAGAAAGTTTTATATGTACCTATAATACATCAGCAATGCACCCGTGCGAAGACGGGGCGGGTCGCTAGATAGGTATGTATGATTAAGAGTCGCAGTAATTTTCAATGTGGTGCAGATTTGGGACCGCCCTGAGCCGAGGTCCAAGCCCCACAGGGGTCGCCCTCTTGCGCAGGTTGCTTAGTTTGTAGTTTTTAAACCATTTATTAAGGCTGGAGCTCTGCTCGCCTTTATGCCCGGTGAAGTAGCAAAAGCCTCGTGGCTACCTACGTAAGTCAAACCGAAAAAAAAAGTGCAGATTTGGCAAAAAATATAAAACACACTAACGAATAACGAGCAATGGCACCTTTTAAATGTAAACGAGAGCATAGAATATCTTGATTTTGCCATGTATATTTATTTTTAGTTATTGATATTTCACAAATGATTAAATATTCTCTGTTTTGATTACAGGCTCAAACTAAGTAAGAAAAATCCTCAAGCTAACGCTAAATATTTTCGAAATGAATAAGTTTCATAATAATTAATTGAATGTTAATATATAAGTAATTATCTTTAAAATGCCGCCGATTTTTTTAAAAGCTGGAATAAGTCCTATTTTTGTCTTTCTGAGGCCTGAAAATGGCTGCTCGAAGTATTATTTTTACATTTATGTGTGTATTTTTCATATAGTAACCTTCTTGTAAAGGTTCACGTTTTCATAAATATTCTGATTTAAAATATATTATGTACTGTCTGTCACTATGTAACTCAGTGTTTATTAGTCTTTGATTTCGCGACCCCTTTACAGGTTGAAACAATCTGGCGATTCCCTTGTGCTATAGACAGACAAATAAATAATTTAAAAGCTTACGTAAATGGTTTTTTTTAATAAGATGCGAGAGTTTTAAAAATTGGCACGACAAAGATTTTTGTTGGCGACCACCCGAGTCTGCTTTCACGACCCCCCAGGAGGCCGCGACCCACAGATGTAACCATCTATTGTCCAATATAAGCATGACTACATAAACTGGATAGGTCACATCGATCATGATTCATATTAATGTAATGTTTTAAAATACCTATATCATGAATTCGTGGTACTAGACTACGTAATAACGAACTGTTTTGAATAAGCAACTCTAAGAAATTTATATACATCCTCCTATTAGTAAACTTCTTAATATTATTAGCTTGGGTTGTATGTATGTAACGGAATCTTTGAACTTAATTTTCACCAGTTTCCAGAAGTCTGATTAATTTGAAACTTTGCATACGTATCAAGGACCGATGACAATGCAATAATTTGATAACAATTTCCCATTATCCTTAAAAAATAAAAAAATAATAATAGTTTAAAAAAACAGAATAATTCAATTAGTGTGAAAAGCGTGGGATGCTTGATAAAGTAAATGTCACAATCATTCTATTGGCAACTATTTAGGAGACGAGAGTTATGAAAAGTGGTAAAATGCACACCACGCTTTTCACTCTGAATTGAATTATTCTGTTAATAACTTAAACTTTATTATAATTTTATTTTGAGGTGAAAATTATTTTCTATTTTTTAGTTCGGTTAGCTATAAAAGCGTGTTTTTTTAGTTTTTTATTAACTATTATTAATTAAATGTGTATATCGCCATTTAAGTTCTAATACCACTAATATCAGAAATGTTATTTTCTGAGGATAATGAAAAAAAATGAAATAGGTAAAAATACAATATTTTACAACCTCCTTAGCGTAGGGGAATAAGTCTCGCTTTAACTATCAATCCCCATGCCGGAGAAGAAATCTTTCTTCTTTCCAGGTCTGGTTTGCCTCAGAAAGCAATTAAATCGTTGGTCCCGATTGTTATAACATCTATAACAAGCATGTATCAGGGAACGCAGCATTTCCCTAGTGTTGCAACGTACTACTGGGGTCACAAGCCCGCCCGCCACTCTTGGCCATAGGCCTCTGCCTATGGCAAAAACCCTGCCTCGGGCGGAGGCCCATGTACAGCAGTGGACGTTGTACGGTCTGATGACAATAATTTTTCAGGTTTTTTTGTATGATGTGTTTTTCTATTAGGCTTAAACAATTGGTTTACCGATTCTTTTGCTAATGGCATCAAAACGTTTCTGCCGAAAATGACTTACTTGGCATTACCTTAACGACGATGTATAAAATGTATGGCGCACAGTGCATATTTTGTCTATCCGTGACCATGACTGGTGAAACCCACGTCGAAACGTCGCGTCGCGCGTCGTCGGCTTATTAAAATGTAATTATTTGCCTCAAAATTGTGCAAAGTTTAAAAACATTCGAGTACATATATTGTTATTTTTTTGTGCACTATAAATATAATTTCATTTTTTTATATGTCTGTATGATTATATCGTTTTTGATCCCAAAGTTACAAAGGATGTATTATGACGACATATCGGTAAAACCCTGACACTGGCTGAACTTAGAAGCCTTGACCTAAAAAATCATTTAAAGAACAGTGGCAATATATGTGTCACCATATTTTGAACTTCTATGACTTGTAATAATGTTAAAAACTAATGAATTCTAAATATATAAGAGATACTTTAAGATATAACGTTTTGTCTGTGACTTACCAGATAAATATACATTATCTTATTTGAATTGTTTCAGACCCTTGTCACATAGTTTAAATATATTTTTTTGTCTTTTTATGTTGCTCAATTTAATTGGGAAGATAAGGCTTTTAAATAATTAAATATTGTGGGAAAACAACATTTTTGTTTATGGTTGTTGTATAATATTTTATTATATTTGATGCAAATTATGGGGTACATAATATCTGTGATTGTGAATGCCTTTTATGAATAAACAGTGGAATGAAAATTGTATTGTTTTATTTTTAACCTAATTTAGCCATTTAATCTTTGTTTATGATTCGTCTTTTAAAATCGACAAAGGTCAAGGCAATGACCTGCGTGTCGAATTCTTTTACGAGATCTTATGAACGATACATATTATACTTACATAACTTGCTAAAATATCTCGTTTGTGTTGCAAAACAACTTAATAAGCCCATAACAATCCGGATTTAGGCCTGGACACAGTACTACCACGGCACTCCTACAGGTGACTGGCTACTTATGGATACTACCAAAGTTACCGTCTTGGTATTGAGTTCTCTAACGCCTTTAATAATGTCAGTCATGACATCGTCTTATCTATCCTCTCCTATCTTATGACCTCTGACGAGTCGTTGGAGTGTTCTCATCTTACCTTCGAGAGCGCCAGCAGTCGGTTCGCCTGGGTGACGCGTCATCTGGTTGGCGTAACGTCGACGTTGGCGTCCCTCAAGGCGGAATTCTCTCTCCCCTTTTGTTTTCTTTGTTTATTAAGCTCGTAACTCGTGATCTTCAGATTGCGATCTTTATGCTGATGACTTACAACTTTATACCCAGGATAGAATAGAAAATTTGGCAGAAGCCATAAATAAACTAAATAGGGACTTGGAGGACTTACAAGCTATGTCCGAGATTTGGCTTAACTGTCAAACCGTCAAAGTGCTAAGCAATTATTGTAGGTAGCTCTCGTAAGATGAGTCATGTGGATATTACTGGTTTGCCACCGCTTATGTTTAACCACTCTGTAATACCGATCAGTAAAAACGTGAAAGATCTCTGGTTAATTATAGATTCACAATTAAACTGGCAAAGCCAAGTGGCCTATGTCTGCCAGAGAGTCACATAATAATATGCTTTACGTTCACTTTATCGGCTTAGAAACTTTTTACCGAGTAAAGTTAAACTGACACTGGTGCAGACCTTAATATTCCCTATAATCGACTATGGTGATGTATGCTACTTAGACCTGAATGCAGATATCCTCAAAAAATTGGACCGACTTCTGAATAACTGCATTCGATTTATTTTCAATCTCCGGAAATATGATCATGTCCCTTTTCCGTACTCAACTTCACTGGCTACCCACCCGTGAGCGAAGATGTTCCAGGGCTCTAACAACACTGTTTAACCTACTTGACTCCCCCAGTTCACCATCTTATCTATCTCCCCTCTTTAAGTTTCTTTGCGACAATCATAACTTAAGCTTACGTTCTGCGCACAATCGTTTGCTCTATTGTCCAAATCACAGATCTGACTTCCATTGAATAATACAAAGAAAACTCAAGTTATAGAAGTACATAAAGTATTTATTTAACTCCAATACGAACTAAGGTGGGCTAATGTATCCGGGTGAGATCTTCTACGATCTTGATGAGGTCGTCCACGGTCGCGTCGCGTTGCATACCGCCACCGTCGTCGATCTGATTCACAGATATAATAAAAAATAATTAATGTTTATTCAGAAAATCTAATACACAAAATAAATATTATACACTAATATATAAAGCTGAAGAGTTAAGTTTGTTTGTTTGCTTGAACGCATAATAATATATCCGGAACTACTGTAATAAAAATCTTTCAGTGTTAGATTTCATTATCCTACGCAAAAGTTCCGTCTCGGAGATTGCCAAAGAGCAATGGAGCGTAGAATTCTAGGTGTAAAAAGGCAAGATAAAATGCGGAACATCACACTTGCTTCCATAACGGGCATAATGGACGTAGGCAAAAAGTCGGTAAGGCTAAAGTGGGATTGGGTGGGTCGCGTTAGCCGCATGCAGAGTGGCCGGTGGGCAAGACAACGGGTGCCAAACGAGGAACAGCGTCGCCAAGGACGGCCCAGAATGAGGAAGCGAGATGATTTCGACGCGCATCTACGGATCTGGTTCGAGGTGGCGCGGGACAAGTTACATGGAAGGGTTTGGTGAGGCCTTTGCCCAGCAATGGAACAACATGAGGTAAATAAATTGTAAAATATATATATATATATGTAAAATAAACAGTGGGAAGCTAGTCTATATATATAAAAATGAATCCCTATTTCCCTCGGTCACGGCATCACGCGTGAACAGTTGGACCGATATCGTTAATTCTTTTTTTATTGTGTTTAATAATATCAGAAGAAGGTTCTTATGACAGAAAAAAATAAGAAAATTGCTTATAATATTAGAAAATTTAAGAATTCTTAACCCCCATATTTAATTTGGTAATGTAACCTTAGAGCTTTTGACAATATAAACTTTTTAATGTAATCTTACGTTGTTCGACATAACATTGACAGAATGAATGCTGCTCTTAGTGCACATCACGGTTAGTTCACAGCTATCACGCCTAATATTAAAAGTTCAATTTAATATATTTTAGTTTAAACAAGCTAGTAGTTTATAAATACAGTGGAATCTGTCGTTTCTCACCTGTAACCCCTGCACGGTCTCTTTCTGCATGTCCCTGCTGAGATCGAGGAAGCTTTCTATCAGGTCTCCGTCTATGAACCCTTCCGCCGGCTCCGTCTTGATGTCTGTGTTGAACGATCTCCAGAACGAGTGCTGTATCTTGCCGACGGACTTGATGGTGTGAGTTAACCGCTCCTCTAGTTGGTGTAGGAAATCGTATAGTTCTTGTGATAATTGCACTACTAAACCTGTAAAAACATAATGTATATATAACTACAAGTGGCCGTAGCCAAAAGGCTAGGGGCGCCGTATTTGTGATCTTGTGGTCGCCGGTTCGATCCCCACCCATTGCACTACCGACTTAGACTCGTAGACTTAGATTTTAGCTTAGCACGAGTGGGGGGCGGCAAAACTCTGGAAGTAATCTATTATTAAAAAAAAAAGTAATTTGTAGCTGGTTAGTATGCGTAATATTATGCAATTCTCGGAAGTTGTGCATAAGATCCCCACGTCGGACAAGAAATCTTTGTGTAAATTCTAAGATTTGGGTCTGGTTGGTTGAGGGATCTACCGTGACTCGGAAAGCATGTTAAGCAATTGGTCTCAATTGTTATATCGTCATCTATATGAATCGTATGCGCGGGAACGGTCAGCAGCGTTTCTGTGTGATACAACATAATACTGCGATCGCCAACCCGACTGCCAAGCACGGGGACTATGGCCAACACCTTCTCCCGGGGACTTCATATAAGTTATATGATGATGAATAAAATGCAGTAATTTATTTCTAACAAGTTTGCAGAAACGAGTAAACAACACTTAATAAAGATGTCGGCGTGTTGGCCCACATTATTTTTCTCTCTCACACAAAACACAAAATGGCACATGTTCTCTCTTTCTCTCTCTCTCTCTCACACACACAGTGGCACGTGCTCTCCCTCTCTCTGTCACATACACACACACACAGTGGCACGTGCTCTCTCTCTCACAGTACGTACAGATGGCGCCGCTGACGGTGGCCAGCAGCACGGGGTGCGCGACGGGCGCGGCGGTGTCGGCGTGTTGTCCGACGTTCTCTCTCTCTCTCACACACACACACAGTGGCACGTGCTCTCTCTCTCACAGTACGTACAGATGGCGCCGCTGACGGTGGCCAGCAGCACGGGGTGCGCGACGGGCGCGGCGGTGTCGGCGTGTTGTCCGACGTTCTCTCTCTCTCTCACACACACACACAGTGGCACGTGCTCTCTCTCTCACAGTACGTACAGATGGCGCCGCTGACGGTGGCCAGCAGCACGGGGTGCGCGACGGGCGCGGCGGTGTCGGCGTGTTGTCCGACGTTCTCTCTCTCTCTCACACACACACACAGTGGCACGTGCTCTCTCTCTCACAGTACGTACAGATGGCGCCGCTGACGGTGGCCAGCAGCATGGGGTGCGCGACGGGCGCGGCGGTGTCGGCGTGTTGTCCGACGTTCTCTCTCTCTCTCACACACACACACAGTGGCACGTGCTCTCTCTCTCACAGTACGTACAGATGGCGCCGCTGACGGTGGCCAGCAGCACGGGGTGCGCGACGGGCGCGGCGGTGTCGGCGTGTTGTCCGACGCTCTCTCTCTCTCTCTCACACACACACACAGTGGCACGTGCTCTCTCTCTCACAGTACGTACAGATGGCGCCGCTGACGGTGGCCAGCAGCACGGGGTGCGCGACGGGCGCGGCGGTGTCGGCGTGTTGTCCGACGCTCTCTCTCTCTCTCTCACACACACACACAGTGGCACGTGCTCTCTCTCTCACAGTACGTACAGATGGCGCCGCTGACGGTGGCCAGCAGCACGGGGTGCGCGACGGGCGCGGCGGTGTCGGCGTGTTGTCCGACGCTCTCTCTCTCTCTCTCACACACACACACAGTGGCACGTGCTCTCTCTCTCACAGTACGTACAGATGGCGCCGCTGACGGTGGCCAGCAGCACGGGGTGCGCGACGGGCGCGGCGGTGTCGGCGTGTTGTCCGACGCTCTCTCTCTCTCTCTCACACACACACACAGTGGCACGTGCTCTCTCTCTCACAGTACGTACAGATGGCGCCGCTGACGGTGGCCAGCAGCACGGGGTGCGCGACGGGCGCGGCGGTGTCGGCGTGTTGTCCGACGCTCTCTCTCTCTCTCTCACACACACACACAGTGGCACGTGCTCTCTCTCTCACAGTACGTACAGATGGCGCCGCTGACGGTGGCCAGCAGCACGGGGTGCGCGACGGGCGCGGCGGTGTCGGCGTGTTGTCCGACGCTCTCTCTCTCTCTCACACACACACACAGTGGCACGTGCTCTCTCTCTCACAGTACGTACAGATGGCGCCGCTGACGGTGGCCAGCAGCACGGGGTGCGCGACGGGCGCGGCGGTGTCGGCGTGTTGTCCGACGCTCTCTCTCTCTCTCTCTCACACACACACAGTGGCACGTGCTCTCTCTCTCACAGTACGTACAGATGGCGCCGCTGACGGTGGCCAGCAGCACGGGGTGCGCGACGGGCGCGGCGGTGTCGGCGTGTTGTCCGACGCTCTCTCTCTCTCTCTCACACACACACACAGTGGCACGCGCTCTCTCTCTCACAGTACGTACAGATGGCGCCGCTGACGGTGGCCAGCAGCACGGGGTGCGCGACGGGCGCGGCGGTGTCGGCGTGTTGTCCGACGCTCTCTCTCTCTCTCTCACACACACACACAGTGGCACGCGCTCTCTCTCTCACAGTACGTACAGATGGCGCCGCTGACGGTGGCCAGCAGCACGGGGTGCGCGACGGGCGCGGCGGTGTCGGCGTGTTGTCCGACGAGGGAGCCGGCTCGCATGACGTTGACCATGTCCCCGACGTGGAACTGTCCCATGTAGCTCATCTGCTGGCGCTCCTCGTCCGTCGTCGCCGCACTACAAGGGAAAATTAATAAAAAATCATTTTCACGACCCCTTTATTAGGTTCCGTCCAAGAACTCAAAGTCGCTCGCCACACGCAGCATTTTTTAAGTTCACGACAGGAAGGCGGCGCGGGACCGGCCGGAGACGCGAACTCGAGGGAGCAGACATGGGCGTAGGTACAGGGCGTAGGCATGGGCGTGGTTACCTATCTTAATACCGAATTTTAATATTCCGAATATCATAATCCCGAAAACGTTTGGGCATTTTTTCATAATCCCGTTTTTTCAAATTCCGAAGTTTTATTTGCCATATAATCGCAACTCCGAATTTTATTTACCCATTTATTCATTTGTACGACGTTTTATAATCCAGACGAACGAGTTCCAGACACACAAAATCTAAATGCACAAAATCCAGATGACCGTAATCCATATGCACGAAAGCCGATTTTTTAAAACACATTTTTTTTAAATGCAACTAATGAAAATCAAGATTGTTTAAATATATATAAACGATATCCAGAAAAACTAAATCCTTTTATTTTAAATAAATAATGTTTGCAATTTTGTTCAGCATTTTAGTCATCTGGCAACATAAATCTGTTTGTTTATTAAAATTATCTAAAAGAAGGAGGTAGCTATATCTTTTACCCACATTACTACCTACATTTTCCTTTATAATTCATTAATTACACTGTGTCACGGAGATCATACATTAAACATATTATAACTAAAGTGCGTGTCAATTGAACTTATTTACAATTTATAGATACTTTTGTTTAAAATGTCTGACAAATTGGCAGATTTACTTAAATCAAACAAAGGTGGTTTAAAATTGTTCTATCAGGGATATAGCTACGAAAAAAATAAGCTATTTAAGAATCGTTTCTACTGGAACTGTGAATTTAGGAAACATGAAATTTATAAGTGTAAAGCTTCAGCAGTAAGTACAGAAAACGAAGTGAATAATCAAGTGCACAATGTAGAACACTTAAAATATGAACATAATCATGAACCCGACCCACTTCGCAAAGAAATGGCTGACTTTAAGGAAAAGTTAAAACAGGATGCTAAAACTGGTCTAAAAGTGTGTCAAATATTGCAGAATAATGTAGCTAGTTGCAGCAAATCTGTGTTAAACAATTTACCGTCAAAGCCAGCTCTCAAGCAAATTATCTATAGAGCAAAATCCAAAGTACCTTCAAAGATTGAACCAAAGGACATATTTTTTGCAATAGATGAAAATGAAGCTACAATAAACAACGAAAAATTCATTATAAAAGATAAAACTTATGACACAAATAAAAGAATAATATTGTTATCAAATAAAAATCTAATGAAGTTATTAGAAGCCGCAGACTACTGGGTACTTGATGGTACTTTTAAGATAGTTCCAACGATTTTTCAACAACTTTATACCATACACGGAAATATTGCAATAACAGGAAATAAAACGAAAACCTTTCCTCTTTTGTATTGTTTGTGTACAAACAAAAACAGAAAGGCATATGATTTTATGTTCGAATTACTTAACGAATATGGAACCGAGAATGATATGACATTTAGTCCCAAAATTTGTATTTTGGACTTCGAAAAGGCATCGATTCAGAGTTTGAAGAATATTTATGAAAATGTCATATTACACGGTTGTCACTTTCACCTGGGACAAATTTTGTATCGTCAAATACAAACTCGAGGATTGGCACAAATATATGCAACAGACTTAACTTTCAGAGACGAAGTTAAGTGTATTCTAGCACTTAGTTTCTTATCACCTAATGAAATTCCACATTATTTCCATAAACTATTGGAAAAATTACAAGGTAGGTACTTAACCTTAACCAGTATGTAATGGGCAAGTAAAACAATAGCGAGTAGGTTCTGGCACTCGCCGGCCGCTGCCGCGGCACGCTCGCTTCGCTCGCTCGGCTCGTGCGTGCGGGGGTCGCAGTTCTAACCTAACCTAACATACTTAGTCAAATTTACCTATCTGTAATAGGCAACTAAAACAAAAAATTTACTGACTGGCAATTTTTATTTTCAGGCGATAGTAAAGATATAGCAAACTGGTTCGACGAAAACTATGTATCTGGCACTTACACCTCACCAGCAAAATATAATCCTCAGTTTTGGAGTTGCGAAATAGTAAATAGAATGGAAATTCCCCGAACTCAAAATTCAGCAGAAGCATGGCACCATCATATAAATCAGGTAATAGACAAGAAAAAACCAGGTTTTTACCTGCTTCTTCGTGAATTAATTAAAGAAACTATTATAATAGAATCTGATATAGAAAAAATGATACTAGGTGAACCACAAGTGAAAAGGAGGAAAAAGTACATACAAAAGGAGGAAAAGCTGCAAAACCTTATAAAAATAAAAGAAAATTTAAGTGAAATTAAATATTTAAAAGAAATTTCTAAATTAATGTAAATTTCTAAATTACTTACTGTACCTAATAAATGAATCATATAAATTTACTGAGTTTTAATATACCTGTATATAGTTTAGTTGGAACACAATTGTATGGGAACTAAATTAAAATATTATGAAAATTTGGTAATAGTTTAGTTAGAAAATGGTACGATGGGAAACAAAAAAAATTATTCTGAGAATCTGGTATAACTATATTTGGATTATGAAAATATGGGAAACAAAAAAATACTATTTGAAAATTTGGTTTTAGTGCACCTGTAAATAGATTCATCTGGGAAATTAAAAAAGGAATTATAGAAAGTTGTCATTAATTACATCTGTCTTTTAAAAGTTCTACCAACCGTATTCGGGGTTTTAAGATTCGGGTAACAGAAATTCGATATTTCAATAGGTTACCCATGGGCGTAGACACGGGGGGTGGGTAGGTACAGAGATTGAGCGTAGGCCCGTGGGTGCGCAGGATTGATTGATTGACGCTACCTACGCTCATGCCTTCCGTCGCACCCTTCCCCCGTGACCACACGTGTCTTTGCTGAGGCATACGCCTCACCCCCATGTGTCTACGCCCCTGCATATATGCCTCACTTCTTACACCCACGTCTTAATTCACTTTCGTAAGATAGCGAATACCCGAACCTAATGATTTAAAAAATATTTCTTTCATAGCGTGGTTTTACCAGCATAATTCCGTTCTTGGAGTAACCCCGTCATAAAATACAGCCTATGTTGCTACTCAAGTAGTGAGTAACTGAATCACTAAGTTAATTATACTAGATAGCTTATAAAGACCTCCTCTTTCGCGGACGACGTCGTTGGCAACACCTGGTATACTTATTTATTTACCACGCTGTATTAACACATTGTAATAGAATGTACCTGTGACTAAAGAATGCTTTAATGTTAAACGGACAACAGATATGAAGCATAGAACTGTAGCTGATTGATGAATAACAACCGATTTTCCAGACTTGACCGTTCCACATGATTAAAGTAATATAAATAACACACAATGTCATTCTAATATACAAACACAACTCATATATATAATGGGCAATATATTAAATCCGTCAGATTATTTTATTACAAAAAAATATTGGACTCGTATTTTTTTATTTATCAAATCAATAAAATTTTATAAAGATACAGAGCAACAAGAAACAAAACAGTTAAAGTTCAGGAGGGGGGCTTGTGACGTCACTATTTGTTAAAATTGTACCTAGAAGTATCGTCACATGAAATTTCAACGCGCTGTATCTTGGTCATTTGTTGTTTAGGAAACGAAAAAAAAATACGTGTCCAACATTTTTTGGTAATCTAACTGACGGACTAAATAGAATTTTTAAGTCTTCATGGTCATTATATATACGGCCTCAATGTTATTATTGGGGCGAAGACACATAAAATATATAAATCTAAATAACAGATTTGTCTCCCGAGTCAAACAACAACCGGCCAAGTGCGAGTGGGACCCGCGCACGAAAGGTTCTGTACCATTTTCAAGTGGCTGTTGCCGTTATTGATATCGAGCAAAAAACTAAAAAGTTTGTTGTATGGGAGCCTCCCTTGAATATTTATTTTTCAAAGTCAAAGTCAAAGTATTTATTAGTGTGTTTTTTGGTGATACAATAGGTCTTATAATTAGGATATGGTAACTCAAAAAACTACCCATTAGGGGCATACACTATTTAGCAATTTAAGAATATACAATCAATATTACATACAAATTAACATAAATTTCAATAAGTACTTCGAATACAATCTATTTTTATAATAACTATTTTGAATACAATTTGTATTTTTTTTTAGTATTTGTTGTTATAGCGGCAACAGAACTACATAATTCGTGAAAATTTCACCAGTCTAGCTATCGCGGTTCTTGAGATACAATTGGGTTTCACCGTGGCCGAATGGTTAAGGCATTAGGGGCTATAACTAAGATGCAGGTTTGAATCCTGCCGGTGGTCTAAATTTTGAATTTTGAAACTTCAATTTTAAAACTTATAAAATACTGAATCAAGAATGTTTGTGGACGCATTGGAAGTTGTATAATATTTTATTTCGTAAACTAAAATATCACTTAAAAGTCCATATGAAGCGTGGTTATGTCACGAGCGTAAATGAGAACGCAGGCGGCCAAAGGACTTAGCTTAAAGGCTTTATACAGGGTGTCCCAAAAGGTTAAGTAGCTGGGAAAGGGGGTGACAGGGGTGGACACAATGGTCACTAGAAAAATAAAAAAAAAAATCCGCAAAAAAAAAATGGCATCTTTTTAAAAACTTAAAATTTTACACCTTGTTATTTTTTATGTTGATGTTGATGACCTTGTTGTTATTGAAGATTACATAACAGCATTTTTTTAAAATACAGCCATATTTGTAGGTACAGTTAGCACAAGGTGTAAAATTTTTAGTCTTTTAAAAAATGCCATTTATTTTTTTAACCACCCAGAGGGAATTTTTTATATTTTTCTGGTGACCCTTGTGACCATCTCTATCACCCCCCTTCCCAGCTACGTAATCTTTTGGGACACCCTGTATATGTCATCTAAGTAAATACTAGTCACGTACGTGATACTAGACAGATCATTGGCTAATCAGCAAATGATTTTAGTTGCCATATTTTGTATTTGATTATATTAATCTAATTTCATTGTGTATGATTGACAAGTACAAGTGTATGTAAATACCTAAGTGTTGAATAAATATCGTTTAATTCGTTTAATGACAGATACAATACCAATAACTATCGTGCAACACGCCTCGACTTAGGTCTCAGGGAGCGACTTGGATATCCTACATCAACTTCCTTCCACCCGTTAGTAGGTAACTCTTGGTAACTGCAGAGACCGCTATCATCAGGAGTATTAGCTACTAGCAAATATGGGTCAGGCTTCCAATTATATAGGATTCGGGAACCTAGATGACTGGCGCACGAGTGCAAGGAGGAGCGTCCAAAGTAGCGCGCGTGCGAGTGAGACATCAGGCTTGACCGGTGGGACAGAGATAGGTAGTCGGTGTGCGAACAGCCACGCACTAGGATCTGCGCGTCATGTGTTTACATAATAATATGGTTTGTTACACCTATTAGATGTAGAAGTTTAATCAAATTATTTACCTACCTGTCTTTTTGACACACGAATAAGTTGAAACTGTTCTCGGCGCCTAGGAATGTGTCATCGTCGAGTATCTCAACTGCCGTCATCCAGTTCGGACTGTAATCCCGAGCTATTTCTTCAAAACTACCTTCCATCTATGAAAATAAAATTAATAATATTAAAATACTGGTTTCCGGTTTAAAAAAAGACCACTCCATGCGTGTCGTAAGATACGACTAAAGAGATATACACCTGAAGGATGGGCAGCAGCATCTATCTACTTAAGATTACTTATCATCTTACTGCGACCATTAATCCACCTTTTTTTCGGACAGATATATTATGTAGTTTGCCCCGAGGCTTTCGCTTACTTTACATAGGTGAGTACAGCTCCAGCCTAGATAAATGGTTTAAAAACTACAAACTCAGCAACCTGCGCTGCGGTGCGTCCCCTGTGGGACTTGGATCTCGGCTTCAACGGCTTAACGTAATTTCCGAGGCACGGAGGGTAGTCCCTCAACCAACCAGACCCGGAAAGAAATCTTAGAAATTTCACAAATATTTCCTGTCCGGCGTGGGGATCTAACCCACCCCCGAGATTTAGAGTGAAAAAAAGAAATATTTTTATAATTCACCTGTTTATACTGTAGTAGCGACATGGAGCGCATGAGATCTCCAACCAATATGAAGTCTCCCTTCACTTTGAGATATAAAGCTACTATATTGTTAAAGTGACTGCATTCCAACCTCAGCTCCTTCTCTGATGTCCATTCGAATAAACGAACCTGGGAATTGTAACGTATATTAAGGACTTGCTAATCATTACATTGTATAAAACAAAGTCGCTTCCCCCTGTCTGTCTGTCCCTATGTATGCTTAGTTCTTTAAAACTACGCACATATTTTGAGGCGGTTTTTTAATAGATAGAGGTATTCAAGAGGAAGGTTTATATGTATATGTTACGGCTAATAGCCGAAGTGCGGCTACACCTAGTTTTAGCCGGCTACAACAACTACCGGTCCAGCCGACCACATGCGGTTAAACTCAGATCAACCTGAATAAGTCCCTGTTCAACTCCATTGGTTTAGGTATAGGTTTTTTTTTTTTAACCACTCCAACTTCTTTTTGTGTCATGCATAGGTATTCGAAGTGCGGCTACACCTAGTTTTAGCCGGCTAAAACTAGGTGTAGCCGCACTTCGGCTATTAGCCGTAACATATACATCAGCATTGCACCCGTGCGAAGGTAGAGCGGGTCGCTGAAAATATAAGAATTAAATCTAACTAAGTAAATCCTACTAATACAACTAAAGTTTTTTTGTATGGATATATGTATGTTAGTTATTCTTTCACTCAAAAACTACTGAATGGATTTGGCTGAAAGTCTGAACGCGGATAGTTAATAAGCTGGATTAACATATAGGCTACAAAATATCACGCTCCGACCCACTAGAGCAGGGTTTCTTAAGCTTTTAGCAGTCACGGACCACTTACACCATTTAAAAAATTCCATGGACCCCTGAAAATTACTACTTAGTTAATGAGAAGGGTGCTGCTGTTTGGCCTCAATGAGAACGAATGAATTGTGGGATGGTCTTCGACAAGACTGACCTACTGCGGACCCCTGATATACATGCTACGGACCCCCAAGGGGTCCGTGGACCCCACTTTAAGAAATCCTGCACTAGAGCATAGTGACGCGGGTAAAGCCGCGGGACGCAGCTATATATCGCATGCTAACATTGGCCAACTTTATCCGCAATGATGTGGACATATTCGCTGGTTCTGTAGTCTCTTTGAGAAGCAATCTTGTTAATTATTTAAATTCTAACAATAATCTTAATTTGTAATTTTATTTTTCAGTACTCATTTAACTAAAGTAATATTAATCTGTATTAAACACTTTGTAACTATGCATGCTGTATTCACATCGAGTAGATGTCAATCGTAAATTGTTTATTATGTAAGTTTGCTTGAATGTTAGTCATTGAACATCGGCTTTGTGAATAATAAAAAAAGAGCACGGGCCCTTTGTTTAGGAAGTATTTTTAACTAGCTGTTCAATATACATGCTTGGCGTCCCTCGTGCCCGTCATTACTATTAACATTTCCCGTGGGGTTTTCCAAAATGTTGTTTCATGCAAACCTTGTCCCCATAATAACGAATACTATAAAAAAAATATCAAGCAAATTTAAAAGTCGTTATCAAGTTATGCGCGTACATGCATTTTGCATTCATTTTTATTTATTATATAGACAGATTACAATGGAGACATACTCACAGTACTATTAATAGACGCTAACAATTTGCCGTTGAACTCGACGAGCGAATAGCAACCTCCTTTGATTTCCTTCTCCGCGACCTGCACCAGCTTACCTTCCGACCAGTGGAACAGTAGGATTCTGCCCTAATAGGTAAAGAAAAGTAACGTTAGCCCAATACTAAGGCATATTTAAGTAAATCTTATCAATGGCCCCTGTAAACCTGATGTTAAGTGACAAGGGAAATTCAGACACAAAGAAAAAATAGCAATAGTTTATTTGCGGTAATACGGTGACATTGATAGGCGATATAAATAGTGTAACAGGTTCAACATACTCTGCGCCTTAGGGCGTGTAAATTATGTACTTTACATAAGATATCAGGTCAAATGATATAGTAAATGAATTGCTGTTGTTCTCTATATTTTGTCTTATCGTCTATTTAAATGTTTTATCATCGGAGTATTCCTTTTTTTTAAGATACTAACAGATTATTGGACACAACTAGAACAAGAATACTAGTTCTTGTTCACCCCTTGTGCTAAGCTAAAATACTTGTGTTACTACGAGTGTATTCACGTTGGTAGTGGAGGACAGCTAGTGCCACTGCCTTCATCCAGCCTACTGATTTCCGCGACACAGGTACGGTGACTGCGACGCGATAACTATCAACGAATCAAACTCAATAGACATATCGATAGTGCAATACCGCGTAATTGACAGTTGCTAATAAGGTGTAATTTCATACGTCAAATAATATTTTCTATATTTGTGTGTGTAAAGGGGAAAATATAAATTTCCTACATTTAATCTTCGACCTTATCAGCTAGTAGCTCCACACGCGGTTACAATTGTTCCCGAAGTAACTTTATAATTAAATATAGTCTACAGTCTTCCTCGTAGACATGCGCAAAATGTGTCATTGAAGTGAAAAGAGTAATATACTTCATTTGAACTAAGTGAACTATATCATTCATTTACTTCACTAGTTCAGTTTATGAATTGGATTCAATTGGATCAGTTTTCGCATGTTTTTCAAACGAACTATATCGCTCATTTGTTTCACTAGATCAGTTATGAACTAGATTCATTTGAATCAGTTTTCGCTGTCTTTCAAACGATCATTGATCGTGCAATGAACTAATAACTAGAATTAAATGTTTATTTTGTATTAGTTCTTTAGGAAAGGTTTTCTTATGAAAAGTATCGCCTTCATTTGAAAGCATTAAGTAATATTGTGTACGTATAATATTGAATATAATTATTTTAACACTGCCGCTGTCGCCGTATCAGTGCGGCCCAGGCTTAAGTTACTGTTGTGATCGCAGTTAGTGTATGAGAATGTAATAGTTAGTATGTGACGGTACCTGCTTGGGCTCGGACTCCTCGGGGTTGAGCAGCGCGGTGCCGACGGCGTAGTAGTGGTTGGGGTCGTCGCCCAGCCGACACGACACCAGCGACATCGCGAACTCGCTCGTCATCAGTTAGTGTATGAGAATGTAATAGTTAGTATGTGACGGTACCTGCTTGGGCTCGGACTCCTCGGGGTTGAGCAGCGCGGTGCCGACGGCGTAGTAGTGGTTGGGGTCGTCGCCCAGCCGACACGACACCAGCGACATCGCGAACTCGCTCGTCATCAGTTAGTGTATGAGAATGTAATAGTTAGTATGTGACGGTACCTGCTTGGGCTCGGACTCCTCGGGGTTGAGCAGCGCGGTGCCGACGGCGTAGTAGTGGTTGGGGTCGTCGCCCAGCCGACACGACACCAGCGACATCGCGAACTCGCTCGTCATCAGTTAGTGTATGAGAATGTAATAGTTAGTATGTGACGGTACCTGCTTGGGCTCGGACTCCTCGGGGTTGAGCAGCGCGGTGCCGACGGCGTAGTAGTGGTTGGGGTCGTCGCCCAGCCGACACGACACCAGCGACATCGCGAACTCGCTCGTCATCAGTTAGTGTATGAGAATGTAATAGTTAGTATGTGACGGTACCTGCTTGGGCTCGGACTCCTCGGGGTTGAGCAGCGCGGTGCCGACGGCGTAGTAGTGGTTGGGGTCGTCGCCCAGCCGACACGACACCAGCGACATCGCGAACTCGCTCGTCATCAGTTAGTGTATGAGAATGTAATAGTTAGTATGTGACGGTACCTGCTTGGGCTCGGACTCCTCGGGGTTGAGCAGCGCGGTGCCGACGGCGTAGTAGTGGTTGGGGTCGTCGCCCAGCCGACACGACACCAGCGACATCGCGAACTCGCTCGTCATCAGTTAGTGTATGAGAATGTAATAGTTAGTATGTGACGGTACCTGCTTGGGCTCGGACTCCTCGGGGTTGAGCAGCGCGGTGCCGACGGCGTAGTAGTGGTTGGGGTCGTCGCCCAGCCGACACGACACCAGCGACATCGCGAACTCGCTCGTCATCAGTTAGTGTATGAGAATGTAATAGTTAGTATGTGACGGTACCTGCTTGGGCTCGGACTCCTCGGGGTTGAGCAGCGCGGTGCCGACGGCGTAGTAGTGGTTGGGGTCGTCGCCCAGCCGACACGACACCAGCGACATCGCGAACTCGCTCGTCATCAGTTAGTGTATGAGAATGTAATAGTTAGTATGTGACGGTACCTGCTTGGGCTCGGACTCCTCGGGGTTGAGCAGCGCGGTGCCGACGGCGTAGTAGTGGTTGGGGTCGTCGCCCAGCCGACACGACACCAGCGACATCGCGAACTCGCTCGTCATCAGTTAGTGTATGAGAATGTAATAGTTAGTATGTGACGGTACCTGCTTGGGCTCGGACTCCTCGGGGTTGAGCAGCGCGGTGCCGACGGCGTAGTAGTGGTTGGGGTCGTCGCCCAGCCGACACGACACCAGCGACATCGCGAACTCGCTCGTCATCAGTTAGTGTATGAGAATGTAATAGTTAGTATGTGACGGTACCTGCTTGGGCTCGGACTCCTCGGGGTTGAGCAGCGCGGTGCCGACGGCGTAGTAGTGGTTGGGGTCGTCGCCCAGCCGACACGACACCAGCGACATCGCGAACTCGCTCGTCATCAGTTAGTGTATGAGAATGTAATAGTTAGTATGTGACGGTACCTGCTTGGGCTCGGACTCCTCGGGGTTGAGCAGCGCGGTGCCGACGGCGTAGTAGTGGTTGGGGTCGTCGCCCAGCCGACACGACACCAGCGACATCGCGAACTCGCTCGTCATCAGTTAGTGTATGAGAATGTAATAGTTAGTATGTGACGGTACCTGCTTGGGCTCGGACTCCTCGGGGTTGAGCAGCGCGGTGCCGACGGCGTAGTAGTGGTTGGGGTCGTCGCCCAGCCGACACGACACCAGCGACATCGCGAACTCGCTCGTCATCAGTTAGTGTATGAGAATGTAATAGTTAGTATGTGACGGTACCTGCTTGGGCTCGGACTCCTCGGGGTTGAGCAGCGCGGTGCCGACGGCGTAGTAGTGGTTGGGGTCGTCGCCCAGCCGACACGACACCAGCGACATCGCGAACTCGCTCGTCATCAGCTGGTGCGCGTGCAGCACTGCGGGGTTACCAAACGTTAGATATTTTACTCCCAAATTTGTTTATTTTTAATAGTAGGGGGCCTTGTCCTCATTAGGCAATGGGCGATTGACTATTTGCTGATTGCTGTGGCCAGTGAGAGGCGAATTATATAATAGCGTATTAGCAGCCGTGGGTGGTTAGCGAACTCTTAAAGAGAAGGTATGGAATTAAAATCGACATACAACAAGTAGAGCTTTGCCTCCATATTTATATATAGTACATGATATTAAAAAACAGAACACACTCCCAGTTTAAAGTCTTGAAGGGTTCAATGCCGACGTCCAGGTCGGCATTGAACCAGGTCCAGGTCGAGCGCGTTGGGCGCGTGCTTGTACATACCCTCGAAGGTGTGGTGGTCCAGCACGAGCAGGTTGTGCACCTCCAGGTCGAGCGCGTTGGGCGCGTGCTTGTACATATCCTCGAAGGTGTGGTGGTCCAGCACGAGCAGGTTGTGCACCTCCAGGTCGAGCGCGTTGGGCGCGTGCTTGTACATACCCTCGAAGGTGTGGTGGTCCAGCACGAGCAGGTTGTGCACCTCCAGGTCGAGCGCGTTGGGCGCGTGCTTGTACATACCCTCGAAGGTGTGGTGGTCCAGCACGAGCAGGTTGTGCACCTCCAGGTCGAGCGCGTTGGGCGCGTGCTTGTACATATCCTCGAAGGTGTGGTGGTCCAGCACGAGCAGGTTGTGCACCTCCAGGTCGAGCGCGTTGGGCGCGTGCTTGTACATACCCTCGAAGGTGTGGTGGTCCAGCACGAGCAGGTTGTGCACCTCCAGGTCGAGCGCGTTGGGCGCGTGCTTGTACATATCCTCGAAGGTGTGGTGGTCCAGCACGAGCAGGTTGTGCACCTCCAGGTCGAGCGCGTTGGGCGCGTGCTTGTACATACCCTCGAAGGTGTGGTGGTCCAGCACGAGCAGGTTGTGCACCTCCAGGTCGAGCGCGTTGGGCGCGTGCTTGTACATACCCTCGAAGGTGTGGTGGTCCAGCACGAGCAGGTTGTGCACCTCCAGGTCGAGCGCGTTGGGCGCGTGCTTGTACATACCCTCGAAGGTGTGGTGGTCCAGCACAAGCAGGTTGTGCACCTCCAGGTCGAGCGCGTTGGGCGCGTGCTTGTACATACCCTCGAAGGTGTGGTGGTCCAGCACGAGCAGGTTGTGCACCTCCAGGTCGAGCGCGTTGGGCGCGTGCTTGTACATACCCTCGAAGGTGTGGTGGTCCAGCACGAGCAGGTTGTGCACCTCCAGGTCGAGCGCGTTGGGCGCGTGCTTGTACATACCCTCGAAGGTGTGGTGGTCCAGCACGAGCAGGTTGTGCACCTCCAGGTCGAGCACGTTGGGCGCGTGCTTGTACATACCCTCGAAGGTGTGGTGGTCCAGCACGAGCAGGTTGTGCACCTCCAGGTCGAGCGCGTTGGGCGCGTGCTTGTACATACCCTCGAAGGTGTGGTGGTCCAGCACGAGCAGGTTGTGCACCTCCAGGTCGAGCGCGTTGGGCGCGTGCTTGTACATACCCTCGAAGGTGTGGTGGTCCAGCACGAGCAGGTTGTGCACCTCCAGGTCGAGCGCGTTGGGCGCGTGCTTGTACATACCCTCGAAGGTGTGGTGGTCCAGCACGAGCAGGTTGTGCACCTCCAGGTCGAGCGCGTTGGGCGCGTGCTTGTACATACCCTCGAAGGTGTGGTGGTCCAGCACGAGCAGGTTGTGCACCTCCAGGTCGAGCGCGTTGGGCGCGTGCTTGTACATACCCTCGAAGGTGTGGTGGTCCAGCACGAGCAGGTTGTGCACCTCCAGGTCGAGCGCGTTGGGCGCATGCTTGTACATACCCTCGAAGGTGTGGTGGTCCAGCACGAGCAGGTTGTGCACCTCCAGGTCGAGCGCGTTGGGCGCATGCTTGTACATACCCTCGAAGGTGTGGTGGTCCAGCACGAGCAGGTTGTGCACCTCCAGGTCGAGCGCGTTGGGCGCGTGCTTGTACATACCCTCGAAGGTGTGGTGGTCCAGCACGAGCAGGTTGTGCACCTCCAGGTCGAGCGCGTTGGGCGCGTGCTTGTACATACCCTCGAAGGTGTGGTGGTCCAGCACGAGCAGGTTGTGCACCTCCAGGTCGAGCGCGTTGGGCGCGTGCTTGTACATACCCTCGAAGGTGTGGTGGTCCAGCACGAGCAGGTTGTGCACCTCCAGGTCGAGCGCGTTGGGCGCATGCTTGTACATACCCTCGAAGGTGTGGTGGTCCAGCACGAGCAGGTTGTGCACCTCCAGGTCGAGCGCGTTGGGCGCGTGCTTGTACATACCCTCGAAGGTGTGGTGGTCCAGCACGAGCAGGTTGTGCACCTCCAGGTCGAGCGCGTTGGGCGCATGCTTGTACATACCCTCGAAGGTGTGGTGGTCCAGCACGAGCAGGTTGTGCACCTCCAGGTCGAGCGCGTTGGGCGCGTGCTTGTACATACCCTCGAAGGTGTGGTGGTCCAGCACGAGCAGGTTGTGCACCTCCAGGTCGAGCGCGTTGGGCGCGTGCTTGTACATACCCTCGAAGGTGTGGTGGTCCAGCACGAGCAGGTTGTGCACCTCCAGGTCGAGCGCGTTGGGCGCGTGCTTGTACATACCCTCGAAGGTGTGGTGGTCCAGCACGAGCAGGTTGTGCACCTCCAGGTCGAGCGCGTTGGGCGCGTGCTTGTACATACCCTCGAAGGTGTGGTGGTCCAGCACGAGCAGGTTGTGCACCTCCAGGTCGAGCGCGTTGGGCGCGTGCTTGTACATACCCTCGAAGGTGTGGTGGTCCAGCACGAGCAGGTTGTGCACCTCCAGGTCGAGCGCGTTGGGCGCGTGCTTGTACATACCCTCGAAGGTGTGGTGGTCCAGCACGAGCAGGTTGTGCACCTCCAGGTCGAGCGCGTTGGGCGCGTGCTTGTACATACCCTCGAAGGTGTGGTGGTCCAGCACGAGCAGGTTGTGCACCTCCAGGTCGAGCGCGTTGGGCGCGTGCTTGGGCAGCGCGTGCGCGGCGCCGGAGGACGCGGCGGCGGCGGTGGACGCGCTGGCGCGCACGGACACGGCGGTGCTGCCGCCGCCCGCCGACCACTCCAGCTTGTCCACCCGCATCGTGATCACGCCGAACGTCTGCCGGTCGCAAAGTTGTCCTAATGTTAATTACATCATCACGCACGTCACAATCGTTCGTACGCGTATACACGCAGCAAAAATCCATAGCCTATCATGAGGTGATCGTTTGCTGCGTGAATTTAAAAGACAAGTGTGTCTGAGCGTTTATCAAACCCGTGTACGAACGATTTCCACATTTGCTCTGACTTGACCGAAATAAGATTACGCCTAATTGGCTTGCTGTTAACAAGGGATTGGTTCGCAAAAGATCATGACTGGTGGAATATTGAATCTCAAGAAAAGTACTGCAGCACTCCTTCTGAGATTGACTTCAATTCTCCTATTTCTGAATCAATTGATGCAGACTCGAGCATTGTAAATGGCGGCTGGATTGCGGCCAGAGTTATATCAAGCGGTATCGTTCGCAAAAAGAGCTAGATGGGCTTTGTTGAGTTTCGGGATGTCGCTTGTGCGAAAGAACTAAGCCTTGTTGCGACCTGGAGGAGAAGAGTAATCTCTTTCTACATGATACCTAAAGGTCCTCCCCGAGACATATTTACTCATACATATTATATATAGGGTGACTGGTAATTAGTGACCGATACCTAAACACATGATTGTGCTCATGATAACAAACAACTTTTACGATGGCACCAACCCTGAAATCGCGAAAAAAAAAATCAGCTGTTCCATACATTCATGTTCGCATAACTCGTCAACATGGTTGGGTCAGTTGTCTACAGAAGGAGGCGATTGCCTCCTTCTGTAGACAAATAATGTCACAGAAGGAGGCCGCGGAGCGGGAAAGGGAAGAAGATCCCTCCGCCCACCCACTCGCAGACGGCGTATTGGCCGTCAGCGGCGGGCCAAAACCCGCCGCCTACCGCCCTAGGTTCGGCCTCGGGGAGTGGGGCACATGGGCCCCGCCCCTTCGAGGCCGACCCATGAGTAGGGACGCCTCCACACTCCGGGCGTCCCTATAACTGGGCAAATGGGCCACAGTCAGTGTGGCCCAGGAGATCCCGCGGCACCATATTGGCCACGGGTGCCGTCGGGGGGCCAGATTGCTTTCGACGGATCGAAGGAGTGTCCGGGCGGTTTTAGTGGTGTAGGGTCCTCTCCTCGTGGTATGAGTTAGCATACCAGCGCTATGGAAAGGGCTAGTCCCACATATCCCGCCGCCAGCGCGCGGACGCTGCAGAGGCGGTGACAATGCAGAAATGCAGAACACCCAGGACAAAAAAAAAGTCCTTTTCTGTTCTTAGTTTACATAAATTATTTGCCATACATCATAAATAAACTATCAGATAAAGTTATTTTTGCTGACACCTCATTAATATTAAAAGTCAATGTAAAAGATACTAACCTTATTAAACACAATAAAACACTTAGTATACTTTCACATTGGTTTTCTTCAATAGGCTATCAAATGTAACTACCGCTAAATCAATTGCTTCACTTAATGGAGAAACGTTGGACCTAGTTCCATCGATAGTTTTTCTAGGAATAACATTAGATTCAAAACTGCAATTGGGCCCTCATATTGAAAAATTAACTGGTAGACTCAATTCCGCATCTTATGCTGTCTGGAAAATTAGGCAATTGTATGATGAAGCAACTGCTAGACTAGTGTATTTCGCGTACTTTCATAGCATTATGTTCTATGGAAATTCCATAATGCTATGCTGATGTTAATAGTATTTTTGACATAAAATAGAGCAGTTAGGGCTGTTTACGGTTTAGGTAGTCGCGACTTCTTGCGTAGTCTGTTAAAAGAGATAAATATACTTACGTTCCCTCTGAGTAACCAAAATATCATTTTTGTTAGAAAAAATATAGATCAATATAACAATAAAAATGATATTCATAATATTACCACAAGAAATTGCCATACGCGGTTTTACAATCAATAGAACCAATAAATCATTTATCCATCATTCATTTGTCCCTCGAAAAAGTATAAAAATAAATATGTTTTCAATGAATAATACAAAAACTTGAATTTTGTAGAATAAATATTAATTTTTAAAATAAAGTAAATGATACAACATAGTCGTATTAATAACCATTTATTTTTATTATTTAAATAATGTTATAAACATGTTTATAATAAACACGTCGTCGCTCAAAAATTGGGGATAAAAGCTACCAAATAACACATGGACCATAAAACGCTGAATGGAATTAACACCTCGCCCTATACTACATCTACGGATGAGTACATCGAAGTTACTTTACTCCACTTTTGATCTTGATATCCTTGACATCCCAATATTCGATTTTTATAGATGTACTAGCTATAAACGGCGTTAGAAATAGAGTCCTTCTTAAGTAACTGATGTAGCCCGTCCATTTTTTTAACTATACAACGACAGTTATACGATTCTTGTTACCGCAAAACAATTTCGTTCGTTTGCACAACGCCATCTATTGTAGATTGCAGATGAAGGTCTTCTTGAGAGCCGAGGAACGTCACCGTTTTTGACAGTGCCCTATATTCTTGTTTGTACATATGTGTTAGACCTTAGTCTATCTGTACTTCAAATTTCACGTAAATGTGTTCTGTATCAGCCGTTATTGTGTGATTGAGTAACAAATATCAAAACAACTCTTAACACATTTTCACATTTCTAATATTAGTACGTTGATATAATCGCAAACTAACAAATCAAGGGTACAAACAGAGAACTGGGAATGTAGAACCTAATAGATACATTTTGAGAGAAACACATTTAAAATCAACTACTTATGGTGCAAAGCAGTGATTCCGTAAGTGGACCAGGTCCGTCCAGTCCACGGGAGAGTCGACAGTTGTCTACATAGACGTAAAAAATCGGGTTCACAAGTTGTAAGTCTAAGTGTAAGTAATATATATAGACATGGAGCAATAGGGGGTTCACCGAACCCAGTAAAGTTTTTAAAAGTGTGAAAGCCTCTGAGTAAAGCTTTCGATCATAAACAAAAACGCATTTTTGGTACCATATGATTACTTTTTTATGTTTTGAATGGGGAATAAACTACCATAGATAAAAGATTGCTAAATATTTCCTGTTCTTTACCTGTATGTACCCTTCAAATGAATGTTTTCAATAAATACCTGTGAAGCTTCTTGATAGGCAATTCTTCTAGGCGTTTCTCCGAGGGGTACAGTTCTGATGTGTAGTTTTTGTATCTCGTCGATCGTGCCTATGGTTACCGTGCTGTCAGTAGCGAGCGCCAAACTGAAACAACAAAACATTACTACAGCTAAATACCCAACATCTCCCTCACCTTATCCTAATATATTTAGTTTGTTGGTTTTTTTTCTGCCATTCTGTCCTATCAGCTGTAACTTACTGCCTTTTCCTTCATATCACTTTCATGCCTTTTCCTTCATATCCATCTTATCTTTGACCTCCCACTTCCTCTTCATTTATCTAGCGAATCATCCCTCCTCTTCACATGACCATACCAGGACAACCGATTACCTTTCAACTTTTCTATCATAGATGACATTTTCAAAAATCCCCTCATTCCTGACCTTGTCCATTCTTATCACTCCTAATCTAGATATCCAACATATTCCATGTAAATAAAGTGCTCCAAAATTCTTCATCATCTTCCTAGATAGAGAAGAAATGTATATTTATCATCATCAACAGCCCCTATAGCGTCCACTGCTAAACATGGGCGTCCTCTCGAGGAAGGGTTTTGCTATAGTATAACCTGCGCCAATAAAGAAACGAATCTAAAATGGCAGCGGCGATCATGCGCTCTCACTCTAAACTGTTGATATCTTAGTCACACACGGCGCGTACTGCATGCAAAAAGAAATCCGTAAAGAAAGCTAACGGAAAAAAACGACTAACTTGCGAGCGGTAAAGGTAAAAAATGTTAAAGAAAAGTAAGCAAATAAACAGTTCTAATTTTTATGAAAGATTATGTATCTTTTTGTATACGTTACACATTTCAACACATAAAACTAACAATTGTATTTTACCTACATATACAATAAACAAACTTTCTTTCTATCTTTCTTTTTATTTGCTGACCCTATCATCTGTCAGTGACATTCAGGGACGCCATTTTAGATTCGTTTCTTTATTGGCGCGGCTTATAGTAGCTTCGAAGGCGAGTTGGTGACCGCTGTTGCTTGTTCCCTAGTATACGCTTGTTAAAGATGATGTAAAATCAATTGGGAATTACGCCTTAACGTGTTTTCAGAGGTACGGAAAGTAGTCTCCCAACTACCCAATCCTGGAAATCCGGAAACTTGGAGGTCCGGTTATCCACGGCTTCTCGTGACTTAAACCGAGACTTTTACAGCTCACGGAGGTTGTGTATATCAATATTAATATAAAACAAGACTTACCTGTCCGGATAAGCTTGTGCGTTGAGCGAGCACATGTGCGTGACTTCTTTAAGGTTGACGTTTGAAAACACCAATTTGTGGTTCGATGAAAATATGACAGTGGGCCGGTCCGAGCACGCGAATATGTTAGTTGTAGATAACGACCTGTGAAAACAAAGTACATATTATAATAATGTAATACCAATAAAAGAATTATGTTGAGTAAGGCTCAGTCAAGTCAAATCAATGAATCAATCATCTCCCAACTAGCAAAAACTAGGCTTACAACAATCTCAATAGCTCTGTCTACTGTTGGGCGTATGCCTTGCGGCATAATGCTGATTTTCCACCAGAGTGGCGAGACGAAACGAGGCGAGAAGAGAATTCGCACTGACCTTTTTCCACTAAAAATAGCCATCGCGAGCTCGCTCATGACCGCCGCGCTGCCTGTAGGCTTGTACTATCATGACGGTATTCTCAGCTAATAACACGGTAATAAGTAGCAATGAACAACAATAAGCCTCTCGTGAGAAGCGTGGTTGTGAAGTTAATTTATACTCTATACAGGAAGCAATACGGTTCATTTTTACACAAACAAATATTTCAATTCACGCCTTTCCACCAAAGATGCGCCTGGCAGAGGATTAAAAATTTGCAATACAAATTGCAATTCTCTTCTCGTCTCGCCACTCTGGTGGAAAATCAGCATAACACCCAGTCCTCTGTCGTCCGCATCTAGTGTACTCCGGCTACCCGTTGACAACACGTGATCTCTACTCTAGGACGCGTCTGCTCCAACGGCTGTCAGTCCTTCTGCAGACATTTCCAGCCCAACTTCAACTTGCTTATTCTGCAAGCTTTCAGAGAAGCATAGTTCGCTCCATAATTTGTTGAGCGACTCTAAATTTGTGCACTAGCGCAGCTGTAGAGGTACAATACCCCTTGGTATTGATGTTAAACCAAATATTAGAAGGAAAAGAACTGTTAGTGTAAAGAACTTGTAAATAGTCTCAAGTGGAGTGCGAATTACTGTTGTGTGATGTAGGATTCGTGACGTCATCTGATATTTCACAGCTAGTAGAAAAGGGGGGAATTAAGTAGCACTTGCCTAAAACTCCTAAGTACAGTAGGCTGTGTGCCGAGCGTGACCTTCTTCTTGTTGGTGAGTACGCCCGTTTGGGGGTCGGCCGTGAAGTAGAACATGGAGCCGTCGCCCAGCGCGCACAGCAGGTAGCACACGCCCTCCAGCACGCAGATCAGCAGCGAACGGGGGATTATTTCTGGTGGACAATCACAAAAATACTTTATACAGAATATTCTATTATAAAGAGGTAAAGTTTGAGAATTGTTTGAGAGATTTTTTTTTTATTTTTTTATATTTTTTTTTTTTGGGGCTTTTGTACAATAAGTAAAAGTCACCCCCATCATAACGCAAAACTATAAAATCACAAAACTAAAAAAAAAAAACTATAAAAAGTAGGTACATACTTAATTAAAAAGAATGTTTTCTAAACTAATTTTACTATTCTACACAATTTTTTAGCAACATCTGAACCAGGATTTGACAATATAGACTGTGTGAGACCTACGTCTAGCTTATTCAATTTAAATTGTTGTAGCAGTGAGTCACGTTCATTTCTGTTCCTCAATCTGTTCACCACCACCATCTGTTCTGTTCACAATCCATCAGCAAGTGTTGGATATCTTCGACCGTACCACACGTAGGACAGTTTGGTGAATCTGCTCTCTTCATTAAATATGCAAATTTTGCTGATGGATAATGTCACGATCTAAGTCGTAGAAATAGCTTAACATCATTTCTGCTTAACCTACAATTATCAAACCACGGTATTCGGGGAGGCTCACTTTTTTTGTGAGGTTGTATGGGGTAACCTCTGAATCTACTGAACTGACTTTGCAAATTCTTTTATCAATAGAATGCCAAATTATTTGTGCGTGCCATAGACTATATTTTAAGTCAAGGTTTCCACAGGAACGGGACTTAAGCGGGTGAAACAATCCGGGACAACTAGTTTGAGCACCCTTACATAAAACAGTAACGGCGAATAATAATAAGCTAGTTTAATGTAATAACAAACCTCCAGACAGTTTTTCCGTGTGCATTGGTCTGAGGTCAGGTAGTTTGAGCACCCTCACTGAGATGTCCGTCCACAACCCCACACCCAACAGCGCCTCGTCCTCTCCTGGGCCCAGGTCCAAGCACGCCACCTCCTCGTCCATGCATACTTCGCTGTGGGGACAAGATACATTCAGTTTTATATTAGTGTTCTTTTTTTTATAGATTATTAGCAGAATTTATGCAAGTTTCTTTATTTTACTTCTGTAGTGACATCTACAGTAGCCGCACAAACTACAAGAAGACGAGCAGCGCCATCTACCACCTAGCATCCCAACTAACCTGTATCGCGAAATACAAGTTTGCAAGCCAATTCGAACATATACAAGTTCTAGACCACAACAAATGGTTCTAATACACTTCTATTATAGTATTTATCCTCACTAATATTACAAACGCGAAAGTTTGTATGTGTGGATGAATGGATGTTTGTTACTCTTTCACGCTAATACTACTGAATAGATTTAACTTTGATCTGAATAAGTTTGCACGGCGATAATTTATAAGCTGGATTAACATATAGGATACAAAAGATCATGTTCCGACCCACTGGATGGCATTTGTATGCCATGTATGTACAATATGGCAAATGTGTGAAACTTAATGTAAACAATAACACCTGTATTCACCTCATTTATTATAAATAAAGATTTCCGATTATGGAAAAGAGCGCGGGGCGCTGTTAGTATTATTTTTTTATAACTTGTTATGGGATCAATGACGCTTATCCCTATAATATTAAGTGGCACAGGGTCCTAATACAAAGCTATCTAGTGCTTGTGTCTATCTGTATCAGCCCGTTTATGTCCACTGCTGAAAATGGGCTCTCTCCTAGCAAATCTTCGCAATCCAGGGTTGTTGAGAGATATTGCCTTAACACGCTAGGCGCAGTGGTAATCACAGTAAGATGATGTAGAAGGTGAGTATTCTTGAGCTGATAGATGCTGCTGCCCATTTATAAGCTGTATGTCTCTTAGTGGCCTCTAACAAAACCCGTTATAAGACATGGAATGGTCCATTCTAAGCTGGAAGACCAAATACAATTTCAGCTGTCAGCTAGTCTCAGTACAGTAGAAACAGCACAAGTGAGCCTTATCCTGTCAGATGAATTCCAAGGCCGTATCGTAAGTAATAGGCACGAAAACTAAGAAATTATATTTGGTTTGTCAGTTAGATTGTTATTATATCATACAATGTCACTGTGACACTCAACCACAGTCTATGTCTCACACATTGGCCTGCCCTTCATGTCCTAACCGCTGCACGATGGAGGATCTGATTGCGGGAGCCACTGAGGCTATTGGAGTGTCCACTTACTTACTAATAAGTTGAAATAACGATACGAAAGAAGATGATAACAAAAAAATATTGAACACGTATTTTTTTATTTATCAAATCTATAAAAGTTGGCAAATATACATAGCAAAAACAAACTATAAAGTGCAGGAAAGCCCCCCTTTCCGTGTGATGTGACGTCACTACTGGGTATAATTGTACCCAGACGTCACAAGCCCCCCTCTTCTGAACTATACACTTTCTGTCCAATATTTTTTGGTAATCTAACTGACGAATTAAATATAACTTTTAAGTCTTTATGCCTGTTGCATTCCACTAGTATTCTTATGAATTGCTTATGAGTGGGTAGTGCTATGGGTGGGTAAGTGCGGGCTCACGCGAGGAGCTGCAGCGCGCCGGGCAGCACGGCCAGCAGGTGCAGGCGCGGGCCGGCCGCCGCCACCACGCGCGCGCCGCTGCTGGCCACCACGGACAGCCCGCGCGCGCCCGCCACGCGCCACTCCGCGCGCAGCGCCCAGCCGCCCTCCGCGCGCGCCACCAGGCGGATGCCCTCGTCCGTCACCTACCATAACACACAGTCAGATAATGATTTGAGAAGGATCGAACTCACGATCCTCAAGCGGAATGTTGTCCAAGAAAGAAGCAAAAGTAGTGTACAAACATAAGGAAACGAGACAAACAAAAACACAAGAAATAAAACATAATAGACACAGTTAATTAGGCGGATTTATTGCATAAAGCTATTTCTTCCAAACAAACTTTGGATGGATCATCGAATTCATTGGTTAAATGACGTATTATTACGTACGTACTGTAAATTTAATTGAATATCAATCATTTGTACAACAATACTATAAAATAAACAACATACGATAGTTGCAGTTATAATAACAATAATAAATCTTTATTCAGAATATCTTAGGACTAAATAGACAAATTTAAAATCTAATTTTAAAGGTAGGTACACAAATAGCATTAATACTAGAACTAGAATCAAAAAAATAAAAAATTGAATACGCCCCGCAATATACTAAAAATATACGAAATTGAATTGTCTGTTTGTAACAAAAAAATAATAGGATTTTAATTAATACATATGAATGTATATAGGGTAATAATAACACAACATTTTTATAATCTCAGAAACTAGTTTTATAAGGTATGATATAAGCTATTTATTTTGTCTGTCCGTTTGTTTGTTCGTGTATTCAACCTAATCACCTATACGGTGGTACTGATTAAGACGAAGCTATTTATAGCGATAATTTCTGCCATAACAATGAGACCTTCGGAGCACATGCTCCCAAATTGTTGCAAACAAATAGGAGCAAAGGCAGACCTTCTAAAAATACAACTAAACCGACTTTCTAAACATGTACTGTTGAGGCCACTCAAGCGCCTGACATTTATCGTCCGCAATCGTCACTCCATCGCATCATCGACGAGTAAGGCAAGGCGACGGCGGTTGGCGGGAAGCGACGTGAAACCGCGCGAAACGGCACAACAGTGCGCCATGATTGTTCGAGCTGTTAACATTATTTTTTACCTTCTTATATTATTTTACTAGCGGCCCGCCCCGGCTTCGCACGGGTGGACTTTTATACCCTACCCCTGCCCTACCCTACCCATACCCTAACCCTACCCCTACCCTACCCTATCCCTACCCTACACCTACCCAACCCCTACCCTACCCCTACCCTACCCCTACCATACCCCTACCCTACCCCTACCCCTACCCTACCCCTACCCTACCCTACCCTACCCTACCCTACCCTACTCTACCCTACCCTACCCTACCCTACCCCTACCCAAAAGTATCCTATGTCCTTCTCCCAGTTCTTAGCTACCTCCCTACCAATTTTCAGCCAAATCGGTTCAGCCGTTCTTGAGTTATAAATAGTGTAACTAACACGACTTTCTTTTGTTTTTTAAATGTATTCTGCTATTCGGGACGGAAACAAATCCAACAAATCAAAAACCATGGCAATCGGTCCAGCCGTTCTCGAGTTATAAGTGTTGTAACAAACACGACTTTCTTTTATATATATAGATGTACCAAATACACCCAAGTTTATTTTACTAAGCTCGGAGTATCATTTCTAAGTCCTCAAGAGATTGAAGACCTGCGCATTCATTTTGGTGACCCCGACGTGATCAAATCCAGCGTGAACATCGACCTATCTTCAGTTGGTTCAAATAAAACCAGCGGTCGTCACGGAGATCCAGCCATCCAGCCTTACCTAAGGATTTCGCCAGTGCCAAGCTGCAGCAACAAGTTCCTAGGGAAGTGCAATCCTATCCTAATTATCTTTATCCTCTTTCATTGCTAAAATTTGCGTAGATAAAGTTGAATCTTTATTTCTAATCACCCGCAAGCGAAAAATATTTTCTATTTTCCGTTTAAATTCGTTTCATTTCTAAAAAACTATACGTTATAAAATATGGTGTTTCGCAGTCATACAATAGCATTAACACATCAATTATAACATTATTATCGAAATAATACAGAAATAAAATATCAATTTCGTACTGGGTTCGTAATATCAATACTGTGATTTTAAAATCATATCTTTTTCAGATCATCCTATAATAATCACATCTAAATCTTATTCTAACGTAAATTTAAAACTAATTACAGGCAAAATTAAGTAGTGTCATTAAATAGGTGCTGTCCAGACCCATTGTGTGCAGACTTCGTGCTTTCCAACAAGCCGACACAGTGTGCCTCCGTGTCATACACAAAGTACGGGCGTGGACGGCCGGCCGGCTGACTGCAGAACCGGTTTGAGGCGGTTTAAAACGTAACGTTGAAATTACTTATTTATTTTATTGCATCTTTTGACTGTTATTACTTATTTTTGCGTTTATATCGTGATCTTAATATTTGAACCGACAAAATGTGTGATTTAAATGAGCTTCGTTTGCGTTCTAATAAAATACGCGACTTGTCGTGTAACTTCGACGATATTCAGTCACAGATTGAAATGTTAGATGAAGATACCACTAAACAAATGCAAGAGCGTGAGTCGACTGAAAATTTATTTTTTCATTTAATTGCGGGGGCTCAATCATTATTAGAATTATTAGAGAATACAAACAAAATGGAATGTTCATCTAACACTAGTCGCAAGGGCAGTCATTTGAAGTTGCCGCCAATAAAAATTCCGTCCTTTAATGGTGATATAAACAAGTGGCTTTCATTTAGAGATACATATATTTCGTTAATACATAGTAATGAAAGTATTGATGACATTAACAAATTCCACTATTTAAAAACTTATTTAGAAGGTTCGGCCTGTGCGGTAATTAATTCTGTAACGGTATCATCCGATAATTATAGTATAGCTTGACAGCTACTTTGCGAGCGATATGACAATAAATGTCTTCTAATAAATGAACACCTAAAGTGCTTGTTTTCGATCGAACCGCTGACTAGGGAATCCCACAGTGGCATTCGCAATTTAATCGACACACTATCTAAACATTTAAGTTCATTGAATACACTAGGCGAGCCTACTGACAAGTGGGACACTATAATTATTTACATGGCATCGGCGAAGTTAGAAAGTGTCACATCTCGTAATTGGGAGGAGCATAGGAGCATGAATACCTCGCCCACTCTAGAAGAATTTTACACATTTTTACGTCAACGGGCTACAATTTTATAAACTTGTAATGTAAATAAAAATTACAAAGTCGATAAACGCCGTAGTTTGCTAAACATGAATTCATTTATCACGTCATCATCCGAAATTTTACCTTCTTTGCAGTGTCCTATATGTAAAAATAATCATAAGTTATACGAGTGTGCTACGTTTAAGAAATTGCCAGTACCTCATAGAATTTCCAAAATTACATTACTAAAATTATGCAATAATTGTTTACGCAAGGGACATCAGTCATATCAATGTAATTTAGGAGGTTGTAGAATATGTCATAAAAAACATAACACTTTGTTACATAAACCAAACTCGCTACAAATATCATCTACTGAACAGACTTCACACAATAATAGTAATGACGGCGCGGAGTTACCTACGGCTGTCGCCAACTCGGGCGCATCAACATCCTCCGCTTCCGTTACCATGGCTGCTACGCTTACAAATAAAGCACTTCTTTCTACTGCGTTGGTCAAGGTGGCGTGTAACGGAAATACGTATGTTTTAAGAGCACTATTAGACTGTGGTAGTCAAACATCTTTCATTAGTGACCGGGCTCAACGAGAAACTGGTTTACAAAAACATAATCACGACTATCACTGCGTTTCGGGGATAGGCAGCACTGTAATAAACGTCACAGAACATTGTTATTTAGACATTAAATCGGTAAACTATAATAATTCGTTTAGTAGTCGCGTCAAATGTTTTGTTTTACCCCGCATTACTGATAAACTACCCCATGTTGCAGTGCGTATACAAGATTTAGGCATTCCACAACATGTCCAACTGGCCGATCCCAACTTTTATAAACCTTCCGATATTGATCTTCTCTTGGGCGCTGATATATTTTGGGACATTGTGGGACCTAATAGAATTAATCTAGGGCCTCAAAGGCCGATTATACAAGAGACTCATTTGGGATGGATAGTGGCGGGTCCGACTACGTTCCATAGTGATCAAAATAATTCCAAAATACATTGTAATTTTTCTAAGGACATAAGTAAACAACTTAGTAAGTTTTGGGAACTGGAGGAGGTACCTACTACTTTTCAACCTAGTACAAATGATGATTATTGCGAACAATTATTTTCTAATACTACTCGACGAGAAGTCGACGGTAGATTTTGCGTACAAATTCCTTTTAAGGATTCTATTGATACTTTGGGTGATTCATATAATATTGCTGAAAAAAGATTATTACATCTAGAGCGAAAAATGAAAAATAATCCAGTACTTAAGCAGCAATATCACGAATTTATTCACGAATATGAACGTTTAGGGCACATGACACCTATTTCTAGACCGGCGATTGGTTGTTATCTACCTCACCACGCCGTCATAAGGGAATCTAGTGAGACTACAAAGCTACGCGTCGTCTTCGATGCATCTTCAAAAACCACTAGTAACATCTCATTGAACGATATTCAATATATCGGACCCGTGGTCCAAGACGATTTATTTTCGATTCTTTTGCGCTTTCGACAGCATAGGTTTGTAGTGTCAGCCGATATAGAGAAGATGTACCGACAAATATTGGTGGATTCTCCACAGCGGCATTTACAATTAATTTTGTGGCGCGATGCACCAACTGATCCAATTAAAATATATCAATTAATACCGTGACCTATGGAACCGCATCCGCTCCATACCTTAGTACTAGGTGTCTGCTTCAATTATCAAAAGAATGTGATAACAATTTAACCCTTATTTCGAATTTGTCCGCTGGAACGAACAAGTACTTTAAATAAATCTGCAGCGTGATAAGTCATGTTTAATTTTAATTTTTTTTAATAAAACGGTAGAAAATATAATTGGGAAAAGGGACAAAAAACATTTTATGTCTGGCAACATTTTATTTGTCAGTTATTGTGCAAAATGGCGCCGCCACGAAGGTCTCCAACTTTACTCAAGGTATGAAATATTTGCAATATTTATTCTTGTGGATTGGTTTTTTTGTGTGATATTAGTTTCCATGTATATAACGCATATTTTTACTAACAAATCAACGTAGTTCGCACTGTTCATCAACTAAAAATATGCCAATAACGTAGTTGTCCGCCACGCCGGACCTTACCGAAACTATGGTAATGCACACAAAGTTTTAATTGTCCGTGGGGGCGGACTTTGCCAATAACCTAGTCATTAATAGATATTTCATTTTTTTATAATAATAACCATAATTTGATAAATATAAAATTTTAAATTCATATATCTACTAGGGGCCGTTCAAGTATTACGTAAGCACTATGGGGGGGCGGAGGGGTCTTTGCTTTGCTTATTTTGGATGACATGGGGGGTAGGGGAGTCTAGATGATGATTACGTCATCGGTAGTTATTTACTTTTTTACACGAATGGCAACCCTCACATTGTCTTTGCTTGAAAACGAAACGCATTTTCGGGGATTCCCGCAAATAATGCATACGTTTAGGCACTCGCTTTAGAACCGAGTAGGGGAATTACCGCGCGTTATTCACTTGTCTAAATTTCCTCTGTCAGTGTATTTTTTCGTTTGGATACTATAGCGAGTAGACGTATTGTAAGCATAGCAAAGCAAGTTAACATTTGTGTTACCGTTGATTCCATTAGCCAAAGTTTAATGTTTAAATAAGATGTCGTTTCAAATAGACAAATCCAAGTTATAACAAAAACTGTTTGAAAGTTTTAAAAAATCTCATACAAGTACGAAAGTACAAAATGTACAAAAGTTAGTTAATTGAAAAATGTTTACGTAAGCATGGGGGAGGGGGTAAGAGCTTTGCTTACTTTTGCTGACAAGGGGGATGGGGGGGTAAATAATTGTAATAAATCTGCTTACGTAATACTTGAACGGCCCCCTACCTACGTTAAAAATTATATACTAATTTCATAATTTTAAATTTTGTGTTGGTTTGCTTAGTTTTTTTTTTGCTTTTTGACAGTGTTACATGCATGAACGCTCCAAAAGAATATTAGCACTTGTACCAAGAAAGCGTGCTTCATCTGAAATAACTGATAAATCTGACTCTGAAAATGATTTTCACGAGCCGCATGATTCTAACTCTTCATCCTCTGCACCATCGCTTGCTTCATCGTTAGAGCGCATGAATCTTTTGGTTGCCTCCCCAGAACCATTACCTGATGCTCAACATGATTTAGACGAAGACCCTGATCTATCCTCTATTCCTCTTACTCCTATTTTACAAGAAATATTACCGAGTCCAACACAAGAACCAAATTTTCTAAACTTACCCTCTATCTCATCTTTACCATCTTTGAATACTCCGTCACCAGTCACTAGAAAAAGAAGACAAAAAGCAACGTTCGTAGCTAAAAAGAAGCCAAGAAAGTTGCATAAGCTGTCACTTGACTTCAAATGGAAAAAGGGTAATTTTTTACATAAAGCTCAAATAGAAGATTTGCCTATGACTGAATATCCTTCTGAAATGGTTTCACCTTTAGAATATTTCTTTTATTTCTTCTCACCAGATATTATAACCGATTTTGTCAATGAAACGAATGCTTATTCTGTGCAAAAAACTGGACGATCCATTCAACTAACGGAAAATGAGTTGCGTGACTTTCTGGCAATTCACATTTTGATGGGTATTGTACCAATGAACTCCTATTTAGATTACTGGAGTATGAAGTTCAGATATGACAAAATAGCAAAAATAATGCCTTTGAAGAGGTACGAGCAAATAAGGCGATTTATTCATTTCGTTGATAATAATTTCGAAAATACCGACAGATATTATAAGGTTAGACCCGTTCTAGAAAAGATACGCAGGAATTGTCTCGCTCATGAAGATGAAAATAGGTTCAGTATCGACGAAATGATGATTGCATACAAAGGGCGTAAAGCGGGTAAACGGAGGCAATATATGAAAGATAAACCTACAAAATGGGGATTTAAAAACTATGTGCGGGCTGGGACATCAGGTATGATTTATGATTTTGTACTGTACGGAGGAGAGGATACTTTTAGGAATCATAGCTTCACTGAAGAAGAAGAATCGTTGGGTTTCGGGGCACAAGTTGTTATTGCTCTATGTCAAACTATTCAAAATAAGCCTGCTATGATCTATTTTGATAACTTCTTTTCTTCACCTGAATTAATATATTTATTAAGAGAAAACTATGGCTTATTTTCTTTGGGGACAATTCGAAGCAACCGACTAAGAGGAGCAGAAGCTAAATTAATGTCTGAAAAGGTCCTCAAGAAGAAGAAACGAGGATGTTATAGTCAGTGTGTCTGCAATAAAAACAAATTAGCGATTGTACGGTGGAACGACAATAAATGTACAACTTTAATAAGTTCATACACAGATGCTCTTCCAATCCATAAAGTAAAGAGATATTGCAAGATCGCGAAGCAAAAAGTGGATGTTGATTATCCTAACATGGTCAAGGATTACAATAGAAATATGGGCGGCGTTGATTTAGCTGACATGTTAATATCTCTATATAAGACACCGTTCAGAACTAGGCGATGGTATATAGCGATATTTTCGCAAATGATTGACATTTGTGTGAATAATGCCTGGATTCTTTATAGAAAACAAAAAGCACTCACTACAACTGGTAAGGTCAGCTCTATGAGACTCAAAGATTTTAGATATGAGATATACTACGGTTTATTGAACAACAACAGAGCTGCTACTTACCAACGGACAGAAGATACCTGTGTTCGTAACGTGTGCAAGCCTAGACCACCAGATGATACCCGATTCGATAATGTGGGACACTTTCCATCTACAAAGGAGGAAGGTCGTTGTATGAATTGCAATAAGAAAACTACTGTATATTGTTTAAAATGTAACACACAACTATGTTTTGTGACAGGAAAAGCTCCGCGTAACTGTTTTTTGAATTTTCACGTATCTAAAAGGTTGATATAAGATTTTAAATAAATTTGATTTTCATTTCTTTCTACTGGTTTTATTTTAATTATTTTATTTGTACTAAAATGGTAAAGTTCGCCAGAGCGGACAAGTTATTTTGATTGTAAATCTTTATTATTTCGATGAGGTCCGCTCTGACGGACCCCCTATTTCTCAAAAATGGTAATTGTTATTATTTTTTTTTCATTTTTTAGGGCCTTTTACATGTCCTAGAAATCTAAGTTTGGACATAAAAATGTTAAATTTGCTCATTAAGAACTCCGTCGAAATAAGGGTTAATAGCACAGGTGATTAAGGAAGACTTTTACATAGATGACTTTTTAACCGGGTGCGAAACGGAGGGTGACTTACTGCTTCTTATAAATTGTGTCACTTCTACTCTTAATTCTGCTTGTCTTCCGTTACGCAAGTGGCGTTCTAACTTACCATCGCTCTTTCAAAATGAATCGAGCACTTCTCAACTTAAACCTTTAGACCATATGTCTAATTCTACTATTTTAGTTCTAGGTTGGGATCCGTCCAAGGACGTTTTACAATTTTCTTCTAATATAGATTTAAACCATAAAGTCACTAAACGTACTATCTTATCTAATTCAGCTAAGCTGTTTGATCCTTTAGGCTTACTTAGTCCATGCACCATTATACCTAAAATAATTTTACAAAGGCTATGGCTATCAAAAAAGGACTGGGACGATCCGGTAGATGGTCCTATACTTAAGCAATGGATGGGGTTCGCATCTAATTTGAGCTCCATTTCATATAATGAGATACCGAGATGTGCATTGATCCCTGAAGCAGTGAAAATAGAACTACACGTTTTCTCTGATGCGAATCAGTCCGCATATGCTTCAGCGGTTTACCTTAGATCTAGTGATAATTCAGGTCATGTTTTATGTAAGCTTCTTTGCGCTAAAACTAAGGTTGCCCCTGTAAAAACCACAACTATACCCAGACTGGAACTATGCGGTGCATTACTAGCAGCTCGGTTAAGTTCTAAGGTATTAAAGGCATTACGTTGCAAAATTGACTCTGTTTATTGCTGGACAGATTCGACAATAGTCTTAGCTTGGCTATCTCACCAACCATGTGATTTAAAACCGTTTGTTAGTCATCGTGTCAGTGAAATCCATGAACTGATTCCAAACGCCATTTGGAGACATGTTCCAGGTACTAAAAATCCAGCAGATCTAGCATCGCGAGGTGTTTGTCCTAAGTCCATTCAATCTGCTCATATATGGTGGAATGGACCTTCATTTTTATGTGAAGAACCATGCAATTGGCCTCAGAATATAGGAGTACACGATATAACTCAGTTACCTGAGGTGAAGGGTTCTAAAAATATACCTAATAATTTATGTACATCTTTACATACATCACACAATAATTCATTTGTAAATATAATTAAATTTGATAGATTTTCTAGATTTACCACATTACAACGATCTGTTGCTTATGTCATGAGATTTATAAATAACGTACGAAATAAACATTCCAAGTTAACTGGCCCTTTAAGTATTGACGAATTAAATACATCTCTAAAGATTCTTATAAAACAACATCAATACGAATGCTTCATTAATGAATTTAATATTCTTGCAAAAAAAAACAAACTTTACCGTCTAAGTCACGTATTTTGTCTTTGAGTCCATTCATTAATGATGATGGCATTATATGTGTTGGAGGAAGACTACAACATTCTACAGAACCCTATCAAAAGAAACATCCATTTTTAATAGATACTAATCATATTCTTTCTAAGTTATTATTTACACATTTTCATATAAAGCTCCTACATTGCGGTCCACAACTTTTATTAAATGATTTACGAAATAGTTTTTGGCCCTTAAGAGGCAGAGTGTTAGCTAGGAGTACGGTCAATAATTGCAAGGTATGTAAAATTATGAAGGCGAAAAGTTTTAATCCCAAAATGGGAAACTTACCTTCTAGTAGGATAACGCCACATCGATTTCGCCGGTCCATTTTACATCACCGATCGGAAAGGTCGCGGTTGTCGTATAACAAAGTGCTATATGTGTTTATTCGTATGTTTTAGCACAAAGGCCGTACATCTCGAAGTAGCTGCCGATCTAAGCACGGACAGCTTTATATTGTGTCTGCGTCGCTTCATAGCGCGTAGAGGTAAACCATTAGAAATTTATTGCGATAATGGCACTAATTTTGTCGGTGCAAATAATGAGATCACAAATTTCTTGCAGTCAAATAAGCACAACGTTACGGGTTTGACTGCCGGGGAAGGGATACGGTTCAAATTTTCCCCTGCTTATTCTCCACATTTTGGGGGACTTTGGGAAGCTGGGGTTAAATCTGCGAAACATCATTTAACGCGTATATTAGGCGATAGGCATCTCACGTTTGAGGAATTGACAACTTTATTTGCGCAAGTTGAGGCGATCCTTAACTCTCGACCCCTAACTCCCCTTTCATCGGATCCCAATGATCTCAATCCTTTGACTCCTGCGCACTTCCTGATAGGCAAACCACTAACTTCATTACCTTCTGAAGACTTAATGAATATCAATCCAAATCGACTAGACCGATACAAACTTCTTGAGAAGATACGACAACATTTTTGGGACCGGTGGCGACATGAATATTTATGCGAACTACAACAGAAGTCTAAGTGGAGGATCCAGCAAAGAGGATTCCAGAAAGGCGATTTGGTCATCATTAAGGAACTGAATAGCCCACCTCTCAAATGGCGAATGGGGCGAATACAACAACTTTACCCTGGTTCCGATGGAACCGTGAGAGTGGCAGATATCTTCACATCAAAGGGCGTCGTCCGCAGAGCTGTCCATAATATCTGCTCTTTGGAAGACACAACAGTAACTCGAAGCTCTAACGATTTCGAGGGGGGGGGGAAGATGTTGAGGCCACTCAAGCGCCTGACATTTATCGTCCGCAATCGTCACTCCATCGCATCATCGACGAGTAAGGCAAGGCGACGGCGGTTGGCGGGAAGCGACGTGAAACCGCGCGAAACGGCTCAACAGTGCGCCATGATTGTTCGAGCTGTTAACATTATTTTTTACCTTCTTATATTATTTTATGTACCAAATACACCCAAGTTGATTTTACTAAGCTCGGAGTATCATTTCTAAGTCCTCAAGAGATTGAAGACCTGCGCATTCATGTACTATTAAGGTTTTTAAAGAATTGAAAGCTAAAAATTACTTACTTGTATAAGTTGATCATGACACACGTTCCCTGTAAAGAATGTCTGTCGATCTGACACGAATCCTTTGATTTCTGTCTCTTCCACTTCCTCTCCGTTTAAAGTGAGTACTCTGTTAACAAAAAACAATATGATACTTATTTACACAGTCTATTAAATATAATTAAATCAACATGTTTATAGCTAAATTATACTAAGATTTAAATCATACAATCAATTATTGTCATTTAACTATGACATGACAGACTGAACAGTTAATTGGCAATAGATTTTAGTTTCCATACTTAATAACTAATATGATATATATATTTTAATTATAATTCAAGTATAATTCAAATTTCAGTAAAATTGATAAGTACAAGAGTGTATGTAAATACTCAAGTGCTGAAAAAATATCGTTTACTTCGTTTATGAAGTAAAGACAAAAAAATATTTAATAATTTAATTTAGTCTTTAATTATTTTTTTGTATGAGTTCGCTATCAAGTTGTTTTTGTATGATGATAAAACTGTCATTTCATTCAAGTCGAATATTCACAATAGGCCTTTAAATTTATTTTTGTACGAGTTCTCTATCAAGTCTTGTTTGTATAGAAAATCTGTCATTTCATTCAAGAAAACACCAATAATAATGGATGAAAAACTTTTTTACGTCGTGTGGTTTCGGGGTTAGAAAAGGCTACCCCATATCTTCCTATAGGTTTCGTAAGAGGCGACAAAGAGACATACACGTGATAGATGGCCAACAGCATCTATCAGCCAAAGATAATCTTATCTTGCGATCACTAATCCGCCTGACAGGCGCGGTGTTTGCGGCAATATTCCGCGCAACGACTCTGACTTGCCAAGACTGAGTGGTTTAAACTGTCAGGAATCATAGTGTGATATCGTGTAACTGGCAATAGCTAAAAAGTTTGAAGTTCGAATGTATCAAAAAAGATTTCGCCTATTACTTCACAAATAAAGACAATATTTCTTGATGGACGAAATTGTTCCTTACTAGCTGACCCGAAGAACCCGTTGTGCTGTCATAACTTAATTCTATTAAATTGATAGCTCTGAACTAACCGTGATGTGTACTAAAAGCAGCACACAATCTGCCAATGTTATGAAAAACGCCATAAGATTACATTAAAAAGTTTTTATTGTCAAAAGCGCTAAAGTTACATTACAAAATTTAATATGGTGGTTAAGTATTCTTTAATTTTCTATTTTTCCGCGCAATTTTATTATTTTCTTCTTTTATAAGAACCTTCTCCTGACAATAAAAACACAACAAACTCACTCACTCCCTTAAAAAGTGTACTCACTTTAAAAAAACGGAGATATGTAGATTATATATATCATTCTTCCAACAAAAATTTTAAAGATTTATATTACCTAGTTTGTCCAACAAATGCCAACACCAGGGTATCATGGTAGGTGTGGTTGGGTGCCAGTGTGAGTGCCCACATGCCCTTAATGCCGGGCAAATCGATGGATGCCTGCTCTTGAATACCGATGCCGTTGCGGATTATACGGAGGGAGCCCATCTTGAAAGCACCTGGCAAGAAAAATATTGTAAGAATTTTGCTCATATAAAGACGTAAAATACATCAATTTATTTTTTGATATTTTTTATTAGTTATTTGTATTAAATATCTTTTTGTTGTTATATACTCATAAGCATACAATATAGTTGTGACGATGCGTCTTCGTCGCCGTACCCCTTACCCCTTGCCCTGCCGCCGACCGGTGGCTGTGTCTATAAAAGGGGCGCGCTGATGCCGCGCTCTCTTTTACCTCACTACAACCTCACGCTGCGGTCGACACCCGACACCAGCCGGCTGCTACCATCCGGACTGGACACGTGGAGACGAGCCCTGCTTCCCTCGCTGCCGCTACCTTCTACCTAAGGCGTCAGCGAGACTACTACCATCCAGCTTCCTAACAAGCTAAGTGTTTAGTGACTAGCTACCTGGTCACCTACTCAAACCGAGTCCTAGAACCTGCCCCCTATTCTAAATGTTGTAAATCTTTAATTTTTATTTTAAATAAACTATAGTGTACTGAGTGATCTGTGTTTATTTCCTCTCTTTATATAAAACTCATCTCTTTTCATTTATGTAACACGTGGTTGGCTACATCAACACGTACTACGTTACAGTGGGCCCAACGTGACAGTGGGGTCTACGTTACAGTGGCGCCCAACGTTACATAGTTTAAATAGCTGTATATTGATTTAGTAGTGAAACTTACTTATAATAGTAAAGATATTACATATTTATTGTATCGAAACACTGCTCACCGTAATAAGCATAATGACTCAAGCAAATAATGCAGGAATTTATTAAAATTTTAGTTTTGGTATTTCATTTCCTCAGGATTAAGTGTATTAAAAGTGCCCAATTTTAATACATTTCATTTCCCACTTTGATAGGAGTGTAGGGTCCACGACGCACATGTCGACGATGGGCGCGAGGCTGGTGAAGCTCTCCATGGGCTGCACGTACTGTGTAGGAGTTAGTTGTAGCGTACGTACCGGAGCACGTGATGAGCTGGTTCTGCCCCTGTCGCTCCAGGTCCACGACGCACATGTCGACGATGGGCGCGAGGCTGGTGAAGCTCTCCATGGGCTGCACGTACTGTGTAGGAGTTAGTTGTAGCGTACGTACCGGAGCACGTGATGAGCTGGTTCTGCCCCTGTCGCTCCAGGTCCACGACGCACATGTCGACGATGGGCGCGAGGCTGGTGAAGCTCTCCATGGGCTGCACGTACTGTGTAGGAGTTAGTTGTAGCGTACGTACCGGAGCACGTGATGAGCTGGTTCTGCCCCTGTCGCTCCAGGTCCACGACGCACATGTCGACGATGGGCGCGAGGCTGGTGAAGCTCTCCATGGGCTGCACGTACTGTGTAGGAGTTAGTTGTAGCGTACGTACCGGAGCACGTGATGAGCTGGTTCTGCCCCTGTCGCTCCAGGTCCACGACGCACATGTCGACGATGGGCGCGAGGCTGGTGAAGCTCTCCATGGGCTGCACGTACTGTGTAGGAGTTAGTTGTAGCGTACGTACCGGAGCACGTGATGAGCTGGTTCTGCCCCTGTCGCTCCAGGTCCACGACGCACATGTCGACGATGGGCGCGAGGCTGGTGAAGCTCTCCATGGGCTGCACGTACTGTGTAGGAGTTAGTTGTAGCGTACGTACCGGAGCACGTGATGAGCTGGTTCTGCCCCTGTCGCTCCAGGTCCACGACGCACATGTCGACGATGGGCGCGAGGCTGGTGAAGCTCTCCATGGGCTGCACGTACTGTGTAGGAGTTAGTTGTAGCGTACGTACCGGAGCACGTGATGAGCTGGTTCTGCCCCTGTCGCTCCAGGTCCACGACGCACATGTCGACGATGGGCGCGAGGCTGGTGAAGCTCTCCATGGGCTGCACGTACTGTGTAGGAGTTAGTTGTAGCGTACGTACCGGAGCACGTGATGAGCTGGTTCTGCCCCTGTCGCTCCAGGTCCACGACGCACATGTCGACGATGGGCGCGAGGCTGGTGAAGCTCTCCATGGGCTGCACGTACTGTGTAGGAGTTAGTTGTAGCGTACGTACCGGAGCACGTGATGAGCTGGTTCTGCCCCTGTCGCTCCAGGTCCACGACGCACATGTCGACGATGGGCGCGAGGCTGGTGAAGCTCTCCATGGGCTGCACGTACTGTGTAGGAGTTAGTTGTAGCGTACGTACCGGAGCACGTGATGAGCTGGTTCTGCCCCTGTCGCTCCAGGTCCACGACGCACATGTCGACGATGGGCGCGAGGCTGGTGAAGCTCTCCATGGGCTGCACGTACTGGTGCGCCTCGTCGCGGCTGGCGGCGAGGCGCACGAGCGCGGAGTCTCCGAGGCGCGAGCCCACGAACACCACGCCGTTGTCCAGGTACGTCATGCACTCCGGGATCGGGATGTCGCCTGCGGGGGGCGATTACCAATGAACCACGGTTCTCTGGTGGCATGTCAAGTGAATGTACTTTGAACAGTTTTCAATCAACAAAAACTGCTAGACGCAGCGCGTAAGCGCTGCTTGACGCCCGTGCACGTTCGATTCTCTACTTTCTGAACCATTTGTCTAAGGCATTTGATGCGGATTGTAGAGCGTCGTGAATGGCGGCAGGACTACTGCCCTAGTAGTATATAGCGGTATCGTCCGCGAAGTGCCAGATGGGCTTTCTTAAGTTTCGGGATGTCACTTGTGTAAAGCGAAAGCAGAAGTGGCAAAAGAACTAAACCTTGTGGCACACCCGCTTGAAATGAGGGAAGGAATCTCCTTCCACACGGTGTATTCCGAAAGCGCTTAGGTCTTCAAATCGAACACGTAGAAAAAAAAACCTTCTACACGATACCTATAGGTTCTCCAGGAGTATTATGTGCACGAGACGGTCTGGTACTTTGCGTTCGTAAAGCTTATAAATTTAGCTATTGTGTCAGACTTTGACGCTTTAACTATGACGAAGAATAGTGTTCCTGCATGACATTCTTATTTTCACAATGCGATGCACTTGGTGTTCACCAAGCATGAGTGTTAAGGTCGAAAGCAAAACTGCTCATACGGAAGAACGTTATTATCCATAGTGAATGCTAGTAGTCGGACAAAGGTTATTGCTCTCGCTAAGTTTATCCAATGATTTGAGAAGACTTATAACGCGATAAGAAATGGGTCCTACTTTGGCTTGCCAGGCTTGGGAATACCAATTACGGTGGCTTCTTTCCACTATTGTGGAAATATGTTGGTGGATAGAGCCGCGTTGAAAATTGCGGTCAAGAGACAAAGCAGAGGAATCCAGAATTACTAAAGCACTGGATTGGTAATCCAATCGGAACCTGGGGCCTTTCTAGGAAAATTGCGACTTTACGCTCTCATTCACTGTCGACCTCTGCGAGGTGGACTGGATCTACAGGTAGAGGCGTTCTCGTCATCGTCGAACGCAGGGCGTTAATCCCGGCGATTGAGAGGGAGCATAGAGGAACAGGTTACAGATTTAAGCTGCCGGATCGCATGCGCAAGCGGTTTTCCTCGGTGTCATACAAGTCGTAGGCTCTGATTTTGCTCGACGGTATGGAAGTGGGAGGATATGGAATCAAGATATTCTGACGAAGCAGACTCGAGACCCGTAGTTCTATGATTACGAGTGTCCGAACATAGCTTGACATGCACTTGTACAGAGGGTGCGTTACGATTATTGTAAACTATTGATTTGTCGTGTATAATTATTTTTGACAATTTCTGGCTTAAAAAGGCAAAAAGAATTAGATTTCTAAATCAAGTAGTTTATGACATCTCCATGGCCGCGCAATCGTACACGTGACGTTTGCGCGGCCAACATAAAACCCTTATAACTTCTTTGCGGACTACTTGGCGGAGAAATCGTACATCGCACACTGTACAGAAGATAGACGTTAGTTTATATTGAATGGTGGTTCGCACGGTATGCAATGCAGTGACCTTTTGAAATATATCCAAGTGCCACCTTTTGCAGAATTAGTTCTGTCGTTTCTAACTACACGGTAATATGCGATTCCAGGACTTCTTCAATTGAACAGCTTGAGGAATGTTTTGAACTAACAACAGGTCTAATTGAACGTCACGGAAAATTCTCCGATTTTATCTCGCTGCGTTAGTATACCCTCCGCGTTAAAGGACCTTAACCGGAGGGATCTAGGTTTAATACGACTAGCCATTATTCATTCCTATCCACTCTATCACTATTCATAGTCGGTTTTCCATGAAAATGCATCACTTTAACAATGAGGTTTAAAGATTTTATTTCCTATTTGATAACATAAAGTGCAAAAAATATTTTCAGAATGGAAAGTACTGACCGTCGCGTTGTCGCTATTCAGTGTTAATAGCCGTCGAAACTATAGTATGCCTTATTCCATGTATTCCATATTAGATACGCGAGTAAGACAAATAATAAAATAATAGTACATATTTGTTACATTTATACGTATTAATTTTTTTCAAATTAAATGGCATATAGATAAAAGAAATGGACATCAATCAAATATAGATTTTCCACGATCCCACTACTATTAGTCGAAAGAGATTAGGTACTTAGCTTAAATGTTACTAATTAAGGTTAAATCTGATAAGAATCTTTTACTCACCAAGTAACTCCACTTTTAAATCCTTGACAGCTTGAGTGCCGTCCATCTTTTCTTGCAGTTCCAGCAACAACATGAACAACCGTCCAGCGGTGTCTCCCAGTAAGTACCTAAGACCGCGCCCGTCCACGCGACAGTAACAATTTATTGGAGTAAGCTGAAAGGACGAACATTTATAATTTACTAGATACCCGCTTACCTCCCGTTCCCGTAGGAATCCAGTTGTTGCGGGCCCAGAAATGAAAATTTCATACAAACATTCAGAACCCCTTCTTACCCTCTAAGGGGTTGAATTTTGAAAATCCCGTCTAAGTGAGCACCTATGTTCTAATAAAGCCCCCATGCAAAATTTGAGACTTCTAACACTTGTAGTGTCTGAGACTGATGCAAAATTTGAGCCTAAGAAATGTCTTACTTTGATTTGTGGAGGGGCGACAGCTACGTAGTTTTGTCCATCGTGGTATACTATCGATTCTTGTCCTATAACTATGGCGCCACCTGACAAAAAAAAAGTAAAATATGTTCTAAAATTGAATAATACATTAATGTGAAAATATAGTATTAAAATATTTTATAATTTATTAAGTGTAGGCCTTTAAGTAAAATATGTTCTAAAATTGAATAATACATTAATGTGAAAATATAGTATTAAAATATTTTATAATTTATTAAGTGTAGGCCTTTAAGATAGCCCTATATTTTTTTTTCGGACTGACATATTTATTTCACCCTACGTTTTTGCTACTTCACCGGGCATAAAGGCGAGCAGAGCTCCAGCCTAGATAAACAAGATAGCCCTAGTTTCATTTGTTTTTTTATGAAAACATAAGTAGCAAAATAACTTAGATCTGCTGCTAGTCAGTAATGTGAGAGTAACCCTTCAGTGCCATCTTTTGCAAAATGTGATGGTAAAATATGATCACTTTTCCAAAGTCAGCATTATAAACAAATAAGTATCATTCAAAAAAGAATATAAGAAAACCATCATTGTATCCTTATATTCTTTTATAGGGTTCCATAACCGAAGGTTGAAAACGGGACCCTATTACTAAAACTTCGCTGTCTGTCGGTCTGTCTGTCATCAGGCTGTATCGCAAGAACCGCGATAGCTAGGCAGTTGAAATTTTCACAGATGATGTATTTCTATTGCCGCTATAACAACAAATACTAAAAATAAAGGGAAGGTCCTATACAACAAACTTTTTTTTTGCCCTTTTTTGCTCGATGTCAATAATAACAACAGGTAGGATGTGAAAATGGTACGTTTAAATCTTCGTTAAATCTTTGAAAATTTTACAAATATAATATACAATAAATATTTTTTTTACAATGAATTGCTTGCAATATGTCGCAGCAGTTTATTAGTTCTTCATGTTTTGCATTATTGGCATACAAATATTATCATATTCTGTTATTATTCTGTCTTTTACTTAACATATTACATTTATATTTAACTAATTCATTCTTAATTGTATAACATGCTTTACCTAATAAGTGTTTATACAGCTGTTATTAAAGTTAAAAGAGCTTACCCAGTGGGCTCGGAACAGGTATCAGTATTGATGCATCAGTCTCTACATTATCTTGTTTCCACGGTATCTTCATGAACTCCTTATCCCGTAAATTTATTTCGTGTGTCTACAAATATAAGAAACATTTAAACCATGAACCAAATAACTTATGTACAGTAATACCCCGACTTACGCTACCTCGACTTACGCAAATTCGGAGATACGCGGTTTTGATTTGATTTATTTTTGATCACCACGCGCATAACTTGCAGTAATGCCTTGAGCACACCGGATGCGTATGCGTAGACGTAAGCGTAGACGTGCACGTACCACTGAGTTGTAATGTATGGAACCGTATGAGACAGGTCACACCGCTTGCGTAACGTAGACGTGCGCGTAGACGTAATGCGTAGCCCTACGCAATGCAGCTCCCAAGGCACAAACTGACTGCGTGACTTACGCCGTACCTGACGCAGAGCAGAACGGCAACGTTGCATGATGACGTTGTATTCAATGGCGCGCCTTATTAGACGTCACACCGAACAATTTTGTACACGCACGTACCTTTGCTGTGCGTAGCCCTACGCACGTAACTTGTAGTCAGTTGTATATTTTTACAGATATACTGGCACGTAGTGATGTTTTGTATTGTTTTTGTAATGAATAGAGATAAGAAAGAAAAACTTATTGAAATTGTGCGTATTTATGAATGTATCTACAATCCAAAAAGTAAATTCTACAAAAATGCATCGTATAAATATATATATTCCGCAGGATTATTCTGGCACAATAGTATTAATATTGCTTCTTCCTCGTCATTTCAGACATCGTGCACAACACAACCTTCGAAAACAGAATAAAATATGGCTGCCGCAGCCGGGTACGCAAAAGGCCATGTGCGTTGCGTACTCGGCTCGGATGCGTAAGCGTATGCGTAGCCCGGTGTGACATCGGGTTACGCCGTAACTACGCGCGTGTCTACGGCGTGATTACGCCGTAGTCACGCATACGCATTTGGTGTGCTCGAGCCTTAATGTCTTGAGCACACCGGATGCGTATGCGTAGACGTAAGCGTAGACGTGCACGTACCACTGAGTTGTAATGTATGGAACCGTATGAGACAGGTCACACCGCTTGCGTAACGTAGACGTGCGCGTAGACGTAATGCGTAGCCCTACGCAATGCAGCTCCCAAGGCACAAACTGACTGCGTGACTTACGACGTACCTGACGCAGAGCAGAACGGCAACGTTGCATGATGACGTTGTATTCAATGGCGCGCCTTATTGGACGTCACACCGAGCAGTAAAGGTACGTGCGTGTACACGCACGTACCTTTGCTGTGCGTAGCCCTACGCACGTAACTTGCAGTCAGTTGTATATTTTTACAGATATACTGGCACGTAGTGATGTTTTGTATTGTTTTTGTAATGAATAGAGATAAGAAAGAAAAACTTATTGAAATTGTGCGTATTTATGAATGTATCTACAATCCAAAAAGTAAATTCTACAAAAATGCATCGTATAAATATATATATTCCGCAGGATTATTCTGGCACAATAGTATTAATATTGCTTCTTCCTCGTCATTTCAGACATCGTGCACAACACAACCTTCGAAAACAGAATAAAATATGACTGCCGCAGCCGGGTACGCAATAGGCCATGTGCGTTGCGTACTCGGCTCGGATGCGTAAGCGTATGCGTAGCCCGGTGTGACATCGGGTTACGCCGTAACTACGCGCGTGTCTACGGCGTGATTACGCCGTAGTCACGCATACGCATTTGGTGTGCTCGAGCCTTAAACCGAACACGCCGTTCGGTTTACTGCAAGTTAAGGCTCGAGCACACCAAATGCGTATGCGTGACTACGACGTAATCACGCCGTAGACACGCGCGTAGTTACGGCGTAACCCGATGTCACACCGGGCTACGCATACGCTTACGCATCCGAGCCGAGTACGCAACGCACATGGCCTATTGCGTACCCGGCTGCGGCAGCCATATTTTATTCTGTTTTCGAAGGTTGTGTTGTGCACGATGTCTGAAATGACGAGGAAGAAGCAATATTAATACTATTGTGCCAGAATAATCCTGCGGAATATATACATTTATACGATGCATTTTTGTAGAATTTAATTTTTGGATTGTAGATACATTCATAAATACGCACAATTTCAATAAGTTTTTCTTTCTTATCTCTATTCATTACAAAAACAATACAAAACATCACTACGTGCCAGTATATCTGTAAAAATATACAACTGACTGCAAGTTACGTGCGTAGGGCTACGCACAGCAAAGGTACGTGCGTGTACAAAATTGTTCGGTGTGACGTCTAATAAGGCGCGCCATTGAATACAACGTCATCATGCAACGTTGCCGTTCTGCTCTGCGTCAGGTACGGCGTAGGTCACGCAGTCAGTTTGTGCCTTGGGAGCTGCATTGCGTAGGGCTACGCATTACGTCTACGCGCACGTCTACGTTACGCAAGCGGTGTGACCTGTCTCATACGGTTCCATACATTACAACTCAGTGGTACGTGCACGTCTACGCTTACGTCTACGCATACGCATCCGGTGTGCTCAAGGCATTAAACTGCTAACTGCTTACCTAACCTAAGATGAAATGAAAAACACTGTCTTTTGGAGTGTAAACTAAATATTATCATTATAACCTTAAGAGGACTTTGAATCTAAAATTAAAAAAAGAAATAGCAAAGATATTTGATTGAGCCAAATAATAAGTGAAAATCTTTCAATTTAATTCAGAAGTCACGGTATTATCGCTTAGATGGAAACCATGTTAGAATTATGGTGTGATAATGTAAAGATCAATTATAATTTAACGTATTATTAACCATGTTTCTTCTGATCTATTGCTTTTTTTAGACTCTGGTCCCGATTACACAAACATTATATGTATTTATAGGGAAAGTTGAACCCTGACTTACGCGAATTACACGGCTATCCCATGGTCCCACCTATCGCGTAAGTCCGGGGTATTACTGTATTATTAATTTTTAAAATTGCAAGATGCATTCTTTATTTTTTAATAATTTTTTTTTTTTTAGCTGGATTTCAATTTATTATTCAAATTAAGTAAGGTATTTTATTTGCTATTTTAAATAATAGTAGTGATATATTTTCATATATTATTATATTTAAAAGGACTCACAATTAAACCCAAACTAAACTACCATCACTGTTATTAAATATTATAACACAATAATATTTTTTTTCTATTACCTTAATGTGTCTGCCATTGAGATCTTGGTGTATTAAAATTATAGTAGGATTTGGGCAGCCATGTAAGAATTCTACATCATATACATTTACTTCTTCCAACCTAAAATAAAAAAGTAAACAAGATTAGACTTTAAGTACTTATAGTGTTGAGAGAATCATTCTATTATAATAAAATTTACAGTATGTAGCTTTCTGACTGGAGAAGTAACATCATCGGTAATACTGCATGCTGCATAAGTGTCAGTTGCTAATACAGTGTAATTTCATTTGCCAAGAAATATTTTCGTTATATATATTTTAAAGACAAAAAATCAATTGGCTACATTTGATTTTCAATCTTATTAGCTATTGTCAGTTGCGCAGTATTGCAGTATCACCGACAATGTACGACTCATGGGGAAATATTTCATTTGTATGAGAAAACATATCTGTATATTAATATGTGAAGCTAAAACATTGTACCCCTTTTTTGAAAATTGCATAGACAGAGGAGTATGACATTTCACACACTTATAATTTTTAAAGTGAAGGAGTGCTAATATATTTTTTTTTGATTATTAAAAAGTTTTAAAACTTCTACCTAATATTAAATGGTCAAAGAAAAATTGATAAACCAGTACATACCTTAAACTAGCAGCTTTTAGCTCTGTAGAGTCTTTATCTAGGGGTATAATTTTAAACAGACCATCATATAGCCTTAATCCAATCACTCTCGCTTGTGGGTCGATCACAGCTAGGATACCATTCTCTGAAGGTTTCCCGATTCTGTCAGAAACATTACCATGAGCTCTCGTCACTACTTCTAGTTCACCATTGGCTCCAGTCCTCCATTCAAGGATCATGGCATTGTAGCGGGCTGTCAGAATGAAGAGCAAATCCTTGTTTTCATACTAAAAAATAAAAAATGATAAGAGTATAAATATAAAACAAAGTGATAAACAAATATTTCTTTAACAGTAGTCATAAGGTCTTTTCCAAGATTTTCTTACAATGATAAAACTTCTTTAATAGCTTTTCACATTCATAAAATAATTAATCTAATAATTTAATAGATAGAGGCCATGTTTAGTCAAAAAATATTCACTCCCACTCTGGGTGATACAAAATACAGACAAAGTTGCCTGTAAGATGGCGGGGTACCTAAGTTTGATCTTGGCTTTCAGCAAAATTTGTTAGTTGCAAGCTAAAGGAACATTACATTAACCAAACTATGTGTATGTGATAATAAGGCCAAGGACAGAAATGTATTCAACATGAGTAATTTTTTTTTTTTTTGGGCGGACATTTGTAGTATTCCCTGAGGCTTTTGCTACTTCACCAGGCATAACATGCCTACAATGAAGTAAAATTATTTAGTGAATTTCATTAAAATCCAGAGTAAGATTATGACAAAGTTGAAATTGTATTTCATGTTTATATTCCTACTTTTTCAATAACAGCTAATTTACAATGACATTTATACATAGTTATACTTACAGGAGGTCTAAAGAGCTTCATCTTAGCAACTCTACCATAAAGGCCCACTTCTTTCATGGGCCTCAACCCCTCTGGAGTCACCAGGTACATCTCTAGCCGCGACACCTTCGCCACCAAGAGGTTCAAGTCCGTTGGTGACGTGAAATTGCCTAAAATCCATCATATTTTATTTTGTAGAATTGTTTTAGGAATAAAGAACCTAAGACTACCCACTGACCGGTAGCAGTCATTCAGTAATACGTCGCTTGATATTGTTCAGTAGTTTTCTATCTTTAATTATTCTGTAATATGTCAATACACCTAAAACGCACTATGGTTCTCATCATAAGAAAGAAAATAATTATTGGATTTGTTTGGAATGAAGCATCATTAGATAGACAGTAAATAGGCTAATAAGTAGGTAATCGTTACGCCGAAACTAAATCTGATTTGATTTCAAAGGGAACAACATCATGATAACACATTTGTTATGACATTACTAAGCAGACATGAGGACAAAACAACCGCCAAAAATGTTATTAAAATTATTAAATAGCATCCATAATTAATAGTTATCATAGAATTAGGCTTATCCCTTCCTAAACACACAATCAAAAGCCATAAATGTCTCAAAATAGACCCAGATCTATAGCTACTATTTTAGTTAACCTCAATAAAACCATAACACAGTGAATATCAAATATTTACCAGTCACACAAGACATCACGGCGGTTGGTTTCTGAGCAGTAACCACATAGTGGTAAGCCATTATTGTTTTTCACTATTTGCACCTCAATTTTTCACTATAAACCTTTATTAGCGGTAATTTTTAATTTTCATTTAGATTTTCGCTATGTACCGCATCCGACATTCAAAGAGAGCACAGTGATTAGTGTTGCTATATTAAAATATTGATTGAGGTGGAAAACATCGACTATGATAGTGTAAAAATCGATTATTTAAAAATATAATAATATTTTCTTACTCACTATTTCAGTAATTACTATTGAAATTGTGACTTAAATTTTTTTATTTACTTGGATTAACAATGATTTGTAGTATAGTTCATGACAAGTAGAAAATTTACTTTTAAGGTAAATTGGTCTGGTTAACAGACTCGATAGCTACCTTATTTCTCATGTCATCTCATCCATTTATATCATTTAAATAGATCTAAGGGTAATATAGGATTCTAAACTTTTATGTCTGACTTTGCCCCCCATGTACATACGATGAAATTGCAAGTCTCGTAGCTAAATACCATGACTGGCCAAAAAAGGCCGGCTATAATTTGTCTGATTGATTAGATATTGTGTTATAATAGTTTCCTAAAGGCATTTTTTCAATCATCAGGTATGAATTATAATTTTAACAGAATTTCCACCCAAAATCTGGTCAAATATATTTTTTTAAGGATTTAAATATTGGTTTTTAGTAACGTGTATGTACTATTCAAAATTAGCCTTTAGTAACAAGAATGTACTATTCACATTGCTAAAGGCAAATTTTAAGAAAATTATTTTACCTCACACGTTTTCTCTTTCAGAATATAAGATACCGCTCATTTGGCGACAGTGACACAAATAAATGCAAATTAGTTAACTTTACAGGGCAGATCAAAATAAAGATTATTTCTTAGTTCAAAAGAAGAATAATGCTACAAAGATTTTTTTCCCTCTATCAGACGGTTTTTGAACCTACAAATGTGGCGATTTCACTGCCAACGCAGATGATTATGCATAGTATTTTGGCATTAATAAATCATTTTTGCAAATGTGTCACTGTCGCTCCAAATGAGCGATATGTCTGGCAGACCTAGGATCTTGCTATTTACAAGCTTCTGGTGAAATAAAACACAAGAACGTTTGGACACCACTTATATAATTATAAAAATTAAACATCGAAAAAATGTTATCTTTTATTTCTTTGTACTATATTTACAAATATGTAGGCATGTACCTTCTTAATTATAAAAATAATGTATAAAATCAGTCTTGACGATCGCCTGACGGTGGCACACTTTCGAACAGGACTTGGGTCAGGAATGTCAATTTTCCTGTAAAAAAAGTATAAATTAAGAACTTCGTTAAGAACATAGAAAAGAAAGATCACAAGTATTTTTGCATTGCTCATAATCGATATTATAAAAAAAAATCTGTTTGGAACACTGATAGTGTAAGTACTTTTCCTTTTGGACTTTTTGGAGGGTAAATGCAAAGTATGGTTGTGATTTCATTAATTTTCAAAAGTGTATAATATATTGTATTTCCTAAATAAAATCCTAATTTCAAGTACGTTTTACCATTAGTTCTAGAGTAATAGAAATAAAATCCATCTTGTCTGACTTTTTTAAAGGTCTGTACATTGGCTCAATATGCTAAGCCACCGGTTGGGACAAAATATCGAATCACTGTATACATATAGGCCTACTGGTCATTCTACGTTTGCATTTTGATAAAGATTCTTCGACAGTCGGTTGGCAGGCCAGTGTTGGGCCAACACTGCCGACTACCAAATCATTGCAGCCAAGATGGAAAAAGAGAAAGAACCACGATTGATAATGAAATAATATCTTAGCAATACTCACTTAAAATAGTAGTAGGAGTCTTCTTATAATAAACAAATACCGTGTAGACTATCGATCCCAAGAGAATAAAGCCTACAGCCATTAAATATTTGGGAGATGGATCATGTACTATTGGCAGCACCGACAGGAATATTCCCACTAGCAACACAAAGCATGGTATTGGAGTAGGTACTCTGTATGGTCGTGGTTTTTTGGCTTGGGTTTTTCGGAGTACTAGGAGAGCGGCCATGGCTAGCCCGTAGAAGAACCAGAGGAACCAGCTAGCGAATTCTATGAGAGTCTTTATGTCGCCCACTAGTATGAAGGCTGTAGTTAGCAGCGCCTGTAACAACAAAAAAAATAATTATATTCAGCTAGGAATATAGTGTCTTAGTAGTAAGAATAAGTACCTAGTTGATGTATTTATTAATATCCTAAGGTTGGTAAATAAGTATGAAACTAGGAACGCTTGCAATATAACATTCAGCATTTACGCGTCATAGACCCGAATACAAACCCCCAAATGTTCAACAGCAAACATTTTTGAATAACTTGTAATAAAAATATATATTACTGTGGTCACCAACTTGTCAAGCGTGGTGACTATGACAACACATTTCATGGTGATTATTATCTACACTAATATTATAAAGAGGAAAGATTTGTACCTATTTTTGTATGTTTGTAATGAATAAGCTCAAAAAGTACTGGGCCGATTTAAAAAATTCTTTCACCAATAGAATGCTACATTTTTCCAATTTGACATAGGCTACATTTCATTTTGAAAAAAATTAGGGATCCTTGGTAAAATTTGAACAATGTAACCGAAGGTGTAGAAAAATGAGTCTTACAATGTCTTTCGTCGAATGCGCTGCCGAAACTATTAGCGATAGAACAAAATAATGTACAACAATATTAAAGAACATCATAATGTCTACAAAAAACTCCGCGGTATCATATGTCCAACTATTGTAGTTATGTCACTACAACAACTTTTTTCATTTTAAACATTAATGAAAATGCTAACCATCTATATATATAAATCAAAGACGGGTTTGTTACAACACTTATAACTCGAGATCGGCTGGATCAATTTTCATGGTTTTTGTTTCGTTGGATTTGTCTCCGCCCCGAATAGCAGAATACATTTTAAAAACAAAAGAAAGTCGTGTTAGTTACACTATTTATAACTCAAGAACGGCAGAACCGATTTGGCTGAAAATTGGTAGGGAGGTAGCTAAGAACTGGGAGAAGGACATGTAATTATAAAAAGGACTAATTAAACTTTGTTTCTTTTAAAAATCTGTAGTTATTTGTAATAGATCTCACTTGGAATGCGACAGCGGGGGCTGGCGTGAGTCGCCTCACGTTGACATAGGAGAGCACTTCCAGCATATGTCCGCCGCGAGCCGCCGTGTAACACACCCTGAAAGTCATACACTTATTAATGATGAATATATTATATGTTTGGTCATAGGATATTCAAACACCCACACCCATGCCGATGCCCACACCATGGGCGTGACCCATACTTAATTTCTGTCAGTAAATTTTAGAAGATGTCGGAATTCAGAATCGAATCTATTTAAAAAGTAGCCTTACTACGTGGTTTCACACGCGTGCTCTTGAGAACCTCGTCATAAAATATAGCCTTTAGTACTACTCGAAAACATACCATTCTAATAATAAAAGTTTTTTTTTATCAACGACTTTATTTTTCTTTAGATTCGTTACAAACAAAAATACAAATCTTTTCTTTCTTTTCAACCACCGCAAGAGGGCGCCCCCTATGGGGGCTTGGACCTCGGCTCAGGGCGGTAGCTGGCTAGCTACATTTTTATTACATTTTTATAGGAGTTTTGTGCAACTGTCGCTCTACTTTAAAGTTCGAGAACCTTTCAGACTTCGGGTATACAAGGGCATCGGAAGGTTCAACAATCTTCTCCCCTATAATATTGTAGCATATTTAAAAAATCTCACCTAGTAACTCCAAACTGTACGCTCATAGCACACCCAAAGGTGGCAATTGCCACTCCCAGAGGTATCAAGAAGCTGGCCGGTCCCAACACCCGGGTGCCGAAAGCGACGGCCACAGCGAACCCTGACGTCATCTCGGCGTAGCTCAGCACGGTCATGTAGGCCACATTCATGAACACGTACAGAGCAGTTATTAGAGGCACTGCGATAGATATGCTGAGGGGGACATTTCTGGGGAAGAAAATATTGAGTTTATACTATAAAATTATTACCTAAGCAATTTAATTATTAAGTAACTTGCTTTCACGTGTGGTTTTACCCGCGTAACTCCCGATCCCGTAAAAAAATATTTTTAATGCCTATAGCCTTCTTTAATAAATGAATTATTTAACACTCAAAGAATTTTTCTAATCGGACTAGTAGTTCCTGAGCTTAGCGCGTTCAAGCAAACAAACTCTTCAGCGGTATATATTAGTATAGATCTGTGGTTTCCAACCGGTGGTCCGCGGACCACTGGTGGTCCCTGGAAGCACAGGAAATGGACCTGAAGTTGTCCAAAAAATATTGCGACACTAAAGATAGTATTTTATAACATTCAGAGGTTATTACAGTGTTAATAGTAGTGTGATTTCGCAAAAAAGCTGGTCCATAACGAGATAAACATTTTGTAAAACGGTCTTTCATCGCTTAAAGGTTGGGAACCACCGGTATAGATAGATGTTATCAAACTTGGAGCTCAGCTAGGAGTAGGCGCAGGTACACAAGTATTGTTGTAGCAGATGGATTCTGATGTTAAACCCCCACAGAGCATAAACAGTTCGTCATCAGTCATCAGCCCGTATAACCTCCACTGTTCAACATGGGTTTCCTACCGTGGATCGAACCACGACCTTTGATACTTAAAGCGAGACTTATACCGCTAAGTCACAGAGGTTATGCTAAACAGTTATGTAGTCAATATTTACTTGTTACCATTTATTTGACTGTTTAGTGCTTTACATGCTACCTTCCTTACTTTACAGTAAGATATCTTGCGTCATTCATTCATCTTGAATAGAATGACGTCTAGAGATTCGTAGGCAACCGTTACAAGTCATATTAAACTTTTATTTGTCAGGGCTGCTTTTATGAATACTCACACTCCAGGGTTGATAATCTCTTCTGTAACCACAGTAACACTGTTCCAGCCGTCGTAGGCCCACAGCCCTGAGTACAGGGCGAGTGCGATACCACCCGGGCTTGTGGTGCTCCCTTCAAAGCCTTTGTTCAAGTTATCTGTGTTACCTGCAAAGTATATTGCACATTTATAGTATTAATTCATTATAAAAATAAGATATACTTCTATAAAATATCGATGGACCGATGACCTCATAAAAGTTACAGGGAGTCAGTGGATGCAGGCCGCTAGCAATTGTTCCTGCTGGTAATCGATGGGCGAGGCCTATGTTCAGCAGTGGACGGCAACAGGGTGCTATGACGATGATGATTAAAATACAGAATAATGATGATAAATAAGTAAAACGACATTATCTTGTCGGTTTAATTTACTTATTACTACAAAATTATTATTTTTGGATTTGATAGATGACGTTACATGTAGCTCCACACATCCGCGCGCGCGCTTTGTGTGGGTAATCCTAGTGTATCTTACCTTAAGTTTAGATTAGGGTTATACTCAGCCCTGCGCGCACTGTATAGTTCAACTATCAGTATTAGTACTATAAGCCAAAAGCTAATAATCATCAACATTGCATGTTAATTAATCAATTATGTGTAAACAGTTGACAAAAGTTCAAAGAACTTTTCATACTCTAGATGTTGTTTTAAAATACTACAGTAGTTGATAGCTACAGTTACGTACCTTTAGCAATTTCGTATATTCCACCTCCAATGACAATGAGGCAAGCCAACACCTTGCATATACCAAACACATTCTGTACTTTCACGAACAGTTTCACACTCGATATATTTATGTACGTCATTATAACTGGAAAAGAAGAGGCTTCGTGTTAGAAAAACAGTAAGATTAATCCTACTAATAACATAAACGCGAAAGTTAGTAAGTATGGATGGATGGAAGTTTGTTACTCTTTCACGCCAAAACTACGAAACGGAATTGGCTGAAATTTTGCACCGGGATCTTTTATTATTTGAACATCACGCTCCGACCCGCTGGAGCAGAGTAACGCGGATAAAACCGCGGGGCGCAGCTAGTAATATGTAATTCGATGGCCCATTCCCTGGTGTACAACTGTTAAAGATGACGTTCTAACAATCGGGACCTGGTTGCTTACTAAGCCACGACAGTATTCCCTCAAGCAACCATATTCAGAAAGAAATCTTAATATTTTACACAATAACTTATATCTATGTGAAAAATCTTAAGATTTCCAAACCATAAAAATTGCCTTTTTTAATATAGGGGACTAATAAGATGTAGAAACAAATAAAACATTACAATAAGAAAATATTTTAAAGTAATTTATTTCATTTCTAAATACATTGGTTGTTCATTTTATTTACATTATAGTGCTTAATATACTTAACACAAAAAAAGAATTTCTCTTTACAGACCTACTATTGTTCAGAGAAAAACAACAATGCCAGTTGCCAGCCAGTTAAAGACAGCAAGACTAAATCATAAAGCTATTGGCAATTTTCATCATCTATATCGTCGGCTTATTGCAAGAACTCATTAACTGCATAAAATCACTAAATACGTTTTTATCTATAGTCGTTTTGACACATTCTACAAAAGTCGAAAACTCACTCATTTCTATCTAGTAAATTTTAAGGCGTTACGGCCTTGCCATTAAATCCATAACTGCAACTTTGGAAATCGGGCATTTACAAAAAGTGTGGCTACCCGACTACCTGTCAGGTAGCCACACTCATATGATGTAATATCAATTGATTGAGTTCATAGCAAGTGTCTTATGGCAAGGCAAATATTAATAATTTCTTCATCATGAATCATGGTGGATGCAGTCTGTTTCCAACTAACTGGAGATCTATAGAGGAAGCCTATGTCCTGCAATATACATAGACATTATACTACTGAAATGCTGATGATGGCTTCTAATACATCTTTGTTTATTCTGTTTACCCATACTTTAATACCAGATGTACACCTTAATAGAATATGCTAGAATCAGGTAATGTACACTCAATTGTAACAGTCTTAATTATGCTATTCATCAATAAGCTAATTTGACTTCCATCTTATTATAAGGGTTGGTAGTAACAATGCTCATGTCTTGCAGCAGTTTTATAATCTGGAAAGTCTCTGAGGTGATGGGGATGTAGCCGTCTGACTCCTCATTTAGATGCTCTGCCATTAATTGCTGGAACACAGAAGAAGTGAATTACAATCTATAGTAATGGAGATAGTGAAAAGATTTCTATAATTTTTTTATTTTTTTAAAAGATTACTACCATAGTTTTGAAGTCTACTAGTATTCTTGTTAACCCCCCGTGCTAAGCTAAAATGCTTGTGTTACAAGTGGGTTCATGTCGGTACTACAATGGGTGGGGAATATTCGCATTAATTCAGACATCTGCATCCGATGTCTGAATTAATGCGAATATTCCACATTCGCGGATGCGAATATTCGTAACACCCCTGGTATAGACTAGTTACCTGCGCACAATTTCCCCCACATATCTCCCGTTCCCATAATTAAAATTAAAAATAGCCAATGTTGCTGCTCCTAGATAATGTATCTTTTTAACAGTGAAAGAATTTTTCTAATCAAACAGTTTCTGAGATCAGCATGTTCAAGCAAACAAATTAATTCTTCAGATTTATGTATTAGTTATAGATACTATAGTTCTGCTATAGATCTTACATACCCCCATAATATCCATGACCATCCCATCACAGTTTGGGAACAGCATGTGAATTAGATTGTGTAGCTCATTCTTCATTGTCTGGAACTTCTCTTTAGCTTTGTGTAAGTGTTCTGGCTTGACTTCCCGTTTCTTTGTCCTGGGACGGGATGCAGCTTCTTGTGAGATAGTGATCAGAGTTTTAAGTCTAAAATAAAAAAATTATGAGGGTATAGAAAAAAATTCAAATAAGGGGCAGGCTGGCAGATATATTGTTAGCAAATCTAGAGCTCAGAAGGGTAAGGTTGGATGTGCCATGACAGAAAACATTTACTGTATGTCCAAAGGCTTTTGATGTATAATATACATGTCTTTATGCTTCTGAGGTCGAGAAATGTTTTGGTTTATTTTTAAATATAAACATAAAATGTTGTGTATGCAATATGAAAATTGAACTCACATCATACCTAATCATAAAAAGAATAGCCTCTAAGACTACCCACTGACTGAATATTTTTTACCCATTTAAAAACATTAATTTCAAAAATAGACATTATTTTTGTTTAAAAAAAAAAACACATACGTAAATATTACATAGAGTTTCAAAAAGCCATAAATACTCACCTATTGATTTCCGCATCTATATCATGTATAGAACCGCGCATAAATGCAGTGGTCTCTTCAACTTGCCTAGTTTTATCTTTCATCTCATTCAGGAACTGGCTAGTTATAAGGTTTTCGTCTGCTGTGATCGGCGTGTTCGGATTTTGAACTTCCAAACGAAGCCCCTCAACATAACACAAAATTTTTTCTTGTATTTGTTCAGTACTAACGCTGGGAGCGTCTAAAGGTGAATTATCAATTACACTCCAAGCGTGCATACATCGTGATTGTATCTCCTTAATCTCACGTTTAACTGCTTGGCTAGTCTCAGTATTTCGTTCGGAAGGCATGCTACAAACAAAAACTTTATTTTATATGTTGAAATGTTAGACATATTCATTTAAATTGAAATGTATAATATTGTATTTACTTACTTGGCTACTGCGTTATATGAACGTATTGAGGCTGTAATACTTATTGTTTTTTATTCCACATGCAACACTATATAAAATGTAGACAATAATAACAAAAACATTTGGGAATTAAATAGAAAATAAATAACGCGACCAGTAAAGTTCGAATTTCGATCTGACAATGACGTTTCAATGACACTTCGTAACACAGTCTGGTGTGACGTTAGGGAATAGAGTAGTCCAACAGAATTCTTAGTCGAGATCTTATCGATTTTGCTGAGGAGTGTAATCGATTTATAATTATTTTATACAAAGGTACGTAATATTAAACAAAGTTTTAAATCAGAATGTAGCATTTAAAAGACACAGCGTGCTGGTGATATTTTTCTATCTTAACGGAAATTGAGTACGTTACTTAATGAAGGTATTAGAAGAGTAATTGCGTAATATATGGATGATACTACATCATTCACTGCAGAATACAAGGAAGCGCTGGCTGGTAGCTGCCGTTGTCTTCCTCTAGCGGTAATCTAAAACCGCAGCTGGTAAGGACCTAAATTCCGTTATCAGGTTGATCTAAATAATTTCAATTATGGCGTCTTATAGGTATATTTTTTCTTGTATCAATATTTGAATAAAAAGATATACCCAAGAATACAATCACAGTCAACAAACACATGGTATTCCTACATATTTGCTGTGATTGTGTAACCCCTGATCGTTTAACCATAACCGCGTCTCGATATATTTATTATTTGTTATCTATTCGTAGGTATTATGGGAATTATTTTGCATAAGGATTTTTATTTAGTCTGTTTATAGAAAATAAATATAAATAGGTACTGATGAAGTATGTATACTTACACAATGCGGCTAAAGAAATTAGCTTAATAGCCGTATCCTTATAATCGGGATTCAAGTCCACCGTAAAGGGTTGCATGGCGTATTCAGCAAACGTCATTACAATAATGGCCACTTCCGCTGGTCTTAAAATTACGACGTATATCCAAGCACATATAAACGACGGCAATGGTCCCCAAAATTTGTGCATTTTCCCAAATGCTTCCTGGAAATATGCATACTCAGCACCTGATTTGTTTACTACAGTCCCTAATTCTGCAAATGATAACGCTCCTGAAAAGAGATGATACCATATTTTAATTAAAACGGAAAAATATAATAATAATAATTAAAGTCAGCACCGGCCTTAGCTCATAACACGAGGAGAGCAATTTCAAACATGAATTTTCTATTAGGTGTTCTTTGCTATTCCCAAAAATTTATATATAATTTCGGCACATCGTGGTGTCTGGCGTCCAGAGCGACTGCTCTACTCTCTCCTTGGGCCGGTACTGATGTCTGGCACATATCAGGTATCTTACCTACACCCACCTAATAAAGATATGACTCCTGAAACTGTCCATATAATGAGGCACAATCCAACTGATCCAGAATACTGCAAAGCTGATGCGGGAGAAACGAAGATACCGGATCCAATCATAACACCCAGGATCAAGTTGACAGCAGAAAACAATCCCAATTCCCGTTTTAGTTTGACGGTACTCCCGTTCGCTGACACCCCGCCATTCGCTGTCTCATATTTTTCCAATTTTTCAGCTTCTTTGTCAGCCATTTTTGTCAAGGCCTTTTAACCTGAAACAATAAAATATATTAAGTAAGATAATTGTATTGTTTGTGTAAACTTGTACTGAACGCTACAATGTAAAACGCGGTAGCAATAATTGGATAATAAAATCTATTATTTTCGATTTCTCTTATTTATTATTGTATTGCAAAGTTTAAGTGTAAAATTATGCCCATTAGTTGTTGAAGTCAATTACGTAAATTGCAGTAAGTAGTTGTGTTTCCAATAAAGAGTCGCGTTCAGGTTCTTATTCTGTTATAAGGGCGCGTGATAAAAAAAGAAATAAAATATTATTATTTAGTATCCCGACTCGGTGAAAGCATAATTATTTCTAAATGTATATAAACTATATTTTTCAATATTTTTTATAGAGCTAAAAAAATATAACTTAGAGATAGGTACGAACTTTTTTGACAACCAACAGTATTGGCTCGCCTCAAAACGATAGTCGGAGGTCATGGGTTTGATATCTGTGCCGGACAATTTTTTTTTGTGTAAAATAGATTCTTTCCGGGTCTGGTAGGTTAAGGTTGTGTTCTGTTCAGAGCTCTATGTGTCTCGGAAAACATTTTAAGTCGTTGGTTCCGATTATCATAACATTATCGGGCAACAGCGTTTACCCACAGATATCTGTGCGTTTACCTGTGTAGTTAGGTATATGCTGCATATAAACATATAACTGCGGCAGAAGTGGACGATATACGGGCTGATGATAAGAAGCTGATAAAATTCTTTCACAATTTAATTAGTATTGTGCCATGCTGACCGCACTGATGTATTCAACGAAACGATCGTCATTGCTTAATTACAGGAAATTGATGCTTTGTTTGTATGCCAGTAGGTATAGCTAACTACCTAAATGTTTTTGTGCATATTTTCACAATATTTCGACCATTTCAATCTTCATTTTGTTATGTACCTAATAAAGTTCGTGGGGAAGTGAATCATTCCTCGCGTACGAAGCGGTAAAAATCGCGAGCAAAAATGTTTCAATTGACCATGTAATTTGCTTAATTTTTAAAATACTTGTCATCCAATGAACGGTGAATGAACTGTGTCCTGTCTTAGAAGACTTGAAGCTAGGTGACTACATATATGGGCTATCTACGGCCAATGTCACGAGGATATATTTGTGATCGACAGGAAGTCACCCACTTGATATAGAATGGGTTCACTTCCTGTGGTGCTCAAGATAAATTGATAACTGTATCATACATTTTATAAGACTTTTTTTCTCAAGATTTTTATGTAGGGTTGGTAATGCATTGGTACCTAGGTACCTAACTCTATGAGTTATAATCTGTTTTCATTAACATTTAGAGCAGAACAGGTTATATAAATAACCGTAGCTACATGATTCCTTCTTTTATAAAAATAAAATAAATAAATAAAAAACGTTTTTATTCACGTAAACCTATTACCTACAGGTATTTGTAAACAGTCAAAACATATTTAGCTCATTTTTGATTTAATAATTAATTTTATTTGTTTATTGCTACGTATATAACTTTAGCCTAAAAGCTGTTAGGTATGAAAGTACAATATTATTTTATTATTTTATATCTATGTTTAAATCTAAGTTCTGTCCTTTGAGTATGTTATTATTTAGACGGACCATAAGTATCTCGACGAACGCGCTTTAAAGTGCTACCACCGGATCCAAGACGCCCCAACTGAGAAGATCCGGCGAAACAAAGTTTTTCGTACGGAATGAACTTAATAAGTATATGTGTGTAGTAGGTACCATTAGTGGGCAATACAATAGCTATCTTTCTGCGGCAGAATAATAAATAATAAATACCACGCGAACGTAACGTTTTAATGATGGGAATCAGGGAAATAGACACTGAAATTGCTTTCGAGGTACTTTCCTGTGATACCTGCTAAGTATTTTGTCTGATAAAATTAGGTCTAGATAAACAATGGCTAGGTACATTTACACATATGACTGCGCCGCGAAAAGGTTGTCATGATTACTTGACAACTTTTTTTATTTCCGAGAGGAATTATTTTAAAGACTTCCTACGGCCGTTTAGGCGGGGGAGGCGTGTGAGACTCTTTCGTTCGCTCCGTGGCAGTACCAGGGCAGCCGGCTTCCCACTAAAACCCCCCGGTGGTCCTACGTAAGCCGATAGCGAGAGCCTCAGGTACCATTCCGGCTCCTGGGAACCCTCCGGTGGAGCGACATGAATGTCGCAGGCACTCCTAAATTAATTAATGTCTTCTGGCTCGAATATCAAACCTCCTGCCGCTACCCCGCACGAGGCCTCATTCTCTTCCTACAGTATTACAGTACATTAGCATGACATGCATGAAAATCGGAGTAATTTGTAAGCTGTTATTAGATTCTTGTTATGATTTGTTCTTCGATTTTATTGTTTTGTTGAACTTTTACGATATTTAAACGTAGACAAAAACGAGATTCAAAGCTAATAACTCGAACTAATTGTGTCTTCTGTAATTTGTGTGTCTGTCTGTAATTTGAATAATTTAGATCTTTCATTGAGCAAGATTTGTTTTTAACCATAAACTAGGCACTAAATTTTTGCTTTGTAGCTATCTATAAATATATAGGTAAACTTATTGAGGTGTGTGTTATTGCCAGGTTAAATGTTTATTGTCAACGGATTAATCAGGAGCTATGTTTTATTCAGTGTTGGTAGCGCTACCATGAGTGGCGTTATACCCGTACGTTCTCACGGGACACGAACTATACCTATATGTTAGAATGTAATCAAGGGAAGGGATTCTATTAAGGTCGTAATCAGTGGTATCTTTGGAGTGGGTATTTCAGATAACTCTTTAATCTTTTTCAGATAATGATTTAATATATTATATAGCATAGCGTGTTCTGAGGTACTTACCTTACTTTAAAAAGCCTCCAGCAAAAGTACCTTCCTACTTAGGTAGGTACTTTTGCTGGCTTTTTCTTAGGCTTTTTCTATTTTGCTCATTTTTTTGGGTTTACGGAACCCTAAAAAACCCAAACAAAATCTCCCCAAATTATGTAGGTATTTGCCGCTATAACAAAGAATACTAAAAACAAAATAAAATAAATATTTAACTGGGGCTCCGGAAACTTCATAATTAAATATAGCCACTCTCATTGAGGTATAGTGTAGCTTCCTAACGGTGTAAGTATTTTTCAAATCGGTCAAATAGTTTCGGAGCCTTTTCAATACAAACAATCAAATCTTTTCTCTATATAATGTTAGTAAAGATAGGTAAGGACAGTCTCGATTAGCATTAAATTAAATTAACAAGAGAAGTCTCATCTCTAATACATATTCCTAAGACCCCTAGACAAATACAAATATAGTTAAATAGCTGCCCCGCGCGGTTTCACCCGCGTAGAACCAGTTCCAGTTAACTTAAAATAGAGCTTATGACACTCACAAATGACGTGGTTTTCTATAGGTAAAATAATTTTCCAAAATCGCTTTAGTAGATCTACAGATTATGCCTACAATGTCACAAACTTCACCTCTTTATATTATTATATGTATATTAGTATAGATAATACCTACATGCCTAACTTTTTAACACCTTTTGTGGACACACAGTTTCGAGGGATAAACGTGCGGCATAAAATGAACATGTCACATACAACTTTGATGTCACCTAATATTTGCTAACCATCACAATTAAATATTTTTTTTCCTGTTATTGCTTCGTAAGTATACCTACAAAAGGTATATAGCGAGCAAGGTGCCAAATGATGTGGCCACTAAATAATAAGTCACGCTCTATATTTCATTGAACCTTTTTACACTAGTAGACAGTGCCGGCGTTAGAGTGACTGACACCCCGTGCAAGAATACCTATTATGGCGCCCACTTAAGCAAATCAAAATCGAGTGTTCATTTTTGCTGAACCATTGTAAAGGTAAACCTCGCGCTACCGTGTAGTAAAACCGGCCAAGTGCGAGTCGGACTCTCGCACGAAGGGTTCCGTACCTACTAGTTGCAAGTGCCTACCTATTTTTGATATCAAGAATACAACAAGTAACATAGTATAAACGTTCTTGTAGCTCGTTGTAACTCTGATCGATGTTAATAATAGTTGATTGAATGTAAGGTAAATTGCGGTTTACGGTTTATGACGTATTAAAAAAAAACTTCTTACTTGATCTCGTTCAAACCAATTTTCGGTGGAAGTTTGCATGGTTATGTACATCATATATTTTTTTTAGATTTATCATTCTCTCATTTTAGAAGATACAGGGGGGGGGGACACACATTTTACCAGTTTGGAAGTGTCTCTCGGGCAAACTATTCAGTTTAGAAAAAAATGACATTAGAAACCTCAACATCATTTTTGAAGACCTATTCATAGATACGCCACACGTATGGGTTCGACGAAAACAATTTTTTTGAGTTCCAGTTCTGTGTATGTGGTACCCCAAAATTTATTGTTTTTTTTCTATTTTTGTGTGAAAATCTTAATGCGGTTCACAAAATAAATCTACTAACCAAGTTTCACCATTATAGTTCATATAGTTTCGGAAAAAAGTGGCTGTGACATACGGAGGGACAGACAGACAAACAGACAGACAGACAGACAGACAGACATGATGAATCTATAAGGGTTCCGTTTTTTGCCATTTGGCTACGGAACCCTAAAAAGCGTTTATTTTAATATTACAAACATACACTATACTTTTATTTATTTTATACCTCTAGATAAGTTATTTAAATACAAATTACGTGATGAATTACAATTAAAACAATTAATTAATTAGAATGTTATTTTTTTTTGTAGTAATATATTGTATGGACATTAAATAGTTTTAGGTTGTGACTCATTAGGCCGATGATGATAGAAGTTAATAATATAAATGAAAATATGGATCCCTTAAATATAGGTACGCGCATTACTTCAGCACGACTTGATCAATTTGGCTGATTCGTTTTTCATGACGTTGATAATTCTGAAAACAAGGTTTATTTAAAAGAAAATGTTGGAAAACGTCACGGGATTCCGAATATTTATATCAGGCACATACCGCTATTACCCAATAAAATATAATTAGGTAGTTCTGTAGTTATTAAGCAGATATTATCTAAGTCAACTCAATTATTGCAAATACTATGATCATGACTCATAATCATCCTTTTCATCTGTAACAGATGATTTAAATGGACTCTGATTTTTTGGTTGCCTTGTGTGTAGAGCAATTCGGGTGGGAAGTGTTGGGTTTTTAATTAGGGCTAACAACTTTCTGTCCTTAGTGAATACGGCAAAATAGTTCGTAGGTGCGTTACGTTTTGTACCTACTGTGCTTTTAGCGAAATGAACCTATCCACACCTATAACTTAATTAATTTAATTAATTTTCCTTACATATTTATTTAAGTGTGGTTTACCGTGTGGTTTCCGGTTTAGAATAGACCACCCCATTTCCTCCCGTGGGTGTCGTAAAAGGCGACTAAGGGACATATGGCTGATGGATGGGCAGCAGCATCTATTAGCTCAAGGTTGACATCTTACTGCGATTACCAATCCGTCTGCCAAGCGTGGTGATTATGGCAATATCCCACTACGATCCTGGCTTGCCAAGATCTGTTAAGAGGAGTCCCATGTTCAGCAGTGGACGTAAACGGGCTGTTAATAATGATGATGATTTATTTAAGGAACAGTTACGCACATTATAGAGCTAAACTAGTTCATAGGCTGTAAAGGCGTAAATCAATACTATTATATTATAGAGGAAAGATTTGATTGTTTGTCTCGGTCTAATCCACACGGCTAATTAAATAAAAATGAATCTCTTTTTTATTTTATTAACCCTTAGCCAGGCCGTAGGTATGTTTAGAATTGAATGGTTTTGATCTTTATTACAAGTACATAATGTTTCAATTTATGGTGGGTTTTATATTCCCTCTGCCCGTTTAAGGGTTAAGATGATTAGCAGAGTTTTTGTAGTCCACTAATATTCTTGTTGGCCCCTGTTGCAAAGCTAAAATACTTGTATTAAGAGTGGGTTCACGTCGGTAGTGCAGCACCACTACACAGAGACCACTCTATCCGACCCGCCGGAGAAGGGTACGCCCGCGAACGCGACGCGTCCCCCCTAGTCCTTCTGACCCTTACTTTGCAAACAACCATCCGATGCCCTCGTAGAGCCGAAGTCCGAGAGGCCCGCAAACTGTAAAGTAGAGCGAAAGTTGCACAAAACTCCCCTAAAATATTAAACGTCATAATCCCTCAATCTCATCGCCAGCGACCGCCCTGAGCTGAGGTCTAAGCCCCGCAGGGGGCGCCCTTTTGCGCAGGTTGCCCAGGTTGCTCCAACCCACTGGAGCAGACTGACGCGGGTAAAACCGCGGGGCACAGCTAAGCTAAAGTATCTAAAACAACCAATAATAATAAACTCTTACCTACTGAAGATGTAGAAATAGATGCCTACTTTTATTTCAGTTACCGACGGACTAGGTACCTACTTGAACGATAATGTGCGAGGTTGAAGTGGAAATTTTGTTCTAAATAATTTTCATGTTATAATTAGGTACCTACATTGTTGAATATAATATGTGAGACATAATTTTGACACGAAGGTGATTTTTTATTTATACGCTTTTTTTTGTTTTAAAATTCGGTAACGACTTCAATGAGAATCGTGGTAACGGGACACTATAAAGACGGTACCTATCTACGTATTACGTAGATTAGATACACACTTTGATCGAGATAGGGATTCCAAAATATTTATTATTATTCTTTAAGACCCCTTTAAAACCTTTGCTGGTGTCAATGGATCCCCTGTTGCTACATTTTTATCATATTACACACTTATAACTTGGGAACCCATTTATTTCCGCCTACATAGACCCTCATCAAGTCTCTCGTGAAGCCTTAGAGGTCCATCTTAGGACCACTTTAGGACTTACTGCTTTAGTAGAAAGTAGCAGTATAAAAATTATAGAATATTTTACTATATTCTATAATTTTTCTATAATTTTTACTATATTCTATAGACTGCCCGATCGATTTTGATCACACCGCGCGGTTAAACTAACGAGACATGTACGCCCGTTCCCTGATATATCTACGACGAGCTTCCCGCGCGCGGTTTCACTCGCGTAACTCCCGTACTCGTGGGAACTTCATAATTAAATAGCCTATGTCACTCAGGGTGAACGTGGCTTTCCAATGGTAAAAGAATTTTTGAAATCGGCACAGTCGTTTTTGAGTTTATCCATTGAAAACATACACACAAAAATACAAATCTTTCCTCTTTATAATATTAGTGTACCTATAGCCTTCCCGATCGATTTTGATCACACCGCGCGGCTATACTCTAACGAGACATGTACGCCCGTTCCTAATCCATATATCATACGATTGCTATAGATGATGTTGTAATAATCGAGACCAACGGCTTAACGTGCTTTCCAAAGCATAGACTGCAACCAGACCCGGAAAGAAATCTTAGAACCTACGCAAAATTTCATGGCCAATCTTATAATCGAACCCGCGACCTCCGAGACTTCTACGTTCTACCGCTACGCCAAGAAGGTTTTACGGTCCAATATTATTAGCGTTATTCCTGAGGCAGTCAAATATGTAGGTGTGTCTACTATATCTATCCATAACCTAACAGCTGCAGACTTGGCCGTTATTGCTAAATTATGAGAATATATCATTTATCATTCATTGTTAGACCATACATACATATTGTATAATTACATTCACCATACGTCCTGATATGAAAGGGACTGTCCCTTAGTCCCGAATCAAAGTTTCGGGACGCAAATAGTCCCATTTTCCGAAACCAAATTTTTACCTGCTTGAGAAGATTTTGAAAAAGTATCTACTGATTGAAATGCAGTTGCAATATTTAAAAAATAAACTATTGTGATTGAATTGATTACAATAAAATTTCGACAGACACTCGTTTATTATAATCTAACTTTTGTTTATAAGTCCATGTCCCGTTTTATGTTAAAGAATAAATAGCCAGTTTATGTATAATTAACTTAGGTACTAAAATATAGTTTATCTTAGTAGTAACATTATAGCGTAAACACGTGTTTATGTCATGCAGCGAGTATTGATAATTCTATATTTATATGTAGAAATAATGACGCATATATTACTCTACTGAAGTCTAAACTACATTAGCCGTGTGGTTTCCGGCTCAGAATATACAGCATGTTAACTAACAGAGGGCGTTCCCGTTAACCCGCAACAGTATAGCATCCATACATGCAAAAAAAAAATACCATTCGAAATCAAAATGTTTTTATTTTTTTAATATTAAAATATTCACCAAATTTTTTAAATCGATACGTAAAAGAAACACTCTGTGTACGCGTACTTGAAGAAAGGCAACGCTAGTACTACGTTAGGTACTTAGGTACTATTCCGCGCTACTATTTTGATTTTAAACAGGAGGTTTTGAATTTATTGCCAATTAATTATTTTTTTGAATTCGTATTATTTTATGCTAATTTTTCTATGCTGATATTTTTGTTTTAATCTATTAATGATATAGATTAACGAGTTTAAGGGAACGCCCTCTGTTATTTAACATACTGTATAACCCATATCTTCCAATGGGTTTTGTAACACTATGGGACACACCTCATGGATGCTAAGCCATAATCCTCCAATCTCCCCGTCAGCGACTGTCCTGAGCCGAGGTCCAAATCCCAAAATTGACGCCCTCTTGCGCAGGTTGCTTAGTTTGTAGTTTTTAAACTAAGCTAGAGCTCTCCTGGCCTTTATGCCCGGTGAAGTAGCAAAAGCCTTGGGGCTAACTACATTATGTCCGTTCGAAAAAAAGAACCGTCGATCAGTTAAAAGATACTCCGTTCTTACGGCGATCACCAATCCGCTTGCCCAGCGTGGTGATTACGGCAATATCTTTCAACGACCCTATCTTGCTAAGTTCTGTTAAAGAGGAGGCCCGTGTTCAGCAGTGGACGTAATAAGGTTGATAAAGTAAATAACTTATTGACCAAAAACATCTATAGACCTAAACTGAAAAACTAAACTTCGTCAAAGACATTTTTTTTTAAAGACTAAGTAGTTAGACAACCTCCGTAGCGTAGCGGTATTTGGCTCGCCTTGAATCTCGGAGGTCGTGGGTTCGATCCCCATACCGGACAGAAAATCTTTGTGTCAATTCTAAGATTTCTTTCCGGGTCTGGTTGGTTGAGGAACTACCCTCCGTGCCTCGGAAAGCACGTTAAGCCGTTGGTCCCGATTGTTATAACATAATCTATAATAATCGTATGTCAAGGAACGGGCAGCAGCGTTTCCTTGTGTGGTACAACATAATACTGCGGTTACCAACCCGCCTGCCAAGCATAGTCACCAACTATGGCAAATACCCTCCCTCTCGAGAGGAGGCCCATGTTCAGCAGTGTACGTTATACGGGCTGATGATGATGAAATAGATAGATAGATAGGTTCTTTATTTAGTTCGAAAACATTAGTACAGAACAGTGATGTGGTGAACAAAGTATTATTCCAGATTAATTAATTAAAATGACATAACTTTAGTATAGTTCACTAGTCTCCCACACTAAGATTTTGATAATTATATCAAAACTCCCCGCGCGCGGTTTCTCCCGCGTAACTCCCGTTCCCGTGGGAAATTCATAATAAAATATAGCCTATGTTCTTTCTCAGGCTCTAGACTATATCTGTACCAAATTTCATTTAAATCGCTTCAGTAGTTAAGTCGTGATTGCGTAACAGACAGACAGACAGAGTTACTTTCACATTTATAATATTAGTAAGGATATCTAACTACATATAGTAGACAACGAAGTATATATCACGCGAATGAGAAAGAGGAATGTGACAACATTAAAAGTGCCACACACAAGATAAATGTAGAGTGGTAACGTTTATCAATTTGAAAAATAAATAGTTCTACTTATCTTACTTTGCTTCGTTTTAAATTGTTTACTTTTCTTCCTTTGATTGTATTAATGTGTAAGTTACAAGGTTACACAAACCTTGTTTCTGACACATTTATATAAAGAAAAGAAAAAAAAAAACTATCATAATTTAATCAGTACCTACAATTTTTTTCGTTAAAGATTAGATTTTTGTGCTAAATTATACCCTCTCGACCCTTATTTAGGAAAATAGGAAAGAACCCAGTGGCGTAGCTATCGTAGGGCCAGGTGGTGCAGTGCACCAGGGCCCCGAATCTCAGAGGGCCCTCTTACCTAAGCTTTGAAAAGTGCGCGTCAGCCAACTCGCCACCTCTTGAAGCTATGCACAGGGCCCTTAATAGTTTTTAATGTCCATACGTAGTTAACCACGAGGCTTTTGCTACTTCAGTGGGCATAAAGGCAAGCAGAGCTCCAGTCTTAATAAATGGTTTAAAAACTATAATCTAAGCAACCTGCGCAAAAGGGCGCCCCCTGTGGGGCTTGGACCTCGACTCAGGGCGGTCGCTGGCGACGAGATTGAGGGATTATGACTTTTAGTATTTTAGGGGTTTTGTGCAACTGTCGCTCTACTTTACAGTTCGCGGGCCTCACGGACTTCGGGTCTACGAGGGCATCGGATGACATGTTTGACCAACGTGCATTTTCGGTAAAAAAAAGTAAAAGTAGAAATAAGTAAGGTTTTGCCAGATTTTTGGCTACCAAAGTCTAACTTTACCTATATAAAAATAAACGCCATAACTTGAGAACTTTTAAATTCATTTAAATACTTATTTTGTATACGATCGTGGAATGTAGATCCAATGATATCGACAACTTACATTCCATATAGATAGAAACGTCCATTTTTCTAAAAATGCACTGCACAAGATTTGACGGACGCAGGCACTAATTAGTACTTATTTAGTTATGAACTAAATAAGTACTAATTAGTTTTGTGGGACAAAAGTATAATTTTTGTGAGTAAGTAGGTAATATAGGCAATAGTTTGTCTCTGCTGGACGGATTTCGATAATTCTGGGAACCTTGCCAAGTAGAATAGATTTAGAATATTAGTATTTTATAAGTTACCTAGTTTTATTTTTAACTAGCGGCCCGCCCCGGCTTCGCACGGGTGGACTTTTATACCCTACCCCTGCCCTACCCTACCCCTACCCTAACCCTACCCTACTCCTACCCTACCCCTACCCTACCCATACCCCTACCCTACCCTACCCCTACCCTACCCCTACCCTACCCCTACCCCTACCCCTACCCCTACCCTACCCCTACCCTACCCCTACCCTACACCTACCCTACCCTACCCCTACCCTACCCTACCCCTACCCTACCCCTACCATACCCCTACCCTACCCCTACCCTACCCTACCCCTACCCTACTCCTACCCTACCCCTACCCTACCCTACCCTACCCCTACCCTACCCTACCCTACCCTACCCCTAACCAAAAGTATCCTATGTCCTTCTCCCAGTTCTTAGCTACCTCCCTACCAATTTTCAGCCAAATCGGTTCAGCCATTCTTGAGTTATAAATAGTGAAACTAACACGACTTTCTTTTGTTTTTAAAATGTATTCTGCTATTCGGGACGGAAACAAATCCAACAAATTCAAAACCATGGCAATCGGTCCAGCCGTTCTCGAGTTATAAGTGTTGTAACAAACACGACTTTCTTTTATATATATAGATTTGTTACTTTTAGTTATGTATCTTTAGTTATGTATTTATTCATGTTTGATAATTCTTAACCATTAGAATGCAACATTATCCCTGAGTAACATAGGCTATATTTTTGACTAGAAATTTGTACCCGCCCGAAGCCGGGACGAGCCGCTAGCAATAAATATAGATATAAAAATACTTATATCAAATTACGAGTACATATAACATTAACTGTTAAAGTCAATATTTAACACGTTATAAGTAATCAACAATCAAATATTGACTTCACAGATTATTTTCGTGTTGTGAATTTTGTTGGCAAGAGAAACTAAGTTTTTTCATCCTGCACATGGAAAAAAAACCCTGAAGCGCGGGGTAGTTTACAAACACACAAATCCAGACTCCGAACAAGCACATGGTACATATTAAAATAGTACGGGATGGGAATTAAACCTTAATATAATATTAAAACATTAGGTCTCAGAAGCAACCACTACTACCTACTAGAGTGGGTAGGTACCGTAGACGTTGTAAGGCTATCATCTAATAGGTTAGGTTAGGTTACAAGGCCCACAGTATTTTCAGAATCTAAAATTCATTACAGCAGACCAAATAACGAGAACAATAATATTCTAGAAGAGTCTGTAAAGTCTCATGTGATCGTTGCAGATGCCGAGTATCCATGGGAAAGTTCACTGTGGCGTATGCTAAGAGATTTAGCCTACTGTAGAAGATTTATAAATATTAAGTTAAAGAAAGATAGACCTAAATATTTAAAACAGACAGAACTAGAAGAAACTTTGAAATATTGTATAAGCTATTATACCCAGAAGAAATATTTCCAAGATGAATATACAAATTTAAAAATAAAAGAAATGTTAAGATCAAATCAAGTAAAATTAATTAATTATCTCCTTTTGTTTTTCCAACCAAAGGAATGGTTGATTAAATTCTATCATTCCTTTGGTAGCCATTAGCTTTAATTTATTTATGTTGACATTAACCAAGCGGGTGTCCTCGGTCAGTCTACGTGTGGCAATTGTAATTACTGCCAGTTACCACACACTAGCTTCGAGCTATCGATTCCTAAGAGTACTTTTTAAATAACTATAATAGGACTTGGTAAGTCTAGACGGATTTCTAATAATTTATATGAGTAGGTACCTATATATAAATAAAATAAAAAAAAGTTTTTATTCACGTAAACCTATTACAAGTATTTGTAAATAGTTTACTGTGTTATGGAATAGCAAAAGCCTCGTGGCTAACCACACAAATATGCGTGGATAAAAAAACAACCATGTGAATGTATAGTTGTCTATACGGAACCGCTGGTAATTGTACAAGATTAACACAGTGTAACAACACAAAACGAATTACTTCATCACGGTCAATTGAATAGGTCTTACAATTTGTCTGGGAGACAGAATTGGACGTAACCTTTCTTACTTGTAGCACTCGACAAATATATGGTATTAGGGAGGAGAAAACTTGTCTCAAAATAGACCTTTGTGATAAAATTTACCGTAAAATATTTAAATAAATTGCAAGTACAAATAAATACATCATTTATTTAATCAAGTACCTTAATAAAGTTTTTAGGATATATCTTATCTCTATTTCTATTGTAATATTATAAAAAAGGTTTGATTGATTGTTTGTTGGTATTGAATAGACTCCTGAACTACTGCACTGATTTCAAAAAAGCCTTTTCTCTTATCTATTAAGTTATCCATAATTTATTTGACTAATTACCTAAATGAGTTAATAAAATATATTACACTCTTTTAACAGGAGGTATTGTCACATATACCTACTGATAAGTAAACAAATTTCTGTAGAAGACTGTTAAACTGACTTAGTTACATTTTCACCTCTTTCACTTTTCACCTTAAATCTTTACATTATATTAATATGAAGAAATCTGAAGGACCATAAACCATAACCAAAACCTTAACCAAAAATAGGGCTTTGAGAATTGATCCAAAAAACAATATAACAAATAAATTTACAGCTTCAGAAAGATTTTTTCGCTTGATGGAAGGCGAAGATAAGGCCTATGATGATTCACGCGTGCCTAGAAAGTGTCTGTTCACTTTAGCTTTGCATGATGAAGAGATGGCGAGATACCTCGACGCGCATCTAAGGGCCAGTCCCTTAGATGCGCGTCCGAGGTGGCGAGGGAAAAGAATATGGGGGAGTCCTTTGCCAGCAGTGGGACAGTATGGGCTAGAAAAAAAAAGATTCCATCCAATGTTCGAAATTTGAACGGGTTAATATAATATCTGCAGAATGTCTTCATACAAAGTAAACAACGCTATTTTAATAACAAAGAAATGCAGCATACAGGCATCATCCCGAACTCGTAAACTGTCCAGAATGTAAAGTCATTTTACAAATTTAGAATATTTATAGTCCTCTTGCCAATGCATTGATGTTATTTAAAGCTGCCGGTCCATGACCCACCCAGGTCAGGGCCATCGCATAATGAAAAGAATGCATCCTATTCTACTAATATTATAAAAACAGGTTCAACTGCCACCCGGGACAATTATTTATATGAACCACGGTTTTTTTTTCTTTATTTAAGGAGCTTAGTCTAATTTGATTATGTCGCTTGATTAGACCTTTATTTACAATGTTAAACCACTACATTACAATTATTAGTCACTTATTACGTCGCTTAGTGCCAATTTCCAATACAATAACTTTGCCTTTTCAGATAGCGGATAAGCTAATACACTACTACAAGCTCAATTTTTTGCGAAATTAATTTTATATCTTTGTATCCTAAATCTAAAATGATCCACATATAGTTAAGAATAGTCTGATAGATAGTTTAGAATAGTCTGAATAGAATAGTCTGGGTGTGTTTTGTGTCTGTAAATTAAGTGGTTGTAACAGTTTGTTTGGTTGTAAAGTCCCTCGCGACACACGGATTAATTTCCATAAATACATAAGACAACAAAAAAAGTAACTAAAACAAAATCAGTACCTACCTACGCATATAGAGCAGAGCATAGTGGCGCATTCGTTTGCAAAATCGTTTTACTACGTAATTTTTTTTTTAAATGTCCGGTAGTTTCTCCTGATTCTAAAAGTGTAAGTGGACACTTGGTATCAGTCTGTTGCAGTTATTGTTTAAACAACGAAAAATTAAAAATGCTGCAAAACAAGGTGTTTTGCAATAAATTTTTTTATATATATTTTTTAGACTATTTTGAATTAAAAAAGTCCCTACACTTTTTACCGTATCTCCAACCCATGAATTTTTATTAATTTTTGAAAATTAAAACTCGTCGAAAATTGTGATTTTCTTGAATTAAATAGTGCACCTGAAAAAAAGATATATCGTGATTTATATTTTTTTATCAAATATTTAAACTATAATAAACAATATGGCGTAACCAGATATCGAATATTTTATTAATTATTATGTTTTTTATCCTTAACAACAATATGCTCTTTTTTTTAATGGACAAAAGGTTTTTGTTAACTTTAATAAATGAAAAAGTTATTATAAGTATCTAAAAAGTGAATAAAAATCATAAATTGCAAAAGTACTACGAAAAAAAAATATTAGATTTTAATAATAAATTGTGAAAAAAAAATAATTATTCGATTTTTTGCTAAAAAGCAGCAAAAATTTGTCGAAGCGTACCCTCTGCCTCTCTCTTACTAATGGCATAAATAGGTCTGGGAGTGAGATGGCAACTCTACTCTCCTTAAAGTGCATGCGCGTAAAGAGCATATTGTTGTTAAGGATAAAAAACATAATAATTAATAAAATATTCGATATCTGGTTACGCCATATTGTTTATTATAGTTTAAATATTTGATAAAAAAATATAAATCACGATATATCTTTTTTTCAGGTGCACTATTTAATTCAAGAAAATCACGATTTTCGACGAGTTTTAATTTTTAAAAATTAATAAAAATTCATGGGTTGAAGATACGGTAAAAAGTGTAAGGACTTTTTTGATTCAAAATAGTCTAAAAAATATATATTAAAAAAAATTATTGCAAAAAAACCTTGTTTTGCAGCATTTTTAATTTTTCGTTGTTTAAACAATAACTGCAACAGATACCAAGTGTCCACTTACACTTCTAGAATCAGGAGAACCTCCCGGACATTAAAAAAAAAAAATTACGTAATAAAACGATTTTGCAAACGAATGCGCCACTATGCCCTGCACTAATAGATTAAACGCGGCATAATTGGAATGTATATTTATAAAATCTTTGTCGGTTAATCGCGAATTCTCAGAAACTACAAGAGCTGGGAGTCTCAAATTTTGCATGCGGGTTCTTTTGAGAATACCTACCGGAGCTTACTAAGAAGAGATTTGCAAAATTCAACCCCAAAAGGATGTCAATTTTTGTATGTAATTGCTATAGTTACTAAATTAGTACAAAATACTTCTTATTTTAAGAATTAAAATACCTATAGTTGACTATTTTTCTGAACAACCCTTACAAAGGGGTAAGAGAGGTGTAAGTTTGTATGGGAAATCCTTTCTTTTTAAAGGTATCGACTTCAAACACACGTTTTATACTATTTAATACAATTAACGAGGAATTATTTTTAATATTAAGAAAATACCCTTATTAAGTGGGAAAATAGATGTTGTAAGTTTATGTCAAATTTCGTCAGTTTTAGTGATAGCGATTCCAAAATTATGGGTGACTAGATTCCTACGGGAACGGTGGAACGCGGGTGAAACCGCGCGCAGGCTGCTTGTATGATATACCTACATATTTTTACGTGTTGGCATTCACGCAACGCGTGACGCGAACGTAATTTTCTTTGTTAATGTGTTTCACATGCGGTGGTCTGTATCACTATTATCGGGTTGACAAAGGATACATAGTGAATGAAATGAACAGAGAATGCGTTTATTATAACCAATATAATGAAGTGTCCCGCAACAAAAGACGATAATTATATCCTCGTTTTAATAATTATGTTGGGTAGGTATATTGTATTTGAAATAAAAAAAATGTTTCTACATTTGCCTGTTCTTTGTCAGAAATACAAATAGAATGCAAATATATCCTGTTGGTTAGCCTTATTCAACCACTTTTAATTTTGTAGTTTTACTAACACTTTTGGACACTCCCTGAAAGGGAATTTAAACGTAAATTCTGTGATTAAAAGTATTTAAAAAGTTGATTTTTGCATGGTGGACCTTACCTTACCGCCCATTAGCCCGTTCAAACAGACAAACAGACAGAGAAACAAAAAAAATCTGGATGTGTTCTGTTTTAATTTTAACATCCACCTGACTCAGTTTTTTTTGTTTTTATTCTATGTACAGTTAATTATATGTATAAATTATTCTACTCATCGGATTGAAACTGAAGTAGGTACCTACTTCAGTTTGAAATCTAGTAACTTATATTTGTTGACGTACGTATTAACTTCTGGTTTTGATATAAGTTTCTAATCATATCATTAAGTAAGTTAAACTCAGTACTACACATATCCTGATGTGTGTATTTACACACATAAAGAGATGTGCTGTTAAATACTTTCTCTGTTCCATCTTTATCTTCATACTCTGCATATAGGTAGATATGTTATAATTCTATATGTTAGGGTGCAACTTGAATCGTAAAGTAAAACCAGCATTTCCTGCGTACATTGGCGTCCGAACCTGACCCCCCGTTACTCAGTGCGTTTGCATAAAAAGTGGTTTCGTCGAAATTAATTACGCATTCGGTATTGCGAAGTACAGATTTTGGTATGCACTTATGTTTTTTTGCGCGTAATTGCATGATTTACGACACCCGCTGCTCTTCTCCGAAAATGAAACATGAAATGCGAATATTCGAGATGGGTTTAATAAACAAGATTTTCTCGATATTACATTTGGACATGCAATTCAGTGATTAATTGTTTATAACCGGCTTTTGATTCTCGTATTGCATTGCATGCATTAAGTGAAATATGTACAGAACATTCTTCGATAAAGTCAGGCGTACCTACATAATTTAAATATCGCCGATACGATCAGAATAAATATCTACCTTCTCCATATGTAAGTTAAAGCCAATATTGGAGAGATCTTTTGTTTCTCTTTAATACGGACCCGTAATTCCTGAGCTTATCCCTTTCAAGCAAACACACAAACTCTTCTGCTTTGTTGCGGTAAGAAGCGGCCTGCATCCACCGTTATTCTGCGGCTTTAACCAGATCATCCATCCATCTAGTTGGAGGACGTCCTACGCTACGCTTGCCGATCCGTAGTCTCCATTCGAGAACTCTTCGGCCCCAACGGCCATCTGTTCTCTTTGCTATATGGTCAGCCCAGTGCCGCTTCGACGCACTAATACGTTGGGCTATGTCGGTAACCCGCATTCTTCTACGTATCTCCTCATTTCTGATTCGATCTCGTAGAGAAAGCCCGATCATAAGAGTCTCATAAAAGAGACTCATAAAAGTCTTTAACCTGTAGCCAGTGATAACCTATGGATCCGAAACGTGGTCTACGTTTCGGATCCATAGGTTATCACTGGCTACAGTATAAAGACTTTCATCTTCAGGCATTGAGGTATCTTGGACGAAAAGACGCTGCGAAGTTTCTCGAACGCTGTCCATTCGATTCGATAATTTTGATTATAAGGTTTAACATACACTTTTTGTTTTGTCTGTCTGTTTGTTTGTCCGTGTTTTTTCTGCCTGATCTTTAAAATCCATATTACTGATTTAGACAGGACTTTTATTGTTAGATAGCTTATAAAATCCTTATTTTAACAAGAAGTTGCTGGCTGTAGCTAGTAATTATATAAATAAACTGTTATACCTACAGTATATTTCGTGTTACACAGTGCCCAGACTGTTTACAAAGTGGCGTGTTGAAAATGTGATAAGCACATGTAATGTTCGTCGCTCGTTTTTCACAAGCGCGACATATTGAATTTATCTTCTTATGTTATCAATAAAATTATCAATTTTATTACATACTAATTAATTCAATATTACTCTTATCGATTTAGTAATGTACTTGTAGATTTACTTGCTTACTCGACTGGATGGCAACAATGTAACAATATGTAATTTATCGACACTTCTCAATCAATTACAATCAGGGTTATACTGGGTAATCCTTTGCACCCCTCCAATTATTGGCACAGCTTCGTTAAATTGAAAAAAAAAACAACAAGAATTCACAACCAGCAACTTTACCTACAAAATCTATAGATTTTTCTATGGTTATTATTTTTAAAATGGCAACACTTGAAGTAATATTTATATGGAAGTGGTGGAAAGAGTTAGGTTGTCTATGCCAATATTAGGCCAAATGTAAAAAAAAATCGAGAGAATTAAAACATTAATGATTGTACAATTCATAATAATTAAGGTTTTCGAACAAAATAACGTGACAAATATTCCTATTTTACTTTTTACTATTCTCTTTTTTTTTAATTTTACCGATTTCGTTTAAAGTTCCAATAATTGAACGTTTTTCCCTACTAACTTTACTTTATCAGATCGGTTACTTCCACTGCTGAACGTGGGCCTATTTTTTAACAGACTTTGACGTCATAGTGAAATCTGTCTATAAGTAGTTACTAATATAATAAAGCTGAAGGGTTTGTTTGCTTACTTCAGTGTTTTTCAATCTTTTTGATTTCGCGACCCCTTTACAGGTTGAAAACATCTGGCGAATCCTTTGTGCCAGACAAATAAATAATTTATAAGACTATGTAAAAAGTTTTATTTTAATAAGATGCAAGTTTTTTGAAAAAAAAAACGCGATGTAAGTTAACAAAGCTTTTTGTGGGCGACCCCCCGAGTCTAGATTTGCCCGGCCCATTGAAAAACACTGGTTTCAGGAAGGAACTGATGACTGAGGGACTCGGCTGAGGGATGGTCTGCTTTATTAAAATATTTCAGTTATAGATAGCTCATTTATCAAGAAAGGCTATAGGCTTATATCATTGGAATCCTAGATATGTATTCTACATAAATTTGCGAACTCATTTATCTTTAAATATCAATTATTGACTGAAACAAAACTCGAGATAACTATAATATAATCCGTAGAATCTATAGATATTGGAATAAATTAGTACACGATACACTTAGATTTCACTTAGACAACCTCTTTGTCGAAGGACAAACCCTGTGGCGTAGCGGTATAACTCTGGGAGGTCGTGGGTTCGATCTTAGATTTCTTTCCGAATCGATTGGAGGGACTAACTTCCGCGCCTCAGAAAGCACGTTAAACCGTTGACCCGATTGTTATAACATCATCTATAACAATTTTATACCAGGGAACGGGCAGCAGCGTTTCCCCGTGTGTTACAACGTAATACCGCGGCCAACCGCCTGCTAAGCGTGGTGACTATGGCAGTGGACGTTACACGGGCTGATGTTGACACATTTAGCTCATATATAGCAACACGAATTTAGAACCAATTTAAAACTTAAAGGAACCGCATGAATGGTAGTACAATGTCTTTTAAACTCTTATTGTAGATGCCTGTGGCTTACAATGGGATAAAATGGTTGCCGGTTGTATGTGCCCGCATATTTGTGCCCCCAATGACCTTTGCCCCAGTCAAAAGAAAATAAAATACAAATAGGAGGATATTTATATTACTTTGATAGCTGCCCCGCGGTTTTAGCCATGCTAATACGTTCCTATAGAAAACGACCCGTAAATAATTATAATGGTTAATTTGTATTAAACATGGATATTACAATATAGGTCTTAAATTAAAAATGTTCCTCAGATTAGCGCGTTCAATATTAGTAGATAGTTATATAGATTGCTAGCTGCGCCTCGCGGTTTTACCCGCGTTACTCTGCTCCAGTGTGTCGGAGCGTGATGTTCTATATGTTAATCCAGCGTATTATCTACCCCGGTGCAAAATTTCAGCCAAATCCGTTCAGTAGTTTTGGCGTGAAAGTAGTAACAAACATCCATCCATCCATACTTACAAACTTTCGCGTTTATTATATTAGTAGGATTTGTTATACAGTTCTACAAATGATTCCACATAAAAATAGAGTGATACTTTACAGACAGTACAGGGCTCGTGTTGACCACTCAGGTGGACAATAATCGTTATTTACATATTTACACAGAGTACCACGTAAACAGAGAGAAATTCTTGTTAGATTCGTGTCATGTATCGATTAGGGTTTGATTATATTAATATGCGTCGATTTAGTGTTAACCCCTTAACGGTCAGTACTTACGTTTAAAATCATTGGTTTTGGTTTTATTACAATCCAACAGAGTTCAAAATATGATGGGTTCTGTTGTTATGCCCTCTGTCCGATATTCCCTACTCCGTGGCCCTATAAAGGTTTAAGAAAGAAGAGAAAAAGAATTTATTTTTTCAAGTTATTTTCAATCTCTACCAAATCTTACAATTCTCGATATGGATAGGTTTATTTTAATATGTAACGGTTAATGTAAAGAAAAATAGATTGATCAAAAGACAGCCATTCAAAAAATATCTCTTAATCACGTAAACCTATTACAGATACAGTACAGTATATTTAAATTAACAATGTTTAATATATGTACATATGTCATTGGTTATGGTATTCGTTTTTTTTTTTTTTACTTTAAGCTGTCAATGTCTAATTTTATATCTGTTATATGATATCGTCTTTCCTTAAACAACAAAACAAATATTAATTTATTACCTTCAAAGTTCATTTCTCAAACGAATAACTAAAAATAGTTTTTTTCAAACTACTTTTTGATTAATGAATTTTGCCTGAAAACGACGCAACGGACAAAAGGTGGTCAATTTATAGCTTTTTAAGGCGCGGTGAATAGACGACTTTTACGTATAAGTTTTGTCACTGTTGCTCCGCGTAGAAATGAAAGAGAAGCGAAGAGACGCCGCGACGGCGCAACGTTTCGTTCGACTCGTTCGAGTTATTAAATACATTAATCCTTGCAAATATCTTATTCCAATCGATAAATAAAAACAACAGTTCCCTTTATTATTATATATTACATCACTGTTATTAATATTATCAAGATTTGTTTATAAATAATACAGTTACAATTGCTACAATTTCAATTGAAATGGTTATTTTATGGTTTTTTTTATCGAGAAAATTTTCCGAAAACGTGTTTTGAACACAATGGTCCCCCCATAAATATGATCAAGATTAACATATATTTTTTTAGCTGCTCTAAAATGTAAACATTTGGCTAAAAAACTGTTTTGTGAAGCCTATTTTGACTAGGTACAGCGCCTTAATTAATTTCATTGTGTTTTTTTTTCATTCCTTGTGCCTAATTCTACTACGGTAGATAATTAAAAGAATCCACCATAAATCCAAAAAGTTAATCATAGTATTTTAATGTTTATCTTATTCTGTAAACTTCAGGAACAGGATTACCCCAAACTTTCATCAAAGTAAGATTAGGTACTTTAAAAGTTCATAAGCACGCTGGATTTGAATTTAAAACTTTGTTAAGTTACTCATATATTTACGAATAAATTACTAATTGATCGTTTCCAACGGCGACTAGGTTTAGTAGTATCGAGAGAGGAAATAAATAAATAAAAAAGCCTTTTATTTCTTGCAGAGATTTACAATATAGATTAGTGTGCATGCAAAACTAAATACCTAATCCAATGTTACAAGAGAACCTACTCTCTCTATATTCATTGTCTCCTCTTCCCCACATGTGAAGCCATACAACCCGGGTGTCGGTAGGTATGCACTCTCGTATGACGTCACGCAGGTAGAATTCCAACAATAGTCCATGTTAGTGTCACGGAGCTCCTCAAACATGGTTTGTAAACATAACAACCCCGTGATTTGAAGGGACGTGTTTGTTAACACTCGTTATGGATTCCGATATTGTTTTGGGAATTATATTTAGGGTTAATTCAATCGTTAACTAAAAGTTATCACAGGAATTTAAAGTTTTAGAGAATTTTCATACAAAATCTGTCGAATTAAAAAAAAAATACTGTCAAAATTTACGGTTTAGAGTTTTTTTTATTTCCCTCATTTGGCGTCTTATTTTACAGATTAAATAAGGATTTTATTATATTTTTGTTTACAATGAATGTAATAAAAAATAAAGAGTTCGATATTTAAAATTTTAGCCTACAACAAGGATTAACTAGTTGGGATGGGAATTTTACTAAGGTACCTTTCTACTTTACTCGGGTGAAATCGCGCGGTGAGGCAAGGTCATTTAATTAAAATTACTCTAATTTAGCTACATAAACATATTTCAAAGACTCAACTCCGAAAAATTAAGATTCCAAGTTCCGATCTAAATCCTTTATTAATACTCTTAACTGCACACAAATATAACTAAACACCTCAATATAATTTAAAAAAAAAACACGAAGAATGTTGGTATCCGATTAACCTTTACTTATTTTTTTTTTGTATCCCCGATGTACGGTAATAAAAAAGGAATTTAAGTACAAACTAGATATCATCGACGATCCGAGGGATCACATTTCCAAATATGGGATTCAAATTAAAATGAAGGGACGAGTAGGTTCTTTGTCCTTACAAAAGTAATACATACTAGCATGACTCTTGCTTATATGTAGCCAGTCTGGAGCATAATCACGTAACAATATTAGGTACTATGACTGATAAAAATGTCTTCGCGATTCAGCGTTTTATGCATGCAAAAATATTTTATATATATGGCAATGTTATTGTTACTGCTTCATTAGCTTCAATAATACAATTAGGTACAATAATATAGGAAAAGCGTTACAAAAACCCTAATGTCAGAGCGGTTTCACACTACGTCCGATCCGAATCCAATCTGGACCCGTGAAAATATGGCCCGTAGTAGCCGTAGAACTATTTCTATGGTAATTTACGCACTAGATCCAAGACCCGTCATCCGATTCCTTTCCAAATTTTTAGACCTATATTTTCACGGGTTCGGATCGGATTCGGATCGGACGTAGTGCGAAACCGCTCTCAGAGTCATATCGTTACATGATTTGATTGTTTGATCGCGCACATTTTTAAAATTGCTAAACGGTTTTTGGCAATTTGTTTTCATTGAATACCAAAATGGAGATATCTTTTCACTGAAGTAGGTAGATTAATACATTTTAAGACAAAATAACGGGAGACTGATTTAATTATTATCTACTAAGTACTTATACAGGGTTATTTTTAAAACACCAATAACCTTTTAGAGGGTGAAAGTACTGATGATTGTAAACAACTTTTACTATGGAAGCAACCCTGAAATCGCGAAAATAAAATCAGCTGTTCCAATACATTTTGTCGAGGTACCTAAGTAAACATAAATGTATGGAACAGCTGATTTTTTTTTCGCGATTTCAGGGTTCGTCCCATAGAAAGAAAAGAAAAGTTGTTCATAATTATGAGTAGGTACTTCTATTCCCCAAAAGGTTGTTGGTGTTTTAAAAATAACCCTGTATATTGTTGTTTTGACTATACTTCCAGCCGTAGTGTCACTGACACTGTCAGGAATAATACAAATAAGCAAATAAGCTGGCGCAGTCGCATTGCACATGTACTCAAAATAAACATGGCTGCCCTACATTGCGTTCCAACAACAATCTCATGGAATTATTAACATGTTAAACATGTAGCTTTGAATGTAAATAAGCAAGTCACAATTATGTAAGTGTATGATATCATTATTTATCAGCTTAGTTAATTAGAGATCACGAGTTCAATTGCCGAGCTAGGTAAAGATTTGCTCATTGCTAATTGCTATGTTAGAAAGGAAAGAGTTTTTAATTAAGTGTTTTTAACTATTTCAGATTCAAAACTTAAAATAAACAAAAAATATAAATGTTAATACGTATGCTTTGAGGCTTTTGCTACTTCACCGGACATAAAGGCGAGCAGAGCTCCAGCCTTAATAAATGGTTTAAACACTACAAACTAAGCAACCTGCGCAAGAGGGCGTCCCCTGTGGGACTTGGGCCTCGGCTCAGGGCGGTCGCTGACGGGGAGATTGAGGGATTATGACTTTTAGTATTTTAGGGGAGTTCTGTGCAACTGTCGCTCTACTTTACAGTTCGCGGGCCTCTCGGACTTTGGGTCTACGAGGGCATCGAATGGTTCTTTGCAAACCAAGGGTCAGGAGGACGAGGGGTAGGGTTAGACCCTTGATACAGAGCTACTATTAGTTTTTGGCGTAAGCAAATATTTTGATATTTGCTATCTTTGGACCTACAATTTTCGGTTACTCGAGATTCGTAAGTACCTATTTAGTTTCGTCAGTTTAATGTCACTTAGTAATTAGGTTACACACTAATGAGTCAAGTTGCTAGGGCAAGCTAGATTTTAATTGGTGCCTGTATATTTTTCTAATTATACCTAAGTAAATTCCTTAGCTATCCTGCTACTTACCAATGATGAATAGGTACAAATAAGATTGATTTCTAATAATTGAGTAGCAAATAACTCCCTAGCAGGTAGGTATGTACCTATTATTTCCGGGGTAAGTTTCGGTTTACATGATAAACTAGACTGTTTAAATTAGTAATTAAAAATATATAGTTTTTTTTTAAAAGATTACTAGCATATTTTTACAGTCTACTAGTATTATTCTTAACCCCTCGTGCTAAGCTAAAATGCTTGTGTTACGAGTGGGTTCACGTCGGTAGTGCAATGGGTGGGGTTCGAACCGGCGACCTCAAGATCACAAGTCCGACGCCCTAGCCATTGGGCTACGGCCGCTTATGATTATAGTCATGCCTCAAGACTATCTAATAGCTATTACTAGTTACCCAATTTTTACAACCGGCGCGCGGCGCCAGGAATTACATTTTTGCACCTTCAATTTATTAGATATGAAGGAAAAAGTAGCTTGCTTGACGATAATCAATACAGGTTAAACCTATTAAGCAACAAGTAGGTAAAGGTAGGTACAATAATTTCTCTAGGTAAGTACTTAGCGGAATTATAGGGTAAGGCGAGCTCACTTTTTTTTTAATATAATTATTGTCACAGTAATATTTCTCATAGCATTAGCGATGCCCTGAGCCGTGGTCCTAGCCCATTAATGGAGCCCTCAGGTGTGTGTCGTTTATAACTAAAAATACTGTTTAAAGACGTGCCTCTTTCTATAGAGCTAAATTATATTAAGATTTTAATTATAGAATTAATAATTGTTATTACTATACATATGACGTGATACTAGACTGGCAGACAGACTATTAGCTAATCCGCAATAGATTTTAGTTGCGATATTTTGTATTTAATTATATTTCATTGTGTATAATTGACAAGTACAAGTGTATGTAAATACCTAAGTGCTGAATAAATATCGTTTAATTCGTTTCAGGAAAATTCATTTTCTATTCTAGTTAGATAACTAGAATAGAAAATGTTCAGTTGCTACATTAATTGTACATCATCAAAAATATACCTATATAATGGTACTAGCTATGATCCGCGGTTTTACCCGCGTTACTCTGCTTCAATGGGTCAGAGCATGATGTTTTGCAGCCTATATGTTAATCCAGCGTATAACCTATCCCGGTGCAAAATTTCAGCCAATCCCGTTCAGTAGCTTAGGCGTAACAAACATCCATCCATCCATACTTACAAACGTTCGCGTTTATAAAATTAGTAGGATATTGCCTTATCCTCAAAACTTTAATAAATTAAAAACAGAATACAGGCCGTTACTAACTTCCTATTATTTATAACATATACAAACAATACAAATTTAAATAAACAGCCTATCCTACATCATATTTGTCACAACAACGAAATAATTCCTTTATCATTGAGCGAGCTATCAACATTATAAAATACATATTATATTTATTTAAAGTATTTATAAATAAAAAACATTTTATGGTTCCTTGTTGTTAATGCAAAAACCATTTACACATTTTAAAAGTTATAAACTACATTTTAAAATAAACACAAACCATAGCAAACTGGAAAAGCGCGCGAAGTGAAAATTAAAAAGAAAACATTAAGAAAACAAAAGAAGAGAAAATCGTCCGTCCCGACCGCGTACAACACTTATTGTATTTTTAAATAATTAGATTTGTAATACCGGCAATAAACCTATTATAATACAGTCCACTATTTATTTCCACCTGGGCCTTAACACTTGTAGTTATCGGAATCTCAGTAGGTATGTATACCGAAAGAATATAAGCATTTATTTCAAATTAATTAAGGCCACTATACCTACTATAAAATAAATTAAAATATAGGTAGCAGTTACTAGCAAGGATATATTCCTATCACTACAATTATTATCTCTTCATTGCCGCTCCAAATCCTTATAATTCCAAAAAATCCTTGATTCAACAATCTCCAAAGAAAAATAAATAAATGAAATTAGCAAATTACCTCGTTCCAAGGTTTGTTTACTTATTATTCTCCGCGCCACTGAATATTAAACGAACACTTTTATTATGCACTACACTGCACACACGTCCGTCTCTAACCGTCTGTAACCGCAACTGAACTTGTGTTCAAATAAATGATATTACTTTATACAGAACGACTGAGTTGTTATCAATACAATCGGTCAGTAGTGATAAGAATAAAAAAGCGATGAATGCGATGGGGCGCCGTGAAGACGATTTGACGACCCGATGGGGCGCCGCGGAAAGGATTAATAGGCCCGATGGGGCGCCGCGAAGAGGAGACGTCTGTCTCTCAGTCTTAATAGTTAATACTACAGACTGAGTAAATAGTAAACATGTGTAGTTGTGCTATCGTTTTGAACCTTGAAACCGTTTTGTGGAATAACAATAATATGGCTTTTTGTATACAACTTACCGTTTATATATTAGTTGAGTAACTTACGAAATTAACAATTATTAGGAACCAGCTTATTACTGCTAAATATCATTTGATTGATATTGATATTGACCATTGATTTTTTTTTAATAACCTACCTATGCTTAGAAAGGCTATACATACAATCCTATAATACAAGTTTCATAAACATTAAGTAGATCAATATTTTACAGGAAAATGTAACAAATCGTGTTACAGGAAATTCATACATACCTACAGTAGGTACCATATATTTTGTCACTATTAAATATAAGTTCAGAGTTCCTAAGGCTTAGAAGGAAAGTTTTGAGGTTTATGTCGCTTCAAACCACGACTCCGTGGCGTAACGATATAAGTCTCGGAAGTCGTGGATTCAATCCCCACGCCGAAAATCATTTTTTTTTGTAAATTTTAGATTTCGGGTCTGGAGGGATGAGGGACTACCTTCCGCTACTCGGAAACATCACATTAAGCCGTTGATCAGTTATAAAAATTGCATACCAAGGAACCAACGTCCCTAGGGTCTTCCAGGGTACTATGACATAATACTGTAGTCACCAACCCGACAGCCAAGCGTGGTGACTATACCAAAACTCTCGGGAGGACCCATATTCAGTGGACGTTATACGAGCTGATGACCCTGAAAATTGAATAGGTACCTACTTTGAATTTCTATTTTTTTAAACTAGCTTCCCGCGCGGTTTCACCCGCGTAACTCCCGTGCCCGTGGCAACTTAATAATTGAATATAGCCTATGTCACTCAGGGTGAATGTAGCTTTCCAATGGTGAAATAATTTTTGAAATCGGCACTTTAGTTTTTGAGTTTATTCATTACAAACATACACACACAAAAATACAAATCTTTCGTCTTCTTAATAATATTAGTATAGACAATATAAATGCCCACTAATAGTGTTTGGGTGTTGCACAAAATTTCCCTAAAGAAACTAAAAGCCATAATCCCTCAATCTCCCCGTCAGCAACCGCCCTGAGCCGAGGTCCAAGTCCCACAGGGGACGCCCTCTTGCGCAGGTTGCTTAGTTTGTAGTGTTTAAACCATTTATCTAGGCTCTGCTCGCCTTTATGCCCGGTGAAATAGCAAAACCCTCAGGGCTAACTACATAAGTCCGTCCGAAAAAAAAAAAGTGTTTGGGTGAAATACGGCACAGCGATAGTTACCTACTATAGGTATGTTGTAAAACATATCGCAGTGGCGTAGTTAGTACTAAAATTATTGTTTACAAATCTTAACGATAATAACTTACTTATATTTTTTATACCCATGTTACTAATTATATTCATACGCATAACCATTAACATTAAGTATCTCATATTAAATACAGGTACTTAAGTTTATTTTTATTTGTTTATACACACATTAATTGGTACTACTAATTTCAGTAGATTTAAATAATTTTAATTTACACATTGACATTTAAATATCTATAGCTTCTGATTTAAATTATAATAACTTGTAAATAAGAATCTGATTGCTTTTGCAGTTAAAAAAATGTGGTAATTGTTATCATGGTAATTGTTTGCGTTTATGATTTGTATGGTGATTGAGCGCACAGCCAAATTTATATCTTTAGATACAACGAATGAGTTGGGATCTTATAAAAAGGGTTTCGTATGCTAACGATACGGAGCACCAAGCTTCAAAGTTCCTATGTGTGGTGGAGGGCTCGCTACTTGAATAACTTCTTCCCGACCCGTAGTTTGCAAAGAACCCTCCGATGCCCTCGTAGACCGGAAGTCCGAGAGACCCGCAAACTGTAAAGAATAGCTAAGAATAGAATAGGTTGCAAATACTCCCCTAAAAAACTAAAAGCTATTAATCCAATCTCATCGCCAGCGACCGCCCTGAGCCTAAGTCCAAGTCACAGGGGGCGCCCACTTGCGATGGTTGCTTTGTTTGTAGTTGTTTTTAAACCATTAAGTTAAATTAATATAATTAAGCTCTGCTCGCCTTTATGCCCGGTGAAGTAGCAAAAGTCTCGTGGCTAACAACGTACGTCCAAAAAATATAGGCTTATGTTTAACTTACCATCAGATATAGTAAAAATGATCACCAAAATTAAACCCGCATTTGAATGTAAAATTGTAACCAAAGTTTTAACATTTCGCTATCGTATTTAAGCAAAATGACTCCAAATAAATCATTGTTAACCCAAAAGTAGTAAATGATCACCAAAAGTACCTAAATGTTTTACTAATTTACTATTCGGTTCTGGCACTCGCCGGCCGCTGCCGCGGCACCGCTCGCTTCGCTCGCTCGGCTCGTGCGTTGTATGGCCGCAGCTCTAACCTAACCTAACCGATTGTCATTTTTCATTGATTTTATTAAGGTAGAAATAGCGCAATAATTTGCTCGCTAAGATTTGGTGATCATTAACTACATTTGGTGTTCGAATACAATTTGAAGTGCAGTCGTGACTAAAATAGCTAGTACTATTATAATTTTAGACTTTATTTTTCTGGTGTCAAGTATATATTTTTGGTGGTCATTATATTTTATCCCAAAAATATATCATCATTGCCTGGAAGTTAAAACGTTAGGACCCGATATTTAACCATGTAGAACAATACTTTCGTCCAGGGGAAACAGGTCTTCTAAGCTCTTCAAATCCGATCCCTACCAGATTTAGCTGGTTAGGTGGTAACTCTAGTTGTGTGAGATAATAGCTGTCCGATATTTTCAGTAGGTACCTAATCACAATCGTATCGCGTTATCTGTCGACCTTCGTAAGCGTTTTTACCAAAATGAATAGATAAATACTTATTTATATAATATAGGGTTGACATCGCTTGGCCGGATTGCTCATGCGTACCCGGCCCCCGCCAACGGCGGATCGAAGGAGTGTCCGGGAGGTTTTAGTGGTGTGAGCCCTCTCCTCGTGGTATGAGTTTAGCATACCACGCTATGGAGAGGGCGAATCCCACGCGCCAGCGCGCGAATACGCTGCAGCGGCGGTGGGAATGCGTAAATGGATTTCACCCCGGACAACAAAAAAAAAAGGGTTGACATCGCTCAGACTGCCGAAGCTGGACAATAAGCTCTGACACTTCAGATATTTCATATTTTATTAGTTGTGTTGTTTTATTAGTTGTGTTAAAAAAAAAAACAAATTTTAATTAATACATTTACAATATATTTACTTACTTTTACACAACCCTATTTGAAAATTTTGAACGCAGTTTCAACCGCGTAAATCAAGTTTCCGAATATGAAGCCTAGCTTTCCACGATAAATGGGCTATCTAACAGAGAAAGGGTTATTAAAATCTTGAAAAAAATCAAATTCAATACGTTCCAGCAAATAAACAAACAAACTCTTCAGTTTTATATTAGTAGATATAGATTACTCTTAAAACTCCTCTGACAACTTCCGTAGCGTACCGGTATTTGGCTCGCTTTAAATCTCGGAGGTCGTGGGTTCGATGGAAATCTTTGTGTAAATTCTAAGATTTCTTTCCGGGTCTGGTTGTTTAAGGGACTACCCTCCGTGCGTCGGAAAGCACGTTAAGCCGTTGGTCTCGATTGTTATAACATCATCTATAATAATCGTATATCAAGTAACGGGCAGCAGCGTTTCCTTGTGTGGTACAACATATTACTGCGGTCACCAACCCGCCTGCCAAGGGTGGTGACTATGGCAAATACCCTCCTTCGGGAGGAGGCCCATTTTCAGCAGTGGACGTTATACAGGCTGATGATGATGATGATGATGACTCTTTAAACGATTAGGTACCTACTCTTATTTTCTTATTTAGGTTTTTTTTTTTTTTTAATAGTTTCCTAGCAGATTTTTAGCAGTCTACTAGTATTCTTGTTAACCCCTAGTGCTAAGCTAAAATGCTTGTTTCGAGTGGGTTCACTTCGGTAGTGCAATGGGCGGGGATCGAACCGGCGACCACATGATCGCAAGTCCGACGTCCTAACCATTGGGCTACGGCCGCTTCAATTATATACTATGGTCTCTAACTGACTAATAATTGTTATATTATTTAATGTTTATTCGTTTCCGACAAAAACCCATTGCGTGTATTTAAGACCCTGCTATCAACCTATCGACTGATCCGTTTATCAGATCCACGTGTTGTTGGGGTTGTATTAGTTACGAAGTTAAAAATTATTTTCTGAAACATCGTTAATCATAAAAGCAATTAGCGATAAGTGCTATGCTAATGTCATGTTTCGCTTTGAAGGTATAATAATAATATCTTGGGACAATGTCACACAGATCATCCTAGCCCCAAACTAAGCAAAGCTTGTACTATGGGTACCAGGCGACGATATACATACTTATATAGATAGATAAATACTTAAATACATAGAAAACATCCATGACTCAGAAACAAATATTCGTGCTCATCACACAAATATTTGCACTTACCGGGATTCAAACCCAGGACCACCAGCTTCGTAGGCAGGAGCACTACCAACTATTACCGTCGGTAGGTAAGCATGTGAAGTCTATGCCCAGCTGTGGACAGGATAAGCTGATTCTGACTTTAACCGGCATTGAATATACTATGCAAAGCTAAAATCTCTACATATTTTGTTGGGTACATCATATCCGCCATGTACTTTCATAGTGCTAAAGTTATTAAATAAATAAAATAAATATTCGTACAATACAATGAATATTGATTGAAAGGCGGATGGTATATTGCCTCGGATGAGCCGCATCTGACAGGCGGCTTTAAAATGTGCCGTTTTTGGGTACTTTGGCTAGCCTATGCGGGCTGGCATATAACACGTAGGTATTATGTCACAAGCTTCAACTGAAGCCAACCGAAGATTTTTTGGACAGTAAAAAGTATGATGGTTAAGTATTCTTAAATATATCTACTAATCTTCCGCGCAATTTTCTTCTTCATCTGTAAATAACAAACACAACAAAAAAAAAATTAGCGAAATCTGTCCAGCCGTTCATGCGTGATGATGTGACCAAGGAAAATATATTTTCTATTAACATAGATTACCTACGTAAGTATTCAATATTTATTTTTTGTGACAAAATTACCCATATCGTGTCATTAAGACCCTGGTATTTGGTAATGAGTGAACAAACGCGGAGGTCGGTCAAATTTTACAAACTCGTGTTTAACCAATTGAATGATCAACCTATCAGATAATAATGAGTAGACAGAACTTAGGCCGTGGCCATGAACTCAGCGGCCGGCGGCACGGCAGCAACGCGGGTATCGTTTGGCTGACGCGTATCGCTCAAAAATGCCCCCGTCGTTGCTGCCTCGTCGCAGGGCGTAGAACATTTTAACTTAATCATAAACCCATGTTAGTTTATGATTAAGTTAAAATTAATTATAAGTTTCTTATATCGATTTTAATAGAACTATATTTTAGTCTGTTATTTTAAATCAATCGATTATGTTTCGAGTTTCGAGGAAGCACTTCTCTATTAGACTTTCATTGCACTAGTCTTTTGAGCCCCTCTTTCCTACGATCCTGAATGTTTTTTTTGAGTTATTTTTAAGGAAGAACATATTATTTGTGAATATTTAATATATACCTTTATATACTATAGTTAATTAACACTATGTATAAAATTGTAGAATAATTATTTATAGTTAAGTCTTACAAGAATAATCTACGATGGCAACATTAAATCGGCTGTCTGTCTTTTAATTTTTATAGAGAAGCTCGTTTGATCGTATTGAACGATTTCGAGCATTTTGCGCTAGACTATTTTAACATTTTGTGATAATAACCATCTAATCTCTTAGTTTAGGTGTAAGTTACTCGTTGTTAAGAAATATAACGGCTAATACATAGTGTTAGTACGTTTAAAGTGTATTACAGTGAATTACTGACAGATCGATTCGGCGTTGCGAAGTTGCAGGTTATATTGAAAACTAGTCTGTTTCTATAGAATATTTGTTAATAACTCAATAAAATGGAAAGCATGGATGTTGCCCAAGAGGGTACGTCTGCGGCATCGACGCCGGTCGTCGAAAATGGTAAGCATTTGTCCGTTTTCTATGGCGGCTTGGGTTCACAAAACGTGCTTCGTTTTTTTATGAAATTCATCTATTGTTTCGTTATGTAGGCCCAGACAAGAATGTTACGGCAGAAGAAATGACTTCAAGGGATTATTACTTCGATTCTTATGCACATTTCGGTATTCACGAGGAGATGCTGAAAGATGAAGTACGAACCCTCACATACAGAAACGCTATGTACCACAATAAGCACCTGTTTAAAGGAAAAGTAAGTTGAAATGGCTAAAATAGTAGCATTATACTTCATCTAGTACTTGAATGCGATTCCCAAGAACATTTCAGTGTCTTTGTCATGTTTTCTTTGTTGTTACTATGCAATGCTTATCATAACCTAAAAAGTAGTTTTTGCTTTTTCTATTACCTGAACAATTGATATTACTGTCCATATATGCCTGAGACACATAGAATTACAATTACAATGTTTATTACTTTGTACAAAATATTATAATTTGTAAAGTGCATTCAAGCATTGCAATTAGCAAGCACTATTTTGGCGCCATTTTTTTAAGATCGGCGATCTAAACAGTTCAATTTTTTATAGATTTTAAGAGAAAGTTATAAATATATTTAAGTATTTTACCTATTTTTTTTCCAATTTATTAAATGTTCATAGTTCAGTTCACCTCTTCAGACAATTCACCTAAATAGGTACTAAATTTAATTAGAAAATATCAATTATTATTATTCTGTCACTATCTTGCATTTTAAAAAGTGGCATATTATTACTTTACTTAAATGATCCTTAAGAAAACTAATCGATGGTCAGAGTTATTTTAGGGAAAATGTACGAAGGCTTACTACATAGCGATAGCTTCGTACATAGTGTGGGTAACATTTGTACATAATGGGGAGCATTTGTACGCAATAATAAAAATGCATTTAAAAAAAATAATCGTAACATTTATTGAGATCAAAGTTACTAATAGCACAGAATCAGTCTTAAATGCAATATTGACATTCATAAATGCAAATTTTTAACGACTAGTTAGAAATTATATGCCTTTTTAACTCTTTATATCCGTTGTAGGAACAAAACAATAAACTTAATAATTATCAATTAGGATAACTTAATGAAAAAGACAAAAATGTGCAATAATAAAATAAATTATTGCACATTATACATCGAGAGGTCTGAATAATCATAAAATAAATCAAAAATTATTTACGCGGAGCGAAAACACGTTTCGACTCGTATCAGCGAAGATGGTGGCCGCACTGCCGCCCGGTCACAAAGTTGGGCTAATGTGTATGCGTGCGAGTCACACACACATATCAACGTGTTTCGTAGTGTGAATATAACTATTGTACGAATCCTCCTGCTGTATGAATCCTACATGCTCTCCCCTATGTATGAACTATTGCATTGTTAATTATTTAAGATGATTTCAAGCTTATAAATATTCATATATTATATTTATTGTTTCCTTGTGAGTGTAGAACAATAACATATCTTTAATTGGATGTCATAGAAGATCCATCGCTCTTTTACAATTACCACTATTTATCCTTAAAGTTATGTATTTTTTTTACAGACAGTGCTAGACATAGGGTGCGGTACTGGCATCCTGTCAATGTTTGCAGCCAAGGCGGGGGCAGCTAAAGTCATAGCGATTGAGTGCTCCAACATTGTGGACTATGCCCGCAAAATTATAGAGGCTAACGGGCTTAGTGATGTCATTGAAATTGTTAAGGGCAAGGTAAGTTTCACTTCTGTTGCTAAAACTGCCTTAAGTGTAGCATGTCTATGTAATGGACTGCTTTTGTATGAAACCACATAAGCGCAGGCGGGCATTTTCTATTTAAGTTATTCATACAGAATGGCATGGGCATCTGCTGAAAACCGTTTAAATACTTAGTCTGAAAAAATTAGAATTATACATTAACCAAGATATTAAACTTATGCCAACATATACATTATACATGTTTTCTGTTCTGACTGTGGGTTTATTTTGAATGTGAGTGAGGTACTCTTAATGTTATCATTTAACGTACAGTGTTTAATTAAATTTTATTATTTAGTAAGTAGTAATTAATTTTAGTTTAACAATCAAAATTTAAAAGTTTTTTATTTCAAATTTATTTATGCTCATGTAAATGACATACCTCATAGTGAGAATTTGAGGTATTCCTGGAAGCGCTACCATTTTGAGGCGCTCCTAATGAGGTGCTCCTGTTTTATTCCTCGGAGCGCTCCTTTTAGTAGCGCCTCCCAATAGTAATTAAAAATATATTTAAATTGAAGAAAACCTTGAAGCCTGGGTGGGCATTTAAAAATAGGGAAGAGCATGTAGTAAACGTAATAAATTATACAATTTTTAATTACTATTGGGAGGCCCTAATAAAAGGAGCGCTCCGAAGATTAAAAAAGAAGCGCCTCATTAGGAGTGCCTCAAAATGGTAGCGCTTCGAGGAATACCTCGAGAATTTAACAACATGTGTTCTCATACTTAATGTTTAAGTGGATATTAGATGCTGATAAACCAAGTATGATAAATAATTTAATAATTAGTTTAGTTTGATAATAATTTACTATGATTTAATGGATAATGACATTTATTTCACATAATAGTATTATATAAATATATGGTTACAGCAGCCATAAATTTGCTGAAATCTATACTAATCTAGAATAAATATATCCAGAGTTAATTTCAATTATATTGTGCATAATTTTTGTGTTTTTGTGAACTAACCCCAGATATTTTGTCATAATCTAGATAAATTAATATTTTATAATGAAAATATGATGTTACTCCAGGTTGAAGAGGTAGAACTGCCTGTTGAAAAGGTGGATATCATCATCTCAGAGTGGATGGGTTACTGCCTGTTCTACGAGAGCATGTTGGACACAGTGCTCTATGCAAGAGACAAGTGGCTGGCTGAAGATGGCATGCTCTTCCCTGATAGGTAAATATGGAATCTTTAAAACATATATTTATTTATTTGGATTACTTATAAATGGACAGTTGAAAAAAGTTATAACTTTACCAAGGGTCAAGGTCCCAGTCCCAGTTTCCACTCTTATGCAGAAAAACCTTTGTGGGACTTCATAATGTATGTCCAAAAAAGAACACCAACAAATGACGCACAAATCTATAATACTAAACTATATATAATATTTTATGTTTATTTTTGTATGAGTGGTTGTGTGTTTGATCTTCATGCCAAACGAGAAATCTTTGTCTGAAACTATTTCTTTCTGGGTCTGGTTGGTTGGGGGACCACCCTCCATGCCTTGGAAAGCATGTTGAGATGTTGGTCTCAATTGTAATGATAGCATCAAAATTCTCTTAATTGTATACCATGGAATGGGCAGCAGCGTCATCCTGTATGTGTTGTTATACAATACTGCAGTCACCGGCTCACCTGCCAAGCTTTGTGACTATAGCAACAGCCTTTCCTCAGGAGGAAACTCATGTTCAGCAGTGGACATTATACAAGCTGATGAAGATGATGATGACCATGGTTTGACCATTATTATTGCCCAACTGCTAAGTATGTACAGTTGTTTCATGTTTTTGTATTTTCCCAACAGATGCACACTGTTTATCTGCGGTATTGAAGACCGACAGTACAAGGATGAGAAGATTAACTGGTGGGATGATGTGTACGGTTTCGACATGTCCTCCATCAGGAAGGTGGCTATATCTGAGCCCCTGGTCGATGTTGTTGATGCTAAACAGGTAATTAATAAACTTTAGTACTATATACAAGTATCTATAATAAAAATGACAGTTTTCAAGTGATATCTGAAATATATTTGTAATGTTTGTGTTCTAGGTGGTGACAAACTCGTGTCTACTCAAAGAAATTGATTTATACACAGTGAAGAAAGAAGACCTTAACTTTGAATCAAAGTTCCATTTACAGGTTGGTGCATTGTTAAATTTTTCCATATATTACTATGTTTCTGTACATTTTCCTAGTTCTCTCTGTCTAGTTCAAAACCAGGGATTTTTTAACCCAATATCCAGAGTAAATTTCAAGCATATTGTGGATTTTTTTTGTCTGCAAGAAGTTGGGGCAGCATTTCATCATTAAGACACATGTGTGGTCAGATAAAATATGAAGGCTGGTGAAAATATGAGGGTGGTGGTTCCACAGATAAATTATGAATGCTGGTTTTTGAGTTGCTTACAGCTCTAGTTACATACATACCACTCTATTCAAAACGCGAAATTAAATTAAATTAAAGTCTTTAATTTACCTCTACAGTAATTTATTTAATATTGTGGCGAAATGTATATTCCCACCTCCTAAGTGATGCGGTATGTAGGACTCTCTCTATAGGGATGATATACTATACCTCATACCAAGAGGAGATGGTCTACTCTTTATAACCCGCGGGTGCTCCTCTGAACGCCAGTAACCGGGACTTACAGGTGCACAAGTTCTTTTTAATACTGAGTTGTTTCTGTCGTGCGTCAGGTGCGTCGCAACGACTTCATCCAGGCGCTGGTGACGTTCTTCAACGTGGAGTTCACGAAGTCTCACAAACGCCTCGGGTTCAGCACCGCGCCCGAGGCGCCCTACACGCACTGGAAGCAGACTGTCTTCTACTTCGACGATTATATGACTGTAAGTACTACTATTTTCTGTCATTATTAGTGTTAACATATTTTTTTTATGCCGATTGTTAACTTTATACGTTAGGTTGATCCTTTCTATGGGTCAGAAACATTTATAAATTTCGATCCAGAAATAAGACTATTAGAATTTAAAAGTAATCAAAATGATATGATTTTCTATTCTGTTGACAGTTTTAATGATTTGGCTGCAATAATACTTCGATGGTGGTTGAAACTATAATAACTATAATATTCAGCTAATAAATAATATAAAAAACAGATAAATCACAAAGAATAAATCAGACCGTAATTTACGGGATTTTACTGTTAACATTTTCGAGGACCATTCAATAAGCTATGTCTCGCTGATTGAACATTCCTCGAAAATTTTATAACTCTAATTTAAATTGTCAAGAATTTTCAAGATCTGTCATCACGTAGTTACTTCAATTTCTTGAGCGCTTAAATGTTTATTATTCTTTTTTCATTGTCTTCAGGTAAAGAAATTCGAGGAGATCACTGGCACATTCTCTATGCGTCCCAACGCGCGGAACAACAGAGACCTCGACTTTGAGATCGAAATCGACTTCAAAGGCGAACTCTGTCAGGTTCGGGAGAAGAACCACTACAGAATGCGCTGAACCACCCTCGCGTTACCGCCAGCCTTCACGCCCATAAATTATAAGTGACTTGCATAAACGCGCTAGAAAAATATAGACGTTCCTATAAAGTAATTACCATATTCCACAAAGTGATACAATTACTTCAATTACAATAGTCCAGCGATAAGTAAGACAAATGTTTTGTCTAGTAGATACCTTAAATGTGCCTATATTCATAAGTCTATATTTTTCTAGCATGATAAATTGATAGACTTAAATATTTTAAGTTTTTTATCAACCCAAAACACGAATATACAAATCCCTCGCAAGTGTAATTGTATTCTTGTAGTAGTAATAAGAATTTATTTTGTCATGACCCTTTTTTTTTAATAAAGGTGTCCCAATGTTACTATATTTTCATATTTAGTGGTATTTTATTTTTGATCTGCAAAAATATCTCATTCGAAATAGAGATACCATGACTCGTAAACATAAGTGTTTTCATCTTTTATAATACGCAAACGACAATCATATTAGGGGAATTTTATATAAAAGGCCTTTACATGTGACGTATTTTTTATTGTAGCTTTGTATATAAGGGCACAGATAAAATATGAAGGCTGGTATTAGAAAAACGAATTTTGTATCAACTAAATAAGAAATATGGTTGCTGTTTAATTTTATTACAATTAAGCCGCATCAACTCACTTTATTCGAGATTAAATCCTATTTTTCTTTACATTCTGATAATGTCAAGGAAAAGTTAAGATTCTGCCCATGTGATATCGAGTTTAGGGGAAACTTAGTCTTATTTTGTACTAGCTAAAGTCTTATACGCGTTGTACGCGTCATCATGTATGTTAATAATAGTATGTCTGAAATAATCGCGCAAGTGCCACAAAACTGTTGACGATAAAATAAATAAACTTAGTAGTCTTATGAATTGAAAGTAATACGACAAATAATACACATATTTTTTATATTATATATTAGCTATAACTGTTTTGAACTGTCTTGTTAACCAGACTAGAAAATACAGTATGATTATTCCACTAAAAATAAGTAAGTTGATACTTATCTAGTGCTACAGTTACTGGCAGTCGGTTCTTGCCTGAGTGGGAAGTACAATAGAATTGAAGTCTCAATTAAAAAAAAAAAAAAAAAAAAATTAAAAACTCGATTTTTTTTTATCGATTAAACTTATTCGTTTGGATTGTCAATTATATTACCTGTCAGTATTTTTTTCTCTCTTGAATAAAGTGAATTGAATAATTTGACGATGTTACGTATAAGTTAGGTATCTCACGTATGTATGACCGCCTAATAAAACTGCTCTGAAGCATGTTCAAATAGAATTTCACTAAGTCCTGTATTCACATCCTTGATGTAATAAAATACCTGTTTATGGCAGTTTTAATTTTTTTATAACCTAGTTGACCCTTTATTTTTTACCGTACTTCATCTTTGAACATAGTTGTTTAATTTGTGTTGGTACTTTTTTTTAATCACCTGACTTGAAAATATTGTTAAAGCGTGGGACCGTTGATATCGAAATAATGATCATTTTTATAGTACTCTGTTTAAAATAGTTTTAACTGGGTAATTGCTAGTTTCGTTACCTTTTATCACTTATTGGATTATACGATAAAGAATTTGCTACAAGGATAAAGTTAGATTGTAGGCTTTATGTGGTTGGACCTAAGTGTAATTTGCATTGGAGGCATATGGCTTATTATACTTTCTTCAACCAACTAACGCTTGCTACCGCAGTTTTACTTGTGTTAAAAGCATGAGTACGAATAAAGCCAAAAATAGTACTTATAGGTAATACAATATAAATAATAACGTAGATTTTGGAAGTGCATGTATTCATATCTAAAAGTATTGCTCAATAATAGCAATTTTAATAGAATCAGTCCATTTACAAATATAGAAATTGATTAGCTGCCATAAACATTAATTGCTAGGCAAAACTATTGGTCGAAATCTGTCGTTTATGGTAAACGATAGATTCTGGAATGCCCCAAATTAGCTCATACTGATGACCTTATTTGAAGTCGATGTTATTTAACAGAAATATGAAAATGTTACTGCATAAGTGCTACAGTTATTTAAACATTCTCTTCTAGAGTTTTTCTATAGTCAGCATAACTTAATGACTTGTCCTGGAGATGTATTGGTCAACAGTTTCGCTGTCTCATTCATTTGAATGTACAATGATATTTGAATAACTAAGGCAGAACATCTCAGTATGAGCCTCGCCAAATGTATGGCATGTTAGTATTTAAAAATTGTAGCACTGTATATTCTAGGCTGTGTCTTATATTTCTGTTAATATCAGCCCCCGTAGACTTCTACTGGTATTCATTGCAGAGAAGTCCACAGTGCAGGCAAAACAATATTGAGCCTCTGTTCAGATTGATACTTTAATTTTGTCTACCAATAAAGTAACATCCTTATTATCAATAGAATAACGTTGAATTTTCAACGGCTGATGTCAATGTAGTATGTGGCGTAAAATAAGGAATTTTGTACTAAAAGTATGTGCAGAACGAATATTTGTGGTGCATTCATGTAAGAATATAAGTACCTATAACATAATTGTGTGGTTTTATTTCTGTATACTTTTAAATTTACTCGCAGTTAACTACTTGTGTTAATACAGGCCGGTGCTGATTCATACCACAATCTATATTTCTTTACACTTCGTTGCGGCACGACGCGCGTCATACCGTGATGGTATGAACGCTTACACTCGAATGTGCCAATGGTCAGCCTTAAATCAATACATAAATTTCCCATTATTTTATTCAAGGTTATAATATTAAAATAAACTTCATTACCATTAAATAATTTTATAATTATGACAATGAATGACTGACACTGATGTACGATAAAATGTAAAAACTAAAAATATTAATTTAATTACAATCTACATTTCCTGTTGCATCAAACTAATATAGAAAATGGGTGCCATCTTGTTTCTAATTACGTCATAGTTTTATACTTTTAACTCTTGATCAGTTTAATGCAATCAGGAAGATTTTATATCTGTGAGTATATAAAAAAAAGTCATATTAATATACACAAAGTTTAGACTACAATGGGTGCGTCTTGAACAGCGTTCTTGTAGAGGTCGACGCAACAGCAGTTAGTGATTAGTTGGTACTCTTGGCAGGAGTTCGCGTACAAGAACTTGCAATCTGCCTTGGAGCACTGGTAGGGGTTATCTGGAACGTAATACAGGTTTGATTAGTGACATACACACATGCATTGATTACCAACATAGCTCAAGTGTCTATTATGTTGGAATGGGAACTTAAAAAAAAGTGCTTTTATAACAATATTACGATTTTAACTATAACATTGGGTGTTTTTGTTGTTTTATCATTAATTTGAACTAGTGTTAAACAGTCAGCATCAAATAGATAGTGACAGTGAAGATATCCAAATATATAGCAACATCCAAAATGATGATAAATATTGATGCATCTACAGGGATCAAATAGTAGAGAGCATCCTCCATATTCAAATATATCGGGGCACTCGCAACGCCAAATACTTTGTTACAACTAAGCCACCGAATACGCTGAAACGCCATCGGTATTTAAGTGTCCTAAGTATTCAAAATTACGGGACACACTAGTAAAATCAACTTAATTTTTATTGTTATAGGACTCAACATGGTTCTAGATGCTATCTTCATCTCCCGAGATAAAATGTTTTTGGCAGGCGGCTTTCGGATAGGATTTCCTCGAATTATTTTCGTTACTGTTTGATCGCCTTTTTTGTACGAACGCTACATGGACGGCCAGATATTTTTCTGTCACAAACAGAGGAGGTTACATTGTACATATCAATAGCCCGGTACACAAACATTTGACTAATGCCAAGCGTATGGAGGGTTTTAAGAATGTATTTTTTTTAGATTCGGTTCTGTTTATCACCCCACTCCATTTTGATATCACAAATTATTTGACAATGTAATGGCGCGAATATGGGCGCGAAAATAAGAAAGAGCAATGAACAATCATATAAAAATGACAGATTCCAAATTCAAATGTAATATTTAGTTTATTTTTAATTGTAACAGTATGGCCAGACTAAGTATATTTGGAGTTCTTCATTGTCTCAAATAAATGATGTGACAATAACGAAAAAAGAAGATAGGCGGCAGACTAATTAGTATTAGTTTTCTTTTTCTACGTCATGCATGTGTCAATGTGCGTGCGATTTCCTCGATCGTGTGAACGCGATTGCCTAGCTCCCGCCTCTGTCACTCGACATCCCCGCCGTCATCCACATGTGACACACATCTCGAGGAACGCGCACGCCTCATGTGGCGTTAGCTTAAACAGTAGAAACTTACATGTCGAGCTGCAGCAACAAGAATCGTGGGCTTGCTTGTGAGAACAGTAGCTGTACACCGACGAGTCACACAGCGGGCATCCAGGATGGGCGCCCGGCGGCCCCGGCGGTCCCTGGTTTCCGGGATACCCTCCTGGGTAATACCCCGGGTACTGTCCTTGTCCAGCCGGGTAGTTACCCGGGTAGTAGTTACCGTAGTTGCCTCCTAACAAATAGTCCAGTAACTCCCTTATTACGAAACCTGTTGGTGAATGATTATGGATGATGATGTTAGTGGTGATATAACCGATGTGGTGATGGTGTCCCATGAGGTTAACGGTGGTTATGTTAACTCATGATGGTGAAGTTATGGTAGTATGACAGTCTAGTAACGTAAATTAAAATTAATATCGATTGATGAAGGAAGTTTTATATGCAGAATTAATGTCATGAAAAAAGAGTTATTAACGATATATTAGTTGATTTTTACACCACCCAGAGGCGTCTTTACCGATAGCATTCACAGAAGGCGCTGAGTGTCGCTCGCTACGGAGGAGCCCCACACCATTAAGGTCAAAATGGAATTTTACTCATTTTGACCGCGCACTTATTAGTAGGTGCTAGGTAACGTCTGCAAACAGGCGCTACTTGCAAATAAAAAAAAAACTAGCATCGACTACCTACAATTACCACTAAACTATATCACGCGTTTACAAGCCAATTGGAGGCTATATAAATTCCAAACAACGACTAATGGCCACGGCCGTCGAATATGGAAAGGTCTTCATTTTCTGTGGACCACTAACCGTTCCTCTACAATGCGATAAAAACTGTGGATTACTAAAATTATATTTTGTGATTTAAACTTTGTACTATTTCATACTGTGTGTACTTTTAGGATACGTACATAGGTACGTTTCTGTGTCGGTAATCGGTATGTAGGAATAATAATATTGGCGTTACAAATTAAAAAAAAAATCCTGTATGAAAAAGATATCCACAGAAAAGAATTAAACGCGGTACTATCTGTCCTCTATCTATATACGAGTAGGTATCTATATAAAATCGAAACGTCATTTATTCACTCACTCACTCATCACGAAATCTCAGAAGATACACTTCCGCAGTCTCAAAGTTTGCCTGAGGGTTCCTTTTAAAAAATCTCACTAAGACGGGATTTTGCAAAATTCACCCTCTAAGGGTGAAGGATGGGTGACAATGTTTGTATGAAATTTCTAAAGTTTTGATAGTAGATTTTAAAGTTACTAGAAAATATTTCTTATTTAAAGAAATTAAAACGTAAGTAGTTATCTAATTATTTGTCTGAACAACCCTTACAAAGGGGTGTGTATGAAAAATCGATTTTTTTAAAGCTATCGACTCCAAACTCATAAAATACAGACCTTAAAAGTCGATCCCGGTCAAAGTAATTAAAAACTACCTATTAATAAAAAAATATAGGAAGTTTATACATTTATGCATATTACTTAAAAGATGCTGTTACGATATTTATCATACATCATACGCACCTATTATAATTACCAAAACATTCCCATATCAATGCGTTATAATGTAATAAATATGTACTTAATACAATAGATTCACTAAACTGACCTTCAACGTTTCCTTATTTTAGTTAATTAGTATTAAGAAGTCGTTAATTAAAGTTTTTATCATCTCAAAGCTATTCTATGTTAAGATGACATGTGCATTTAAAAGTAAAACAGTTAAAATACTTTGTTTATGGTTGGCGGGGCATAAAATGATGTTATCATGGCATGACCCACAATTTTTAAGTCGGATAGTAAAGTGTACTTATTACCTACAGATAATTGTAAACTGTTTAGATAATAATATGTGTTTTGAGGGAATTTGCTAAATGTTGTTTATAGTAGAATTGCTGGTATCAATTTTTGGGTAGGTATTAGAGGCAAGCTGAAAACTTGTCACATACCTGGCTGGTGAATAGAGGGGTTAAGACCCCTATTTTTTTTTAATGTTCGAAAATATAAAAAATATATTTGAGGCAGTTGTTGTAGTTAAATGATTTAATCATTTAAAAAATAATAAGTCAGACGATTTAGTCGGGATTTTAACATGCCAGAGGCATGAAAACGTAATTTTACAAAAATAAAAAAATGTATTGAGGCAACTTGAAATTTTTAAAAGTAGATATTATTTATAGCGTAGCATTAAAGCGCGTCCGTCGTTATATGCTCATGGTCCACCCAAATATGACAATTGTTTTGGCATAATATAGACAGAACAAGCATTTTGCCTCCTAGCGACAATATACATTAATTATAATAATTAATTTAATTATAAATAAGTAATTTGAAAAGGTTTATAAATAAACAGCAAATGTTATTTAAGATAAATAATAATTAATTTTCAAATAATGTTTGACGATTTACAAGTGCCTGTAATTGGTTTACGTAAATAAAAATGATTTTTATTTTTATTTTTTATAACTAAAAATAAGATTTTCGAAAAGAAAATGCTTTTGCCTCAATCAATAGGTACCATACCGTAGGTACCAATTGTTAAAAAAAAATTGTAAAAGAAGAAATAGGAAAGTAGGAAAGAAATGTGACAAGTTTTCAGCTTGCTTTAAATACCTACCCAAAAATTGGTGCCAGCTCTCGGACTATTAATTTTGGTGGCACACAGACATAACGGCAAAAGAAATTATACCTATAAAGCCGAACAGTTTGTTTATTTGCTTGAAAGCGCCAATCTCAGAGAGTACTGGATCGATTTGAAAAATTATTTGTGTTAGTAAGCCCATATGTGTTATGTATATTTTAATATAAAGTTGCCACGAGATCGGAAGCTAGTACATTATACTTGCTAGTACATTAAAAGTGTATGAAAATATTAACTGCCTTCTTGATGAGAAATAAATATTTCAGTTTAGTCCGCTGAAAGTTCATATATGGAAGTCGCATTTATAATGCGTAGCGAAGCGTGTATCTTAAATCTGTAGATATTAAAAACAATTATTAATACTTGATCATTATCTTATTTTAACATACACAAACTAAGTATGTCCGTGTTTTTGTTCACTAGTTTTTAGTAAGTATTTGAGTAAATCACACATGAGTTATTATCATAGAAATTAATTTACTGGAACTTATTGTTTTTGTATGATGACGCATTAGTGTTCTTATTTTTCTTACACATTTCTTGAGAGAAACACACTGATTGGCTATTCTATTCAATTACATACTTACTGAACTAATTCCAAAGGTAATTTCAGAAGGTAGGTATTAGCAATAAGGACGGTATTAATAAAACGCTATACCTCTCACGAAAACTGGATAGCTGCACTTTTTAGATAGTCTTAACTTTTTTTTTAACCTTTAAACGTCTACAATGTCTATTTAAGTAAATGTATGTTAAATTTTAGTTATTTAGTTTATAAAAAATCTTATTTTAGGAACCTACATATAAAAATCAAATTGTAAGTAATAGATAATAATACGAGTCACCAAATTCAAAATATCTACTTAATAGTAAAAAGTGGTCAAATTTCATAAAAAAAATCATAATTTCATAGAAAAGTCGAATATCCTAATAACGGTAAGGTTTAGGGTAGGGGGTTTCATAGTCAAATTAATCAGAAATTATGGGTAAGAGCGTGTAGTCTCTTAACGGAAATAGGTCGACTTAGTATACCTACATTGAATTATACTTACTTCATTTGATTAAAATTGTATGAATGTTATGTATTTATGACGTTTAATTATAACCGTGCTGATGTTATTCCCGCTGACAATCATTAATCATGCTGATATTTAATGAACCGACACCGATTATGACAATCATGGAAATGACGACTGGTCATAGATAATGACAATCGTGGGAATGACGGCGATACAATAATGACAATTATGGAATTGACTGGTCATAGATTATGCTCACCACCTCCCAGTTGATTCCGGCTTATTTCATAATTTGTAGGCTGAACACCTATTGATTGAGATTACAATTAAATATAATTCACTTTAGTACCTATGGTAAACTTAATATTATTAAATGATACTTAATAGTGAATTTTTATTTTAGCTTTTATAAAAAAACCTTTGAAATAATCATTTCTTCTCATCTTCATCATAAGAAATAGACAAAGATGAAATAGTTAAATAACTTTTTCTCATCTATTAGTTGGACGGTTTATTTGTTTATTTACCTACTTTATTTGTTAAGTAAAGTATAGGTACGTAAGTTTTTACTAGTAAGTTACGTTATTAGTAAAAACTAAACCCACAATACTTCTGATAACAAGTATTGTTCGTGAAATTTATAAATATTATCTTAAAGAAATACAAGTTATAACTGTAAAAATAAGTCGAATGAATAAATGTTGACATGAGTTGCTTTTACAAAATTAAATTAAAAATATAAATTTAAATAAAATATTCTACAATATTCATATCACAACTCTTTCATGTTTTTTGTTTATAAAAAAGAATATCGTCTTAATTTGTTATATTAAAAACAATTACGAATTACGAAAATAGAACGAGAAGAAATTATAAAAGAATAAAACTTACCATGGCCGACAGCAAACATTGCCGCGAAAACTACTAGTAAAACCTTTTTGTACATTATGTTAATTATTTATCTGCACAAAATTAAATTAAATTAATAAATAGTACTGTTGGATAACTGTTAGTGCGTGTGTGTGGCACTTTGGCCGGACTCCGTGTAAATAATAAAATTCGCTTTAGCTTAGTTAGTGGAGATACCGGTGCAGGCGGTAACAGAAGTGGTATGTTGTGGTTTTGTTTTTTTTTTTGAGTTGTCTTCGAGTTTGTTTTGTATGTAGTTATTAGCTATTGTGTTTATGAATGTTTGAAATTGATTACGGGTGTCAAAGAGTTAACAATAAAATATATTTGTTGATTTTATAGTATTCACAAACTGTTTTAGAAATTCTTTTCAAAAACCGAAAATCGTTTCTGCTATAAGAAATAATACAATCTTTTTAAGAAGTAAAAATATTTCTTATGTAAGTTTTATAAGTAGGTTTTATGTGTACTTAGGTATGTTTTTCTATAATTTAAGACTTGTACTTATAATTTTTGTTTTTTTTCTAAACCGTTTTGAATTTTTTGATCAAAGTCTAGTTGAAGTTATTTGTTGAACATAAGTTACGGGGATAAATAAGAAGATGGTATTTTCGTAAAATATACATGTTGCTGACATTTCGAATCAAAAGTATAAGTCAATGGTATTTTTCTCGAGTTTCATAATGTTTATCTATAAATTGGCATTCAGATGACAAGAAAATACGAGAATTCTAAATTTGATCTCTCTATCAACCAGTATCAGCAACAGGCACTATCGTCAGGCCAATTTCAAGCAATCACAGATGTCGTTAAGTGTACCTACCTACTCCAGGTGCATATTTTATTTGTCGCTGAGGTTAATGCAGTCGTCCTTAACATCGGCCGTTCTCCATCGATTATCTAACTACTAGTTGCACTACATAAGTACCAGGAAAAATGAGTACCTGCGTAGATTTGGTGACACGACATAACTTTGTGTCATGCGCAGTAAATATGACTTCTGTGAGTATGCAATTGATTTAAGTTTCGGATATTTATATAAAGATAAGTAATTCAAACGCATCCTATGTTCTTATTATTACCTAACGATTTTAGATATTTACATCGAGTTGCATCTATAACTAATAATGACTTAATATAATTGTGAATGATGATACACCGTATCGTATTTAAAAGTGTGGTTGGTTGAGGGACAACCGTCCGTGTTTCGGAAAGCTCGTTAAGTCTTTGATCCCTAATATTATAAACAAGAATCGTATATCAGGGAACGGACATAAGCGTTTGCCTGTGTGTTATGACATACTACTATAGTGGCCACCAATCCCACCAATCGGATTGCCAATCGTGGTGATTTTTTTTTCCGGACGAATTTATGTACCTAGTTAGCCACGAGGCTTTTGCTACTTCACCGGGCATATGAATCGTGGTGCCTGTGGCAAAAATCTCTCAGAGGATCCCATCTTTAGCAATGGACGTTATACGGCCTGATGATGATCAAATATTTACATATAAGTAATGTATTTTTAATAAAGTATTAATGGCATGTTTTTGTTTAGGATACCTATTATTATGCTATATCGTGTTGTTATTATAAATCAGATTAACTAAGCTGTACCTAAATATGGTTGATGATACAATTTGAATATCTAATGTAATCAACATTAGATATTCAATATTTTTCCTTATAATATACCTACACATACAATATAGGTACCTATAAATAAACATATTTTGCAGAGGATTGTGCTAAATTTAATGTTTGTGTCACCGTGGTTGAATTGACTTTGGCTGGGATACATGATTCCAGGTATAAGATCTGCCAGAGATGGTCTAAATTTATTATTAAAAATAAAAACACATACCTGCTAACGTAAAAAATGTATAATAAGTATCTCTGCCTAGGTATTTATATAGAGAATCAAATAAATTTATATTTATTTTATTAATTTCACACAAATAAATTATTCATTTTTAATTATATTTTGCACCTACCCCAGGGACCTACCATAGGGACATTTCAAGTCGATGTCGTGAGTTATAGGTATTATTAAGATGCTGTTTTACTAAATACCTAGCTAACTTTACGTGTAAGTTTTCTCCCCCGTGCCCTCCGTTCCTGGGAACGTGGGAACTTCATAATTAAATAAAGACCTGGATGTATGTTAGTCTTGGCTAACGTAGCTTTCTGATGGTGAAAGAACTGTTGTAATCAGCCCAGTCGTTCGTGAGCCTATTCAATGCAAACAAACAAACACCCAAATCTCTCGTTTTTATGATAGATAGTCTGATCTATGGACTGGAACCCTGGGTCTATTAAAATAAAAGCGAAAGCTACAAATATTTGCGGACTAGAACAATTGTCAAGTTTACATAGGCATTCCTGATAAAGGATGCCCGAGGATGGACAGTAGATAATCTCCTAGTTGACAACCGGTCTGAACATCTGCAGCCATTCCGTAGGCGACAGCCTCCGTATAAAACACGCATTTTAATCGGAGATCCGCATCAGATATTACTATTTGGCTTTTTTGTTTATCTTGATTTGATTGATTTTTTGTTTGCATTGAATAGGCTCTGCAACTACTAGCGATACCAAAAATTCCTTCAGCATTAAAAAGCTGCGTTATCCATTTTTTTTATCCGTGGGGAAATGCGTTTACGCATTCCCATCGCCGCCGCCGCTGCAGCGTATTCGCACGCTGACGGTAGGATATGTGGGACTCGCCCTCTCCATAGCGTGGTATGCTAACTCATACCACGAGGAGAGGACCCTACACCACTAAAACCCCCCGGACACTCCTTCGATCCGCCGTTGGCGGGGGCCGGGTAAAGCAATCCGGCCCAAAGCTGCGTTATCCAAAAGTAACACAGGCTATATTTAGTGATGAAGTTCCCACGGGAACTGGAGCTATGCGGCTGAAACCGCCCATGAGAAGCTAGTTTGATAATATTTTGTATTTAATTGTTACATTTTTCAAAAATTAAAGCTTCGATTGAAGTGTTTTAAGTCGTTGTGATCAAAAATTTCATTTTTACATAAAAAATTATGGATATATAAATGATATAAATTTTAATATTAAATGACATATTTTTGTCATAATTAAAATGATAATGATAAGTAGCTTGTACGCGCGTATATTAAGCATTTAATTATCTAAAAAATATGTTTTAGTATTTTCCTTTCTTTCTTAATAAAATGACTCCCAGGTTGGGAGGTAAATTATGCGTACCCGGCCCCCGCCAACGGCGGATCGATGGAGTGTCCGGGGGCTTTTAGTGGTGTAGGGTCCTCTCCTCGTGGTATGAGTTTAGCATACCACGCTATGGAGAGAGCGAGCTCCACATATCCCACCGCCAGCGCGCCAATACGCTGCAGCGGCGGTGGGAATGCGTCAATTTTTTTTCCCCCCGGACAAAAAAAAATAAAATAGTTTGGGAGGTAAATAATAATGACAAAAAATATAATTTACCTTGTATAGTATAATTTTTTTTTTATTTATATTAAATTAGTCAACTACTAACTATAATATTATTATTATATAATCTATCACGTTCAGTACGTCTGTTAGTTTGTACTTTCCTAGTATTTTCTTTTTATCAACAGAACCCAGTACATATACAAGGTGGCGACCTTAACCCATAAATGTCGCGTCTATTTAAAGCTGTGAGGTGCATGACCTAGCGTTCCTCTTGTACCGTTGGCTAACCTGTCCCCCGGCCCCGATAGATGCTTTTAGATCATTTTATTGCCATGTAAACATTTGATACAACTGCTTCTAATTAAAATTTATATTTTACTTGCTGACCCGACAGACGTAGATAGACTAAAATTCATATTCAATTAAATTTTTAATATTTGTTTAGTTAACGCTTAAACTGCAATAAAAAAAAAATAAAAAAAAATATGACGTCATTTTTGTTGTAGGAGTAAATGATTACTTACTTGCATAAACGAAAGTCTTCAAACTTAGCTCGAAGTAATATTCTATTGATAATATAGCAAAATTAAGGCTTATCAACTTATAAATTAGTGGACAACATCCGGGGCGTTGCGGTTTATAACTCGATTTTGCATCTGACGGTCGTGAGTTGGAATCCGACGCTGGACAAGTTATCTTTGCGTGAAATCTAACTAACACTTCTTTCCGTTTCTGGTTGGTTGAAGGACTATCCTACGTGCCTAGGATAGCATGTTATTTCGTTTATCCCGATTGGTACAACATCATATATCAACAATCGTATACCAGGGAACGCGTTTCTCTATTACCATAAAATTATTATTGCGGTCACCAATCCGCCTGCTAAGCGTGGCAAATATTGCGGAAACCCCCCCCCCCCTCAGGCACATGGTCAGCAGTAGACGTCATACGGGCTGATGATGAATTGAAATATGTACATCAATATAACTCTACAAAAAGTGATTATGATCTAGATATTAATTAGATGTCAGTTATAATCTTCGCTTTTTATATGATTACCGTTAGTTAACTGTAAGTACATGTTAAATTAGACTGATCTCCTTATTAAGATCGATATGTATAAGGCTTAATGTTTCGTTGTCTTGTTAGAAACTAGGTTATTGTAACGGCGGTTGTTTTGGAGATCAAGTTTTTTTTTTTTTTCCGACGGGCTTATGTATTTATGCCTTAGGCTTTTGCTACTTCACCGGGCACAAAGGCGAGCAGAGCTCCAGCCTAGATAAATGGTTTAAACACTACAAACTAAGCAACCTGCGCAAGAGGGCGTCCCCTGTGGGACTTGGACCTCGGCTCATGGCGGTCGCTGACGGGGAGATTGAGGGATTATGGCTTTTAGTTTAGGGGAGTTTTGTGCAACTGTCGCTCTACTTTACAGTTCGCGGGCCTCTCGGACTTCGGGTCTACGAGGGCATCGGAAGGTTCTTAGCAAACTAAGGGTCGGGAGGGCGAGGGGGGACGCGTCGCGTTCGCGGGCGCACTCTGGAGATCAAGGGTTACGAATGTAGGCGTTTTGGAATAACGAGTGCGAGACTACCGGTTTAGTCTTTGCTAATATTATTAAGAGGAAAGATTTGATTGTTGTTTTTGCATTCAATACGTATGCTTCTAAACTACTGGAAGAATTTTAAGAATTCTGCACCATTAGGAAGCTTTATTTTTGTTTCCCGGAGTATCGCATACCCTGGCTGGCGCAAGGGTCCCAAAATGCGAGATCTCTGCGCCAGCAAGGGGTACGTGAGACTCTCCCTCTATCGAATGCGGAACTAAAACTACCCCGGGTGTCCCTTCTTCTGCCGTTTGAATTGGAGGACCCGAGCACTGGTATCGGCCTTCGGATATCCCCCCGACAGGGTTTTCCTGAACTCTCGCCCCGATAAAAGGTATAAAAGGTATAGTACCCCCTCCCCCATTGGACCCATCACGGCTGTTAAGCAGCCGCAAGGGCACCAATTCCTAGTAGTAACGTAGGCTTTATTTAATGATGAGATTTCCACGGGAATGGGAGCTACCAGTGGCGGGAAGTTACTTCTAAATGTTTATTTGTATGTAACATATATTACTATTATTAATACATAATATTAATAATAAATCTATTAGTTATAGATTTTTACATTGTGATTTTGACAAGTACAAGTGTATATGTAAATGCTAAGTGCTGAATAAATTCATTATTTAATTTCACTTTGATTTTGTTACTCCCTTTGCGTTGAAATCAAATGTTCGTAAATCAAATCCCTAAGGAGATTTATTTATTAAATTTTTAGTATCTCTATTCTTGTCCAACATGTAAATCGCACCTAGGACCTAGTTAGATATATCATCATCATCATCTTCAGTCCGTATAACATCCACTGCTGAACATGGGCATCCTCCCGAGGGAGGGTATTTGCCATAGTCACCACGCTTGGCAGGTGGGTTGGTGACCGCAGTATTATGTTGTAACACACAAGGAACCGCTGCAGCCTGTAGGATATGTTATAATAATCGGGACCAACGGCTTAACGTGCTTTCCGAGGCACGGAGCGTAGCCCTCAACTAACCAGACCCATAAAGAAATCTTAGAATTTACATAAAGATTTCCTGTCCGGCGTGGGACTCGAACCTACGACCTCCGAGATTTCAAGCGAGCCAAATACCGCTACGCTGCGGAGGTTGTCTTGAGAGAAGTTAGATATAGTCGGAACGTAATTATTAGTTATTACCGCTAGACCATTTAGTGTCAAACTAGCTTATAAACGCAAAACTCGAAACTAGAATCTACAATAACAATCAAAAACAAAAATAAGAACAAATTCTATTCTTTTTTAAGATTTGACATGTAGTTAATTAGACATTAAGGCGAGCTGGTCTCCACTTGTCTCCAGCTGCTCTACTTGAAATAATTTGATTTTAGATCAACAACCCTCAGTGGTCTTACGGCTGCATCCATGTCGACATTTAGTTCCCAAACGTAAACTTTAACCTAGCTTTAACTACTTTTTTAGGTCTATCAATAAATATTAATATAAATTGGATGCACACGTAGAACAAATTTGCAACAAACTAAATAGATACCTAACTATATGTGCTTGCCAAACTAAGGAAAATTTCATCTAAACCAACGGTTTTACTTGCGTATCACAGATATTTATCATCCATACTACGTTATGGGTTAGTTTTATGGAGAAATTCAAAACAATCAAATTTATTGCACAAAAAAATATGTCTTAGAGCGATGTGTGATGTTGCCCCATAGATATCATGCAAACCATTATTTAGAAGGCTTAATATTCTAACTTTGACGTGTATTCTGGTTTCAAATAGTTCAAATCTGAAATGGGTGAGTACGCTTTGAAAATGTATTTTTTTTATTCTATAAATTATGTTTTTTAATCTATTTGACTATATTGTTAAGGTATATATTTTATAGTTTTGTCAACTTACCCACGACAATTAAATACCAACGCCAGGGTCGTTTTAGAACATTTCGAGGTCTTTGAGTACGCTAGAAATTGGCTCCTTTTGGCTTTTCATTTTAATAAACTTTACGAGTTGAAACTATCAATGGTATTACAAATAGACTCTAATTCAGATTCAGAATTCTGTTATTCTATACGCTGCTAAATGCAATGATCTATTCTACAAGAATAATATTTGTTTTCGCAAAACATATTTGCGCATTTTAACTATTGAATATTCTTTAGGCGCTTTTTTCCGTAAGCTATCATGGTTATGCTACGGACATAAAGGCGAACGGTACTTCAACTCCTTAAATGTTTTATAAATAAGAGATTGTAGAAATTCTGCGCAAAAGGCGTCCCTTGTGGTATTTAGACCTCGGCTCAGGCTTCGATACAAACTAAAGATCGGTAAGGCGCAGCGGAACGCGTCGCTTTTGCGGGCGCACCCCTCTGGCGGGTACGATAGTGTTTTCTGTATAGTATTAGACTCTTGCAGTCTCTGTACTGCTAGTAGTTAGGTCGTTTAGGATGCCCCGAGACTGGCGATGTTTACGGCGTTTAAAAGACTATAGTCGTACGTCTTTTGACACCTTGTAGCAATCTCTCATTCCACTTTACTCTTAGGTCGGTAAACTTAATATTATGGTAACTATAAGGTGAATATTCCATTATTTTTCGTCTTCAATTAATGGCTTACCATCGCATTTTATTCGGACGGAGATAAGTGGTTAGCCACGAGACTTTTGCTACTTCATCAAGCACGAGGCGTTTACTACAGCTACTGCCTTGAATTAAGCAACCTGCGCAAGATCGCACCTCTTGTTGGATTTGAACCTCGGCTCAGGGCTTCTAGGGTCTACGAGGGATTTTAAAAGTGGAATATGTGTTAATAATATAAGGTCTTTCGTAAAATTAATTATGTATTTTTAGAAAATAATACAATATTTTACATTCTTGTGTGTGTTGATTACTAGATATTGTCTTAAATAGAAATTCTTCATTATCGTCAGCTTATCAATCATCAATCATCATCAATAGACCGAAAACGTGTGACGTCACAAGTCTATTAGTCTATTAAATTTCCCATCATGGATTCGACCTTCGGTATTGACATCTAGAAAGAAGCAGCTACAATGAGTTTTTAACTAGTGATTATGATGATGATCGTGATTCATGATGAATTTGACAATGAACAAATGGAATAAGACAGTAATGAATGAATGATGAATGACAATATAAACCCTATAAAAGGTACCTAAGCGAAATAAAATAATTGTAGTTACTTATCTTAACAAAATGTGATTTAAACTAATTTTAAACTTAAGTAACCCTTTGTCTCAATTAATACTGAAATAATAGATCTGATATATAGGGTGACTGGTAATTAGTGACCGATACCTAAACACATGATTGTGCTCATGAAACAAACAACTTTTACTATGGCATCAAACCTGAAATCGCGAAAAAAAAAATCAGCTGCTCCCTACCATGTTGACGAGTTATGTGAACATGAATGGGTTTCAGGGTTGGTGCCATAGTAAAAGTTGTTTGTTATCATGAGCTCAATTATGTGTTTAGGTATCGGTCACTAATTACCAGTCACCCTATATTACAATTTCATTAGGACGATTTTACAATTGTCAGATAAAGGACATCGGGGGAATAAATTTTAATTACCTATGACAAATTTTGTATTGAATTTCTAAAATAAAATCAAACTTATTAGTTTGAACCTATAGTTAGCATATTGCTCAATTATACAACTTTTCGAGTTACAAATACTAGCTTTAATTCTACAAAATATAAGATTATATTTCTTATGATTTTGGAGGGATATGTTGGAAGAAAAAGATGGATGGAAGGTGTAAAAGATGATATATCTAAGAAAGGTGTGAGTATGGAAGAGACGTCTAATAAGGAAAAATTGAAGGGGATGACATATTGCGCCAACCCCAAATAATGGAAGGAGATTATATTTCATCTCACATGCGCGAGAACTTTTGAGATCTTCTTAACATTTAAAATAACTAAATCACTCATCTTAGTTTTACATAATTAAACTTACTCTAACTTAATATAAGGTTCCAACTTCATCGCCCTCATAATGTCTCCTGTGACAGAACACCGTCCGGCTTGCATGATGACTCTAGGGTCTTCTTTCCCTTGGACCAGCTGTTTGAAGTAATGTTCGTTGAGAGTGAAGGTAGTGTCGGGGTCTTCTTCGGGTTCGCCTTCGTAGACTGTCACTTGGTTTAGGTCTAATGCTGAAACGAAGAAAGTTGATATTGGATTAGAAAGACCTCCACGAGTGCGCCATTGGCGTGTGACGTTAGTTGTTTCGGTACCTGGTGTTTTGGGTATGATGCCCAACCGGTAGGTCTGAGTAGTGTTTTGAGTCCTTAATTTATGTGTTTGTAAAGTCCCCCGCTATAAAGGAATCTATGTCTCTGTGATGGAAGGTGTATTTTTCTCTAAATACAATCCATAAAGGTTATTGTGGCCCAGGTGGAAAGAAATAGTATATAATTGGTTTATTGCCGGTAGGAAATATATAATAAACTAATAATGTACAAAAAGTGTTCTCACTTGCATCTCTTCTTTTGTTTTTTTATGATTTATTTTTAATTTTCGTTTCCCGCGCTTCGCGGTTTGTTCTATGCTCTATGTTATTCGTTTTTAACTTCTAAATTAAATATGCTAATAGTTTTTGAGTAAAGGTAAAGGGTTAACAGAATATATAAAAGTCTCTAGGGTATCATTGTCTCAACATAGATAGAAATTTAATAAATATGAATAGTCCCGGATTTCCGCAAAGTAATGCTAGATGTCATTAATTAATTTAGATCAAAGATTCCCAAACTTATATGGACAGCCTCCTTTACCAGGCAAAAAAATCCCATGCTCCCCATTATCTCTCTCACTTGTTTAATTTTGTCCCTATAGGTCGTGGCTGAGGGCCGTGATTACTAATTATTGACAAATATAAAAACATATTTGTCAATAATTAGTAATCACGACCCTCTGCCGCGGGCACTAAAACAACTAATACTGCGCTCGCCAACCCGCCTGCCAAGCGTGGCGAGTATTGGCAAAATTCCCCCCATGGAAAGTTTTGAGATCTATGAGGGAGGCCTATGTCCAACAGTGGACGTCCTACGGCTGAAATGATGATGATGAAATGATGATAAAAACATATTTTAATAAAAATATTCAATTAATAGCGTCATTTCTTTGGACTTTTTCCCTATCACCGACCCTTCACGAAAAGCTCCAACGTCCAATAGCTTTAAGTGGCGTTAACGCCCCCATTTTGAACCCATGATAAAGATAGTAGTAATAATACATTACGATACGTGTGACCTAAGTAGCACATTATAGGGGTGGTGGAGGGGAGCAGGGGGGTTCAGAGGGGGTGCGCAGGCCCCCCCGGCTGGGTGAATTTATTAATTTAAAAGTCACATTCAAATCATTGCAATTTTTAATGTCATCATTTTATAATTCATTAAACAACGGTCACCGATTTCGCTATCTCTTTTATCGCGTCCGAAACAATTTCATTGTTCTTATCTTCGCTAAATTCACTTCCCGAAGTCTCCATTTCAGACCAAAAGTTATGATTTCCGTGAAACGAACTATATGACAGCGTTTCTCTTTGATTCCGCTATCACTTTTTCTCTGTCATTTGTTCGCTGTGAAGTTAGTCGATTACTTTACGCAGCGTGCCGAAATTGGCAACTTAAGTCACGGAAATGCGTGCGTAAAATGCGTGTTTAGGTCACACTGTGCTATAAACATTATTTTGTAAGCTTCTATAATCGGATCAAATGGGCTTCCATCTTATGTAATTATCGTATTTACGATACTCATGCTACTTCTTATAAGTAGTATTCAAATCAATATTCGATACTACCCATATGAGTAGCCCTTAAATCGATAGGTACCTACTAACTTATATCAATACTTAAAGACTATTTTAATAGGAGTGACCTTTATTCTGTAATTATCACATTTAACCGTAAAACAGCAAGAAATGAGATAATTTACAGTAATTAATTGCCTTCGTCCACAACGATTTTGTAGTTTTATAATGATTAAATACATTGTATGTATTTCCACAATACATACCTACAATTAAAACAATGTTTACCTTTGGCAGTTGTTTCGTTTGTCTTGGTCATTATATCCAAATTGTCGGTTTGGAGGGGCCTTGGTACTATTGAAAAGTAAACAACCAGCTATTTAATAAAGTAATTAAAATTAACTTGATGTAGACAGGCTCACTATGTGACTTATTTTCAAAATTCAAAGATGTGTTTACATATTTTAACTGCGACCTTCGCACATTAGGTATTTAACGGAAAATGGCATATTTAATCTTTTAAATTAATAGATCATTTCCTTTGCTTTGACCAAGATAATTCAATACCCTAAGACAACATTTGCTAGCAAATTTTATAATGGCTATTTAGATTCAAAATATATATATTTTTTGTCCCACTCTCTTGCCACTGTAACTACTGTGAGTCAAGATCTTGACTTATGTGAGCGGCACATACGGGAGAATACATTCACCTTTAAGATACATCGATTTTCTTGAATTTGGGCATGGATAGGAGGGTCCACAGACAAGGATAGTACCTTTGTACATAGTTGTCATTATGTTGTTTCTTTTTTTATATCTTGTGTACATAAATAAATAAATAGTCTCAATCCGGCACTGCGTTCCAAATCTAACTTACAAAAAAGGTAAACTCACTCCATGAATAAACTGAAGTCCCTTTGATGATGTTGAAGAGGAACACTCCTCCTAGCTCTCTGGCAACTTTGGGGTCTGCTGCGGCCAGGCGGGCTTTGATTCTGCCCACTAAGTCTTCTTTGTCCGCTTTCACGTGCTCGCTCTGAGATGCACCCTGGAATTGTAATGAGGAAAGTCTGAGTTCAAGTCTAAACATTTTTTTTTATGGAGGATCGATATTTCTAGTCTTCTCGGAAATAAAAATGACCTTGGTAAAAAAAAGAAACAGTATTAGAATAACATTGTTTTGAGAGGTATATGGCTGATCGATTAAGTAAATTTCCAGCTTACAGAATACTACAGTCAAATACCTATATGCATTTTCGATTAATGTGCGATTCTGTGCGGGTGTGCTGTGAGTATGGTCAGAGCTCACGGAGGGAAGGGTAAAGAGCTGGCAGGATGAGGCGACTTGTGCTGTACATATCTACTATACTGGCTTGTTTGGCTGTATTAAGACTTGTCTGCCATTTCATATCAGATCGAAAGGGATTATTTCCTAGTCTAGTATAAAAATATATGATTGTATTTTTAATAAGTATTGAATGCATCAATCTATACTAATATTATAAAGCTGCAGAGTTTGTTTGTTTGTTTGAACGCGCTAATCTCAGGAACTACTGGTCCGGTTTCAAAAATTCTTTCAGTGTTGGATAGTCCATTTATCGAGGAAGGTTATAAGCTTTATATTTTATATCTTTATATATATAATTCTTCTGTGAGTGTGTATGTCACTGAACTTCTGGACAAACGGCTGACGACTGGACCGATTTTGATGAAATTTTTTGTGTGTGTTCAAGGGGATCTGGGAATGGTTTAGATTCACAATTTTGTCCGCTGGACAATGTTTTTTTAATTAATTTTTAATTTATTAGTAGTTGCCTGAAAACCCCTTAAAACAGCCTTTTTCTTTTTCCCATACAAACGTTTTCTAAATAAAATGTAGAGTCAATTTGAGCTTTATTTTTTTGCTAAGATTTTTTAGGGTAGGTGTAGGGTAGGGTAGGGGTAGATTAGGGGTAGGTGTAGGGTAGGGTAGGGGTAGATTAGGGGTAGGTGTAGGGTAGGGGTAGGGTAGAGGTCGGGTAGGGTAGAGGTCGGGTAGGGGTAGTGTTGGGTAGGGGTAGTGTAGGGTAGGGGTAGTGTAGGGTAGGGGTAGTGTAGGGTAGGGGTAGTGTAGGGTAGGGGTAGTGTAGGGTAGGGGTAGTGTAGGGTAGGGGTAGTGTAGGGTAGGGTAGTGTAGGGTAGGGTAGTGTAGGGTAGGGAAGTGTAGGGCAGGGGTAGTGTAGGGTAGGGGTAGTGTAGGGTGGGGGTAGTGTAGGGTAAGGGTAGTGTAGGGTAGGGGTAGTGTAGGGGTAGGAGTACCGCATAAACGAAGTCTCTACGGCCCAGTTTATTTTATACAAATGTTTAGGTCTTTTATGTATCGATTGAGGCAGTACGAAGTCTGCCGGGTCAGCTAGTTTTATTATAAAGTTTCTCCGGTAACGGGAGTTACGCGGGTGAAACCGCGCGCGGAAAGCTAGTTAATAAATACTTACATATTATTATGATGGCGAGATGACTTTGAATTCAAATATTTTTTATTGTGCCCACTCACAGCGAACAGGCATTAAATGCAGTATGCCAAAACAAAACTTGAGATTGAGATGGGGATTGTCAGGTGTCATTTTGATGATTTCTACATAATTATAACCAAAGAAAAAGAGACCACGACGCGGCGACGGTGAGACGACACTACTTACTCAAGTGAATAGGTACTTAAAACCAAGTATTATTCTGTACGACTTGTTTTTTTTTTTATTTACTAATAAACTATAAGTTTTTTCCCAAAATTATCATATAGGTTAGGTACCTACTTATTACTCTCGAACTTTCTTTTTTCACAGCCTATTTTATTTATCAAATCATGACTTACATAACAATGCTGTCAGCAACTTAATTTTAAGTGCTTAATTTTTGTTAGCTAACTTTTTACTATACATCTATTAGTACATACCTACATTGATTGATTGTAAGAGAGTTTTAGTAGTAGTGGTTACAAAATGAAATTTCAAGTGTAAAATAACACAAAGTAGTGAATAGAACTTATCTTACTTATAACATCTGATATCTGCTTCAAAACCAACCCTCCTGCCGCTACCCTCGTCTTGCGTGGGACTGAAGATATGATTATGATTGATTAACTATCAAATTGGAAGATGACCTCAAGAAAATAGCTGGTCCATTATGGAGCAAAAGACAAGAATATGTGGAAATCTTTAGAGGAGGCCTTTGTCGATAGACTAGCTGTTCCACACTAACATCCAGTTGCCGATCATTCAAATGAAAGTTAGAAATGATAAAATATATTTAGTTTTAGTAAATAGGCATGTATTAATTGTAAGGAAGAAACAGCGATATAGGCTTATTTTATTTATTTATTATTAACTATCAAATATTTGAAGTTAGTGACATGTAATTACATATTTGATCTAAGGATTAATTTCAGCCGTAGGACATCCACTGCTGGACATAGGCCTCCCTCATAGATCTAAGTATTAATTGATATACATTTTACACTCATTAATTCTGTATACCAGCTGTATGTTTTATTACCAATGTCAAATATTTGGAAGTCTTGCAATTATTTGCCCATTTAACATATTCGGTCATATAAAATTATATTATTGTAATAAATGTAAATGTTCGTTATTTTTCTTATGTTAATTTTAACGTTTTAATAATAGTTTGAAAAATTTTATTAAAATAATTATGGACATGTGTTTTGATTCTACATACTCCGTGACACTGCGGTATAAGGCTCACCTAATATCTCCGAGATCGTGGGTTCGATTCCCGCACCGGTCAACATATTGTGTATAATCAAAGATTTATTCCGGTTTTGGTTGGTTGAGGGACTACCCCCCGTGCTTCGGAAAGCACACGTTAAGCGGTTGGTTCTTATTGTCATAACAGCATGTATTACAATAGTATAGCAAGACGTCCAGCAACGTAATATGCCAACCAGCATGCCAACACTCTTCAAGGGAGGGTGTTTGGCAGTGCAGCTTCTATAACTAGCATCCTCCTGCCAAGATCTTCTTTTTTGCGTTCCGTAGCCAAATGGCAAAAAACGGAACCCTTATAGATTCGTCATGTCTGTCTGTCTGTCTGTCCGTCCGTATGTCACAGCCACTTTTTTCCGAAACTATAAGAACTATAATGTTGAAACCTTGGTAAGTAGATGTATTTTGTGAACCGCATTAAGATTTTCACACAAAAATAGAAAAAAAACAATAAATTTTGGGGTTCCCCATACATGGAACTGAAACTCAAAATTTTTTTTTTCATCGAACCCGTACGTGTGTGGTATCTATGTATAGGTCTTCAAAAATGATGTTGAGGTTTCTAGTGTATTTTTTTTCTAAACTGAACAGTTTGCGCGAGAGACACTTCCAAAGTGGTAAAATGTGTGTCCCCCCCTCTGTAACTTCTAAAATAAGAGAATGATAAAACTAAAAAAAATATATGATGTACATAACCATGCAAACTTCCACCGAAAATTGGTTTGAACGAGATCAAGTAAGTAGTTTTTTTTTAATGCGTCATAAACCGTAAACCGCAATTTACCTTTCATTCAATCAACTATTATTAACATCGATCAAAGTTACAACGAACTACAAGAACTTTTATACTATGTTACTTGCACTTGCAACTAGTACGGAACCCTTCGTGCCAGAGTCCGACTCGCACTTGTTTATTCCTGCCCCGAAAAAAATCTTTAATGCACCGACAACACACAACACACAATGTAATGTAAGTGGCATAGCAGTCCAAATGAAAGGACTTCAATGCCTTACTATTATAGCACATCATCATCATCATCAGTCCGTATAACGTCCACTCCTGAACATGGGCCTCCTCCCGTGGGAGGATATTTGTCATAGTCACCACGCTTGGCAGGCGGGTTGGTGACCGCAGTATTATGTTGTACCACTCAAGGAAGCGTTTCTTTGTGTGGTACTACATAATACCCGCCCTTGCCTTGATATAAGATTATTATAGGTGATGTTATAACAATCGGGACCAACGCCTTAACGTGCTTTCCGAGGTACGAAGGGTAGTCCCTCAAACAAGCAGACCCGGAAAGAAATCCTAGAATTAACACAATGATTTCCTTTCTGGCGTGGGGATCGAACCCACGACTGCCAAATACCGCTACGCTACGGAGGTTGTGTGTTGTACTACAGCACAAGCTATTTTTATTCTGCCGGCCATTTTCCCTTCCCCCACTCTGGCGACCTTACTCACACAGTACAGGATCACAACATTACATACATTACATTTGGTTTTGGTATGATAGGTGGTAGTACTTCCCTAGTCGAGCAGCCTCTCGAAACCGAATCTACCATCCTGCAATATTGCTGTAATATTTATTTTGTATCTCGATACCATGTGGTCATCCAAACTTTCAAAAGGTACGACGAACGACAAGTTTATGAGTGGTCAACCGTACTGACCTTTTACAACGTATTGTTCCGTATGAAAATACTTTCTCGCCTTAGTTTTGACCTAAATGCTTCAAGAGCACATTATACATTGATATGATAAGTTTATATGTTATTTTTCTTATGTAAAAGCTGTCAATTTTCCTTATTTTTCGGACTGACGAAAGTATTTTTAGCCGTGGGTTTTAGTGTTTAATGGGGCAAATTCAATTTAGGTGGCTTAAAAGTTTAAAGACAAAATATCGTCGCTTAAGTACTAACACTACATAAGTCAGAAATAGTAGCATTCAGGAGAGTGAAATTACTATAGAATCATACGTAGACACCAGAAAAACACGAGCACATGACATCAAAATTTAAAAACTGCAAACAAATTTACTTCCATTATGTTAAAACTCAAACGATATTATATAATTTATCGCTATCATATTAGCTTTATTTTTATTAATTACTTCTAGAAAGCACCGCGATTTAAACCGATTATAAATTTAGACGACTTGTTTAGTGTCACTTAAAAAAAAAAAAAAAAATTAATTCTAACCTAATACAAAACATTAACCAACGCGTGTATGTTAAACTATGTTAGTTAAATATTAAGTAATGCGTACTTACCATGGCTCCGTGTGGCAGGTTCCGTTGTCAGTCGCGGTGTGTCGGTCAGATGAGCTTTCACTCTCTGATTGCAGCAACTGTGCGTTGTGCGTTTACTGTGCACTTGATTTCGGTGATTTGTGGGATAAGTTTGTTTGAGTTGAATCTATTGATAATGTATATATGATGAATTTATTTATTGGCAAAGGAAAATTATTGGAATGTATTTAAAAAAAAAGCAAAAATTAACCACTTAGTAAATTATACCTATGGAGTGAAAATAAATAAAATGATAAAAAAGCAAACTTATATACCACGTTATATTTAAACACTGTGTCAATAAAATTATGTTAATTTATTAATCATTGAACATATGATTAATACATTCACATAATATTTAGTCTTACAAGATATTCTAGTATTTCTCAATTAGTCTACAGGAGGTACGCTGCCGCATAATTTCATGGTCTAATTAACTATAAAAGCAATTGCTTGATGTATTATGTTACTCATACCTCATCGTTTTCCATATTCATTTAAAATTATATCATCATTTATAATAGATTTATGTACAAGTATTCTTTTCCGTTATTTCAAAAAACCATTATTAGTTTTTAATATTTTTGTCTTTTTTTTCAGATTGACAAAATATGTTGTTAGCCGCGAGGCTTTTTCTACATCACCGGGAATAGAGGCGAGCAGGGACCAGTCTTAATAAATCTATATTTATACTGATATTATTAAGCGGATAGATTTCTCGTTGTAAGATAAAGAAATATAACAATAGTTATCGACAGAATAAATGCAATTTGCAGTTTGAAAAGCGCGAAACCAAAACGCATCGGATCGCATAAAGTGTATTTTATCGATTCATCAAACTTTATGTGCAAACGTTATAAAATCCCTATGAGCCTCGGTGAACAAATCCTACTAATATTATAAATGTGAATGTCCGTTTGTTTGTTACGCTTTCACGCGAAAACCACTCAACCGATCAGCATTAAACTTTGTACACATATTCTTGGAGGTATCAGAAGTAACATAGGACACTTTTCGTAAAAAAAAACTTGAGAGGTGTCAAGGGACACCCGGATGGAACGAAGTTCCTTTCGATTAATTAGTCAAGGAATTGTAATAAAATTTCATTTTTTTTAAGTTATAATATATATTTTTTATTATTAACAAATATAATGTTATATAAACTTAATCAGTAGGCTCAATTTTCGTAATAATTGGCTTGTGGTAACTGAAGTAGGAAACATATGTTTGGGATTCTATTTTATTTAAATGTCAATGTCAATGTCAACAGCAAAAAGTGTCGTGACAACTTTTCGTAAGATTTTTTTCCGTCTAGCCCCCTTTCACAACGCGCGATAAGGAACTTCGTTGCAAAAAATGCGAGGGGAGCTGTGGGTAGAAGCCAGTCTATCTATAATCCTATTCTTTTCAACAAGTTACAACAAAATCAGGTTTTTTATTTTTATTATATACCTACCTATGTTCTTTAGAGTGAAAATAACGAAAACATGGTCACCCTAATGTTAATGTTGATTCAACAAATATATTTTGTTTTGGTTGCACCATCATCGTCATCAGCCCATATAACGTCCAATGCTGAACGATGGTCTCTTCCCGAGGTAGCGCTTTTGCGATAGTCATAACGCTTGGTAGGTAAGTTGGTAACCACAGTGTTATATAATGACACAGAAAGGGCTTACACTATAGATGATGTTATAACAATCGGGACCAACGGCTTAACATGCTTTTCGAGGCACAGAGTGACTACGTCAACCAGAGTCGGATAGAAATGTTCCTGCGTCTCATCGCGCCGGGCCGACCGGTTTCAACGTCTGCGGTCCCCACCTACGGACCCCCGGCATTCATCATTCAATTCACCTGACCGCCACACGTATGTGCGCACGCACCGCGACAATCTTATGTATCAGTCACCTATTTAAATACAGTCATCAAAAACATATCAAGTCTTTTAATAGTCAAGACCCCCAGCCATACAACTGGAGCTTGATACTCAAACAGAAATCTAAAATCTAACTATTTTTAGTATTACTACTAACTAATATTATTCATATAAAACATTTAAATTATTTTAAATCATGTACTTATTATGCGTTCCTTTTTTACTGCCTTTGTGTAAGATTTCTCACAATGATTTCTTGTCCGGCGGAATGCACCCACAATGTTATATATGACGTGCATTGTGCAAAAAGACACCAAAAGTTCAATCCTTATAAATCCATTTTAATTATTATCATTTATTGTGTTAACTATATAACAATATCCATACGAAATATATTTATTGTCGGTCCTATGAATTCATCGTCAGCGCATTCCATTGAGAACCATTTTATAAAGAGGTATGTACGTCGACCGCCTGCACGATGGACCGACGACCTCATAAAGGTCGCGGGGAGTCAGTGGATGCAGGCCGCTAGCGATCGTTCCCGCTGGCAATCGATGGGGTGGCCTATGTTCAGCAGTGGACTACAACAGGCTGATGATCAGGAATAAATTTCCACGGGAACTGAGGTTAAGCTACTGAACATACACCAGGCAGCTTGACTATGATAAGTACAAAGATGAATATGACGCAAATTTACAACCAAAGTGAAAGTGAACCACAGAAGTTGCGAAATATTAGCTGATTGACGCTTCGGTGTCAATAACTATTTTCTTTGACCTGAGTATTTAAGTTAAAGACTTCATCATCATTATCATCAACCCGTATAACATCCACTGCAGAACAGACTGCTCCCGAGGGAGGGGTTTACCATAGTCTCCACGCTTGCCAGGCGGGTTGGTGACCGCAGTATTATGTCGTAATACTCAGGCAAACGCTGCTGCTCGTTCCTTGGTATTGTTATAACAATCGGGACCAACGGCTTTTACCTGAACCAGAACCTGAGCAAGTCTGATTGCACTATTCCTGCGTTGTAAACATATTATGTTAAAGACGTATATCTAGATCTTAAGTAAATGATAAATTAAAATCGGTTTTTTAGCAAACTATTTTTTTTTTATAGGTCCAGGTCCAGGTCCAGCCCGATGATTTCCACTGCTGAACATAGGCCTCCTTTTAACAGACCTTGGCAAGCCAGGATCGTTGAAGGATATTGCCACTATTAACGCGCTTGGCAGGCGGATTGGTGATCGCAGTAAGATGGTAGGTAACTAAAGTTGATCTGATAGGTGTTGTTGCTTATCCATCAACTTAATATCCTCGACTCTTACGATACCCATTGGAAGACAAGGGGTGGTGTATTCTTAGCCGGAAACCACACGGCACACAATGTATAATGCTTTATCGTATACTCTTACTACATACACGTTTTGTTACAGAAAATCGAGTGGAGCCGTATTTTTTATTTTGTCTGTCTGTTTGTTTATCCGTGTATTCCGTCCAAATGGTATTTCCGATTCACACGGTACTATTATTGTTAGGTTAGTTTTTAAAATCCTTTTTTACGCAAATGTAGCAGCTAGTTATAAACATTCGTTTTTTGAATTTAGTTGTGTATATGACTGAGAAATCTTATAACCTACAATGTAAAAGAGACGTCTATGTAATTTCGTTTTGAGGTTACTCAAACGATGCCACTTTGTCTTCGAGGCAGCCACTTGGTACCACTAAAACTTTTGTCTGTTAGTTTCACAATACATTTAAATAATTTTGCTGTTACTGTCAACATTCATCAATAGTTTTAAAGTTTTCTGAATCCTTTGTTTAGCGTTTTAATTAGGTATGTTAATTATTTAGCTAGTTAAATAATTATGTTGTTAAATAATATTGTTTTTATAGTTATTTGAGCAGGTGGGTATATCGTGCGTAATTTGGGCTTTGATCAGGATAGTAGCTAATGTCGTATTAATAATACGGTGCCTCGGCCTACGGGACCCCGAGAACGTACTAGAACGCCTATTCAACATTTTTTATAATGAGCGTAAGTCTCAGGACTTTATTATTAGGATATAGATGTAACATCTGCAGTAGCCGCACAATTTATTTGTAAACCTTTCAGCGCCATCTAGTACCTAGCATCTGAACTAATCTGTATCGCGCAATATAAGTTTGCAAGCTAATTCGAAGTTATACTATTCTGAATACTAAGCCTGTATAACGTCTACTGCTGAACTTGAGCCTCCTCCCGAGTGAAAGTTTTGCCATAGTCACCGCGTTTGGCAGGCGGTGTGGTCACCCGCAGTATAATATCTTAATACACAAGGAAAAGATGCTACCCGTTCCTTGGTATATAACAATCGGTAATCCCTCAACCAACCAGACTCTAGATTTTCCACGAAAATTTCTTGTCCGGCGCGGCGTGAGGTTTGTACCCACGACCTACGTGACTTAAAGCGAGACTTAAAGGTACCACTACGCCACAGAGGCTGCGCATAGTTTGTGTGGAGAGATACGAAATATTGACGGACTTAGTCATTGGGCTAAAGATGGATCTCTGTTAGTTAATTGTACTAGAATTGATGAACGAACACGTTCAGCAGTGGACGTTAATCGTCCACTGCTGAACGTAACACAATGAAACGCTGCTACCCGTTCCCTGTTATACGATTATTATAGATGATGTTATAATTATTTGGACGAACGGTTTAACGTGCTTTCCGTGGCCCGGAGGGCTGCTGTCACTCACCCAACCAGACTTGGAGAGAAATCTGAGAATTTACACTAAGATTTCCTGTCCGGCGCCGCGGCGTGGGGATTGAGCCCAAATAACGCTACGGACGATGTACATTTTTTTGATAAATTAAATACTATTTTTTTTCATTTTTTTTTATTTGGAATAACTGACAATTACCTACATGATGAAGAAGAAGAAGAAGAAGAACATCAAACGTCAACGGGCTGTTGATGATGATGATGATGATGACATGATAATATAGTAAGTACTTAATACAATATAATACAAACAGTGATACTTAAAACTAACAGTTATGCAATCCACTATGTTATTCACAGTATACTTATTTTAATTACATTTTGCACGCCAAAATTTTGAAAAGTATGTGATAAAGAAAATATATGACGTATAATTATAATAGTATTAAAGTCAAATAAAAGAGCTTAAAAGAGTAAGATTTAAACAAAAAAATACATTAATAAGAAAAAAGAAACAATTAATTAGTGCTGAAAAAATAGTAGGTATAAAAACAATTATAAACACATACTATACTATAGTAACTCAACAGCGTGTAGACTATCTACGGATACATAAAAAAGCGAAGCCGCGATCAAAAACTAACAATAAATAAATGTTTTAATGCACTTATTAAGAGGTGCAATAGCAAATATTATAAATCAAGAGAATCCGCAATAAAGAAGTGCGGCTTGATATTTAGTGCGGATTGGTAATGGCCAGCGGAGCCCCGTATGTTTGAGGATTATGTCCCGCTGTGGTGCTAATGGAGACTTTTTGCCAAAGTTATTGGTTTTACTGATAGTGGAATAAGTAATTAAACGATATTTATTCAGCACTTAGACTTTTGATTAATAATTTAGTACAATCTATAATTATCTATGCTAATATTATGAAGAGGAAAAGTTTTTATTTTTGTATGTTTGTTTCGAGTAAACTCAAAAACTACTGAACGGATTTCAATAATTCTTTCACCATTAGAATGCTACATTATCCCTGAGTAACATAGCCTGTAAAAGTCCACCCGTGCGAAGCCGGCGCGGGCCGCTAGTACAAAATTTAGTAACTAAAACCTGGTGAAATCGCACGCGGAAGCTTGTCTAGTAATAATACATCATAGCTAAATAACTAAATCCATACTGATTTTATAAATGTGAATGTAAGTTTGTTTGTTACGCTTTCACGCGAAAACTACTTTAACCAATCACCGTAAAACTTTGTAGGTACACACATTCTTGGATGTATTAGAAGTAACATAGGGACATTGGCTTCAATACGAGCGTAGCCGCGGGTAAAAACTAGGTTTTTTTATAATTTAGTTCTAAAACCAGTACATCAAAAAATGTATTAAATATTTCTACATCTCAAAGTGAATAGATTTTAAGAATAGTAAGCTTGTTTTTTTTAATTTAATTACTTATTTAAATTAATAATGAAATTACCGATATTATAAATAACTATAAAAAGAAAATTTATTATGTGGATTCTATAGAGCTGCCATCTGTTACTTGCTCTAGTAAAAGAGTTACAAACGAAAGTTGTCTGCGTCGCGGGTACGCAGTATTCATGTATGTCGATAGATGGCGTGTTCTTCAAACATTAAATAACGCTTGGAAGGAAATCGTGTTACCTTCATTATTATTATGGTGAAACAAGTAACGTTTTAAGATAATTAAGGGCGAAAAACAAATGCGATGTACAGTTTTTTTTTCTCTAACAATATTGATGTTTCCGCTCTTTTGCGTGGTCTCTTGATTAGCTAATCAAGAGAAAACGTACTCTTTAATGTAGAATTACGAATGCAACAAAAAAGTAATAATAAACCAAAGTCTGTCTTTTTCAAGTTATGTGCGTACGTTCGTTTTGGCAATTCACTTTTATTAATATAGACAGAATAGATAAGTATGAACTATGATGTAGACTAACACGACTTTCTTTTATATATAAAGAAGATTTGGGACAGATTTCTAGACATTCCTTGCGGATATTGAGAATGAGTCGGCAAAGGCACAGAGACTCATTCATAAGCTTTAACTATTAAGCTTTCTTATCCTTTGTTTACATTCGCAGATGGTCAAATGTTTTGTTTGTGTGTAGGGTTACTTAGTATGTGCACGAATTGACGATCAAGTTATTACTACTAATAGCTTAATGGATAATGAAATTATTGAATCTATATATAAATATATGTATGTACGTGGTTTTTTATTATATAGGGTGACTGGTAATTAGTGATCGATACCTAAACACATGATTGTGCTCATGATTACAAACAACTTTTACTATGGCACCAAATCTGAAATCGCGAAAAAAAAATTAGCTGTTCCATACATTCATGTTCACATAACTCGTCAACATGGTAGGGAGCAGCTGTTTTTTTTTCGCGATTTCAGATTTGGTGCCATAATAAAAGTTGATTGTTATCATGAGTAAAATCATGTGTTTAGGTTTTGGCTAGGCTCCCTACCATGTTGACGAGTTATGTGAACATGAATGTATGGAACAGCCAATTTTTTTTCGCGATTTCAGGGTTGGTGCCATAGTAAAAGTTGTTTGTTATCATGAGCACAATCATGTGTTTAGGTATCGGTCACTAATTACCAGTCACCCTATATATCCGGATATAGCGACGACATTGAAGTGCTCCTTCCGCCGTCGTTATAACCGAAATCCACTGTATATAGGTACCAAGTCTGTAAAACCCGACTTATGGCATAAAATCTCCTGGTACCCACCAGGAGATTTAGGGATAGGGACATTAAAAATTATATTAAAGCATAATTAATGATTTAGTCTTAGCACGTTTACCTTAGTTATTATGGTCCTAATTTTACTTACTAATAAACGTCTTACTCGCATAAGAGCACCGACACTGGAGTAGGTACAGGTGTAGGAAAGCGGTTGCATATGCACCCTTTATTGACTATAAAATACAAAGACAAAATGCTCAAGATTAAAATTCTCATACCGTGATATTTTATCCTATAATATTATGCTAAGGGCTTTCAAGTTAGCCGTGTGTTTCCGGCATAGATTAGACCACCCCATTTTCTTCCTATGGGTATTGTAAGAGGCCACTAAGGGACATACAACAATGTATGGGCAGCAGCATTTATCAGCTCAAAGATACTCCCGTATTACTGCGATCACCAATCCGCCTACCAAGCATAGTGATTACGGCAATATCTCCCAACAACGACCATAGCATGCCAAGGTTTGTTAAAGGGGAGGGCTAATGGGGCGGCTACGCAGCCGTGGATGTCAACGGGTTAATAAAAGAGCTTTTAAGTAGAATCGAAAAAAAAAACGTATAATATTTGGTAATGTATTAAATCTACAAAGTTTCAAATATGGTACTACGTCTATAAATCAAAAGACTTTTTTTTGCTCCATAACGTAAAACGAAAGTCTACATAATCGAGTTTCTGCAAGGAGTTTACCACAAACACACTGAAACAGCGAAGAACAACATCATACAATTTTCAACGCGAAACATTTGCCTCAAAAACCCACTCAAACTCGACAAAGTTGCGATTTACCAATAACTTGTGAACTAACAAGTATCCAATAAACAAGCACAGTATAACGCCAGGAGGAAAACAAGAAAGCCATTATGTATTCCAAACAACTTTTTCTTTATTGGCAACATGTTAAATACGACCAGTGGAAGTGGCGTACGTTTGTTTAGGACTGGCCAAATAACCTGCGCCCGTAACCTTATATACAGGCAATTGAATAAAACAGGTCAATAGGAATACGAGTATTATTACCTTAGGAATAAAGTGGGGGTTTCTTTGTGCGTAACTTCCTTGAGTTGTCAACTTATGTTGGTAAGAAGTCAAGTCTTGATAGAATTAAAATATAACCAATGTTGGCGTATACCATTCGAGACGTGTTTGTCTTATTTATGGATGCTTTCAAGGAGATATCGGCATCGTATGGTTTTTTGATGCCATTATTCTAATGCCGATTTTTACATTATTTGGTATGGCGGGAATTTCAAAGGTTAGATGTTTTTATTATGTAACTAGCTGACCCGACAGACGTTGTACTGTCTTAGCTAAATTAAGTAGAACTTTTAATATAAGGCGTGATAGCACTGAACTAATCGTGATGTGCACTAAGAGTAGCACGCATTCTGTCAATGTCATGTCAACGCCATAAGATTACAATAAAAAGATTTAAAAAATTACTCAATCCATGATCGAGGATTTGCTAATGATTTTAATAACTATGCTAAGTACCTACCTACTGTATCGATTAGTTATTGAAAAAAAACAACATTTTAAATGATCAATGCGATACACTTCTAATATTTTTGTATTTTGATCCAATCTTAAAAAACTGGTTCAAGAGATCTAGCCCAAAATGCTAAAATATTCTGAAAGAAAAGAGTGTGATCCGGAAACTAAATGTCATCAGTCATCACTGCGACAGCACACGGCACATTGGTGCGAGGAGTTTCCGGCTTAGGCGGTGGAGCGAGAGTGATCCTCTTGCTTCCGACCATTGCCCATTCAGTAGAAGTCCGCAGAGTGTTTTCAGGAGAAATATCTCTACAACCCATTTCACCGAAGGCGCACAGACAGCAGGCTGTCCCCCGGGCCTCTGCTTCGAGGAGTAGAGAATATAGTCCAAATTTCTTTTAGAGGCCGACCCATGATGTGTAGAGTTTTTGTTGTGCGCTCCCACAAGGTGCATTGAATGCACCCTAAAATAAAAGGATCAGGAGAGTCTATGACTGCTAGGTCATAGGCATTGCCACGGTACCGGATGTATATGCATTCGCTATTCCAGGTGTTAAATTTACTGGCATTTAGAGGATTGTTGTTGGATTGGCATTTAGACATCCTGGGTGGGTAAACCATTTTCTAGTGATATAATAAGCATATCATCTCTATAAACAGAGGAGTTCTAAATACCCCGCCACTGTGGCCGTGGATGCCTTATGCATCCGGAAAAAAAATGGACATTGAACGACAGCGATGAATTTCTTATAGAAGCAACATTTTCTTTACGTTTTGACGAATTCAAAGCAATAACTGCAGCAGTTATTATTTTTTATTGTGTTCAAAACATGGTCACAGTTCACGTCGAATAAAAATAATTAATAAAACAATTCAAACTCAAATTAGAATTATAAATTCATAATTTCATTAACGCCATCGATCATAGATAGATTAAGTTTTCTATATTTCAAAATCACCGCGGAAGAGTTTAAGCAATTGGAAAAGACCGAAAGAAGCCAGAAGCACAACATGTACGGTGTACTCGTAAGTACATCGTTACCTCTTTTCAAAATAAAATTCTGAACCCACCTATAAATATTTGACAATGGTGACAGATCAACTTTCGTCTGGAAATGTACTTCTTCTAATTTTTAAATACTCGTACTATCGACTATCTGTCACTTTTTGGTTTCTCAATCCTAAGGCACGCAATACACCATCAATCTGGATCGAGATCCGTGATCGTGGTAGATTGATATAACTTGATTTGGATTGTTGTCACATTACACAGTCAATCCAGATCACGCCAGTCCACTGTTCGCAATGATCACAATCATGAAGACGTGTTCTCAGCTCTGGGGATTCTGATTGACAATAAATAAAAATTAGCGATTCGCTCCACAACCTCCTAGATTATAAATCTAGGAGGTTGTGGATTCGATTCCCACGCCGGACATAAAATCTTTGTGTAAATTCTAAGATTTCCTTCCGGGTCTGGTTGATTGAGGGACTATCCTCCGTGCCTCGGAAAGCACGTTAAGCCGTTGGTCTCAATTGTTATAATATCATCTATAATAATCGTATATCAAGGAACGGGCAGCAGCCTTTCCTTGTGTTGTACAACGTAATACTGCGGTCACCAACTCGCCTGCCAAGCGTGGTGACTATGGCGAATACCCTCCCCGGGAGGACGCCCATGTTCTGCAGTGGACGTTATACGGGCTGATGATGACGAATTGCAAAATGGATCTGAACAAATAAAGCCTGTGTTGTAATTAATTTTAATAGTTTTTTTTTATACTCTTATTACTAATAGTAATTTTGATAGTATCTTTCGAATGCTATGTTGCAGTTGCGGCCACGCCGGCACCGCCGGCACTGATATCTACCGCCTCCAATAAACAACAATATTTCACATTAGGCGCTCAATCTGGATAGCGATGAACGGATCGAGAACATGGATTTCAAAAAATTTTGATAATTTGTGATCCGATGTCGCGATCCGTAATTTTAACACATTACACAGTCAATCTGGATTAAGATTTCGATCACGGATCTCGATCCAGATTGACCGTCTAATGGCACCCATAGATTGATTGAGAAACCAAAAAGTGTCAAAATTGTAACGTTTGACAGTTAGAATAATTTTTAGTATTTCCATTTAATTTTTTCCATATTTTCTTTAAACCTTCCCTGGATCACGGCAAACATTTGAAAACCAGAATCAGCTAAATTGACCCAGCCGTTCTCGAGTTTTAGCGAGACTAACGAACAGCAATTGATTTTTATATATATATATATATATATATAGGTATATATATATATATATATATATATATATATATATATATATATATATATATATATATATAGGTATATATATATATATATATATATATATATAGATAGATATAAAGGACGCGATATGACACAATTGTCGGTTATCGCATAAATAATAAATAAAAAAACTACTCCCGCACTAGGTAGTTTAATCCCTGTGTCGCGGGGAACCTCAGAACAATTATCTGTGGTTCACACAAATAATTGTCCCGGGTGGGAATCGAACCCAGCACCGTAACCACTGAGTCTCCGGTCCAGTCTTGTATTATTGTATTGGGGAAACTGTTTATCGTTTTGATGATGAGCCTATATTACTTTATCTCTTATGTTAAAGCTATTTGAGAGATGGTTAGCTAGGCTTCAAATATAAAAAAAATTTGGTTACGAATACAACAAATATATGGGAATCAGTAAAATTAGTCAAATGCTATGTGCATTTATTTTTCAACCGTGATTTTTTGAATTTCGCTCTTTCACCAGTGTTACTATCATAACGTAACATTAAAATGGTAAAATATCATCATCATCATCATCAACAGCCCGTTTACGTCCACTGCTGAACATGGGCCTCCTCTTAACAGACCTTGGCAAGCCAGGATCGTAGAGGGATATTGCCATAATCACCACGCTTGGCAGACGGATTGGTGATCGCAGTAAGATGTAAACCTTGAGCTAATAGATGCTGCTGCCCATCCATCAGCCATATGTCCCTTAGTCGCCTATTACGACACCCATGGGAAGATATGGGGTGGTCTGTTCTAAGCCGGAAACCACACGGCCAGGTAAAATACAAATAAACCAGTAAAATGGTAAAATATACATACATTTTATTTTAAGGTTTCCTTCAAAGAGACAGCTATAATTAAATAATGTAGGTACATGGTATATTGCAATTTCTATCAAAACTTATAGCTGGTAAGTTTTTTACTGGTCTCAATATAGTTTCCTGGCGAACTGATTAAAGAAGAAAACTAAAAACACATTCGGAAAAAATGGATAACGGCTATAAATCTCTAAAACTCTCGGGAGTTAGCTGAAATGAAGGAGCTATCGACTTTATATCTTTAGGAATCTGAAGGGAGTCCCTTCAGTTTGCACTGTTCTAATCGACTGAGTAATTCTTTCATCATTTTATTTTACTTTAATCTTACAAAAATACTTTATATACCTACTAGCGACCCGCCCCGGCTTCGCACGGGTGCAATGCTGATGTATCATATATATAAACCATCCTCTTGAATCACTCTATCTATTAAAAAAAAAACCGCATCAAAATCCGTTGCGTAGTTTTAAAGATTTAAGACAGAGACAGAGAAAGCGACTTTGTTTTATACTATGTAGTGATACTAATATATAAAGCTAAGAAATGTTTATATTCTATATTTATAGTTCTTTCTTATACGAAATAATGACCAAACATATTTAAGATGCCACCCTTCCTGACCCTTAAGGCCTCTAAGAAATACACCTATTTATTTAAAGATGACTCGCTATTCTCGTCCGCGTACACGAAAAGGTTTTCTCAATTATCCTAAATAATTAAATAAAAACAAGGCCGGAGCTTACTCGGAAAACGAAGAAAAGCATAATTTGTTCTATATTACTTCAACGTAAATGTTATTTCTGTTAGTACTTAATTTTATCAATAGATGGCGGACTACTCATGTTTTATTTCTTTTTCCTTTTTTTACAGTGTTCCTTTTGTAAAGGAGGTAAGTGAAAACTAAAGTCTTTCTTACTGCTCCTAATCTATTTCTCATTCAAATCACTGCAGGGCCGCAAGGCATTTCAACTTTTCCTGTGGACTGGGTGAGCCTGAGTGCTCATTGCCATTTCCAGTGTGTGCCACTGTTGATCCTGGCTTAGAGGAGTTGTAGTCGTGGGAGTATGGGTAGGATTAGACCCGTGGTCGTCAAACTAAAGGTTTCTGTAATGCAACTTTAGCAGCACACGGTAAACAATAACATTTTGCCGGCCCGCTGTGATACTCTACATTAACATAATGGCCCTTGAACAGAAAAATGTGACGACCACTGGATTAGACCAAATGAAAAAAAAAGTTTCAAAGTAAAACAAAAAAAAATGTGCGTTTTCAGCTGCGTAGTTCTCATTCCCTTTTGCATCTCATTATAAAACGAGATCAGCATAAGTTATACTAACTCCTAAAATGATGGCATATCGTCAGTGATACTGCAATATCACGTATGTGACTGTTGCTAATAAGGTGTTATTTCATTTGACTTAGATATATTCTTTATAGGTGGTGTCAAGTGCAGAAACTCAATTTGCTACATTTGATTTTCTACCTTGTTACATATTGCCACATACGCGGTAGTGCAGTTCACAAACGATATTAAATTTATTAGTAAGTATCTTGTATATCAATCTCCAGCGCTAGGTGTCTAGCCAATGCTGAGGTGACAACCTTTTCGGCATAACGTGCAAGATTAACTGTCTTGTATGTTGTGCTGAAATAAATGTATTTTCTTTCTTTACACCGTGAATTTTTATTGATTATCAATTACTAATACCCCAAAAAATGATTAATTGTTAATAGTAAAGTCGATCAATATACAATATAGAGTATTAGCATTAAACATTACGGATTAAAGTTACTTCAACCCTGTTTATCCGTTCATACAATTTAGATTGTAATATATTGTATTAAAGATTATAATATATTATAGGCTCTAGAGCTTATTTGGCCATGTATTTTTTTTAAATTAAATATTTCTTACATTAATGCAGACAGTCTTGAAGGAGGCTGTTAATGAAAAAAGATTTTTTTATTTAAATATTACCAACTTATTTACTTAAACAGCCTGCTTATGTCCCCTGCTGAACATGGGTCTCCTCTTTAACACACCGTGGTAAACAAGGATCGTTGAGTGATATTGCCGTTATCACTACGCTTGGGAGGCAAATTGTGAGACATAAAACCTAAGTATGTACCTTTTTAACATTACTTAAGCCCATTTACGTCCACTGCCGAATTGATCTGGGGACCATGGGCAAGTCAGGGTCATTGAGGGTCATAATGCCATAAGCACCAAGCATAGCAAGCGGATTTGTGATCGCCGAAAGATGTATCTTTGAGGTGATAGATGCTGCTCCCCATCCAATCGCTGTTTGTCCCTTAGTCTATCTATTCTAAACCGAAAACCACACGGGGCATCTTACATACCAATGGTAAATTGTGCCACCAATAAATCTTTAAAAAATACTGTTAACATAATCTAAATTTATAAGTACCCACAGTTATAGATGTAGTAGAATATGACGTCATCTACTTAAAGACGTAGGTACCTACAGCCCGTTTCCATCCGTAAGTACAAGTGGAAAAGTTATCCCAATTATCCTAAATAATGAAAGAAAAACATGGCTACCCTTTCCGAGATGTGTAGTCACATTATTTATGTTATATTACATCGAACGGTTCGTCATTCTCTATTTTTAGCTTTAAGTATGTTCAATTTAGATAGGTATTCTTATATTACTGTTTTAAGTCTTGGTACTACTTTGTAAGCCCACCTACGCTTAGCATTTAGTAGATACTAGCTGCGCCCCGTGGTTTTACTCGCGTCACTCTGCTCCAGTGGGTTGGAGCGTGATGTTTTGTAGCCTATATTTTAATCCAGCGTATAACCAGCCAATTCCGTTCAGTAGTTTAGGCGTGAAAGAGTAACAAACATCCATCCATCCATACTTACAAACTTTCGCGTTAATATATTAGTAGAATATCCTCTCCAAGATTCAGGTCTGCGATCAGCGGTTTAGACTGTGTGTTGATCTTTAATGCGTCAGTCCAAAATTAGAACCAAGTGTTTTAAGCTTAGCTAAAATGCTTGTGTTACAAGTGAGTTTACTTCGGTAGTGCAATGGGTAGAGATCGAAGCGCTATCCACATGACCGCAAGTCCGATGCCCTACGAATAAATAATAAGAGCAATGGGTCTACGGCCGATTCTGTGTTTAATATTATCTTTTTTCACTGCCTAACTTTCTAGAAATCCCATGAAGTTATGATTACAATCTCATTCTGTGTGTCTGCAATATGTCTCAAAATTGAATTTAAAATATGCAGCAACGTTGCAAGATAATTTTCCTATAACGTAAAATGATACGAACGACATAACCGTAACAATGTTGCTATTAATACGATACAATTTTCTAGCTTGCCGTCTCTTTTTTGTAACCTATTTTATTATGCTCCGCGCAGTTTCACCCGCGTAAATTCCGTTCCCGTGGGAACTTCATAATTAAATATAGCCTATGTTGTTACTCAGGGTTAATGTAGTTTTTGGATTAATTCATAACGAACATACATACAAGAATACAACATTATTTACTCTTTAAAATATCCTACTAATTATACAGGGTTATTTTTAAAACACTAACAACCTTTTGGGGAATAGAAGTACTCATGATTATGAACAACTTTTACTATGGGGCCAACCCTGAAATCGCGAAAAAAAATCAGCTGTTCCATACATTTATGTTTACTTACCTCGACAAAATGTATGGAACAGCTTATTATTTTCGCGATTTCAGGGTTGGTCCCATAGTAAAAGTTGTTTACAATCATCAGTACTTTCACCCTCTAAAAGGTTATTGGTGTTTTAAAAAATAACCCTGTATAAACACGAAAAATTGTAAGTATGGATGGATGGATGTTTGTTACTCTTTCACGCTAAAACGACTGAAAGGAATTGGCTGAAAATTTGCACCGAGTTTAAAAATAAATAAATACAGGCTTACGTTTGGCTATAATCTCGCTTGTTGGAAGGCGAAGATAAGGCCTAAGATGATACACGCTTGCCTAGAAAGTGTCTGTTCACTTTAGTGTGTATTAACTTATATAGGCTACATAACATCACGCTCCGACCCACTGGAGCAGAGTAACGCGGGCAAACCCGCGGGGCGCAGCTAGTAAGTATACATAAAAGTTGCCAAAAATGAATTGAGTTAGACATAAAACCAAAAATAATTAGTTACCTTTTTAACATTACTAGTATCTACTGCTTAGCCCGTTTATGTCCACTGCCGAATTGGTTTGGAGACCATGGGAAAGCCAGGGTCGTTGAGGGATATTGCCATAATCACCACGCTTAGCAAGCGGATTTGTGATAGCCGAAAGATGATGAGTATCCTCTGTTATTCTCTATTAGTAAAAGTGTCGTGTTTAAGAAAGTCTTTATATGCAATATCAGATGTGTTTTACCAATAGCCTTAGGAACCTCTTCTAAAATAACCTATTCCTTGTGATATGATTAGCAAACCATCGTGGGGATACCTAAAAAAAATTCGCCCCAAAAAGATTCTAAAAATAGATCCAATACTTTAGCTTATCTATAAACAAACATACAAACGTTCTTTTTTATAATATTACAATAAATGAGTCTATCAATATTTTCACTAATTTGTCAAACTAATGAATTCCTAAAGGTGATCCATTACGGTAATTCTGTCATTAATCCAATATTATCTAGTCATTAATTAATTAAATTAGCTGGTGACAAATTGATGTTAATTCTGTTGTAAATAGCATGTAATATGTATTGTATTGACATGGTTAGATTTATTAGTAGGCAGCTGAGTTAATTAAATGTATTTTTATCATAAATAGTTGTATTATTAGAAGCGGCGTTCACATTAATAAGTTGTTTATTCGTAACATTTTGTTTTTTTTTATTTATTCTTCTCTCAGTGATCTCTCAGTGTTGGTATCCGTCTATCGAAATGTTTTATAAACTACAAACTAAGCAAATTGCGCAGGGCAAGAGGGCCCCTGTGGGACTTGGAACTCGGCTCAGGGCTGGCGCTGACGAAGGGAATGAGAGATTATGACTTTTAGTTGCTTAAAGAGTTCTGTGCAATTTTCGCTCTACGTTACAGTTCGTGGGCTCTTGGACTTCGGGCCTGCGAGTGGGTGGTTCCTTGATAGTTATTGGAGGACCCGTAACTTAAGAACAACTTAAGTTTAAGTTAATTAGCCCGGTCGTAAAGATTGCTTCGAAAGCTGTTGCTGCTGGTATAGGGTAGTCAAAGATGCTGTTATAATAATCGAGACCAACGGCTTAACATGCTTTCCAAAACACGGAAGGTAGTCTTTCAACCTACTAAACTCAATGATTTTTTGTCCGACACAGGAATAGGACCCGCGTTATCCGAAACTTTTAGGTGAGATTGTAAAGGCGCGGGTGTTCCTCCTCAGAAATTGAAGATTTTCTTTGCCGGGCCAGCAGTGTAGATGGCGCTGCCAGTATTCATGTGATTTTTGTGCGGCTACTGGAAAAGGCGCTACAAGATTTATATGGAGACTGTTGTTTAGTAGTATCCTACTTGGTAATTATAAAGATGTGCGATGTGTGTGATGAAACATGGATCTGAGACGTGGTCTCTTTCTGTGTGCCTCATAAGTAAGCTCAAAGTTACTCAGTTAGCTATGGAAAGAGCTCAGCATTTCCCGGTGTGATCGAAACAGAAATTAAGAGATCCGCAGGAGAACGAAGGTCGCTGCCATAGCTCAACGCTATATCAAACTAAAATAACAGTGGGCAGGACATATGGCTCGAAGAAATGACGGCCGATGGAGCAGAAAGGTTCTCTCAAGTGGAGTCCACGAACTGGCAAGTGCAGCGTAGGACGACCGCCTGCACGATGGACCGACGACCACATAAACGTCGCAGAGATGTGATGCAGGCTGCTAGCAATAGTTTCCGCTAGAAATCGGCGGGGCAGGCCTATGTTCACCAGTAGACAATAACACGCTGATATAGAATAAAATATTTAATATTTTACTCGCCAACCAATCGAATGTGCAAATTGGGGTATTGCGACCCTATAAATGCCATCCGCAAAAACAGCCACATCCGAAGATATTACTAAAATCATATTATTACATATGAAAAGAAAACATTTTTAATATTCTGATAACACATGAGCGTACTGTCGTTGAATATTTGATGCCACATCCAGTGCCACGCTCATGAATTTATGAATTTCATTAATGTGTATGACAGTGTGTCTCAGCCTAATTTACTTTTCAATATTTTCGCGGTCCGTGACTATTGAGGCATTGACGTGGGATCCAATTTATTTGTGACGAATATGCTTATGCTTGTTTTGTTAATAAATATCTTTAATTGACTTATACATTAGGCGTACGTGGTGATCGAACGTGTGTCACATCCAGAGGTACCTCTAGTCAGGGTTGCCAACCACAATATATAAAAACTTGACCGCTTCCTGCAGGATTGGCCACAATATGCTATGGAAAGGGATGTTTGGAAGGAATATGGGGACACCTGTGGATAGCTGTGGGACAGTGAAGGCTGATTAAAAAAAAGGATTTGGAGTTATAGAAACCAGGACAACTACGTTTTAAAACCAGGACTCACTTATAGAGTAGCCAATTTTCAATTAATATATAGAAATAGTAGATGAAGTGAATTAATTTCTAGTAATATTGTCGCATGAATTTAAAAGTACATGACCTTATCTGTGCAATTTTAAAAACCCAAGACATTATTTAAAAACTATGCCACTGGTCACATCTGGCCGACTCCGCGGGCAGCGGGAGCGTCGTTTACGTCGTCCACACTCGCTTGATTAACGTGCGCAGACAATGTGGGGTCATAAGATTACACAGAATTTACACCGAATAAAAAAGGGATTGTTTTAGTTATTATGTTTGGTTTTAAACTGACTTTGCAAATTGTATGATGCAAAATCCAAAATTAAAAAATTGTAGGTATGTAGGTGGGTTTGATCCGCACGCTGCACAAGAAATATTTATGTAAAATTTTACATTTCTTTCCGTGTTGTGGTCGTCGAGTAACAATCGAGACAACGGCTGAACGTGCTGTCCGTGGCAGTTGAAGTGTGCAGCCACCTCCGGTTGGACACTTCAACTGCCACGGACAGCACGTTCATCTGTTGGTCTCGATTGTTAAAACATCATCCATAGGAATTTTATACCAGGGAACAGGCAGTAGCGTTTCTCTGTGGGTGCTATTACATAATACATAACAGTGCAGTCAACAACCCACGGTCTGCCAAGCGTGGTGACTAAAGCAACAACCCTCCTGGGGGACGGGACCCATGATCAGCTTTTTTTTCGGACGGACATTGACGTAGTCAGCTACGAGTCTTTAACTCCTTCATCGGGCATAAAGGCGAGCAGGGCTACTGCCTTATTACATGGTTTATAAACTACAAACTAAGCAACCTGCGACCCATGTTCAGCAATGGACGTTATAGACCTTACTTCCTTACTAATATTATAAATGCGAAAGTAACTATCTTTCTGTCTTTCTGTCGGACTTTCTCGCCATAACTAATGAACCGATTGAAATGAAATTTGGTATACAGATAGTTCAAAACCTGAGAAAGAATATTGGTTACTTTTTATAGCGAAAAAAGGATAGAAGGGGGTTGAATGGGGGGGGGGGTTAAGATTATATGGAAGTATGGCCATTTTTTAAGCCTAAATAATTAATACTGCTACTCAAAGGCACTATTCCACGCAGGCGAAGTCGCGGGCGCAGCTAGTGATGATGTACATACACTAACTACATATCGTCGGTGATACGGTAATACCGCGTAAATGAATATAGCTAATAAGGTTGAAAATCAAATGAAGCAATTTCATTTTTGGCCCTTTAAAACATATCATCATCAGCCCGTACAACGTCCAGTCCAAGTGCAAGATCATCTTGTCCGGGATTTAAAACGATGGCTTGCATGTTTACAAATGAAATTTACACCATCCTGTTTGTATCGACTATCAGACGTACAATTAGCGAATGCACAATGTTTTGTAGGCATGACAAATTTTTTTTTAATATGTTTTATCACAATATTTATTTATTCTAATAATAATAAGACGTACGTTTGACGTTGTTGTCAATAGAGAATTCAAAACATATGTACCCCCCACAGGTGCTGCCCCTAGCGGATCTTTCTTAAATCTTCCCAGGAAAAAGGCTAATTAACGACGATAATATAACAGAACAAGTCGTCACAGCCGATATTCTGTCCTGCCCAATGCATTGTTACTAAAATGGACCTTAAATTCGAAACGTAAATTGAGTATAGTTAATATTCTCTACAACAAGGGATTCACAGTACGCTGGTTCGCAAATGAATTTTATTATGAAATTTGGTTTGACATGGCCCAGTTAATTATGCACGTGTAAACACTAGTAATTTATCGAACTTTACCTATTAGTGGAAGCGGGCATTTATGAGTGTTTGTCTGTCTGCTGGGAATATGAGGCTACAATGGTTGACTGGATTCATTTGTACAGCGGTGGATATATGACATCAAATCGATTGTATGCATATGAAAAACGCGACTATATGTAGTTATTTATTAAAAGTTTACATAAAAACGATGGGTAGACGACATGGTATTGAAAGTGGGGAAAAAATGGGGCGAAATTGTATTGAGAAAAATAGAAGAAATTGAAGGAATATTCTCTTTCTTCTATACCATATCAAAAGACAAAAGTCTTCTAACAATGTGTGTTACCAGTGATGACATATGGAGCTGAGACGTGGTCGCTTACTGTGTGTCTCATAAGAAAGCTCAAAGTCGCTCAGCGAGCTATGGAAAGAGCTATGCTATGCTCGGCGCTTCCCTGCGTGGTCGAATCAGAAATGAAGAGATCCGCAGGAGAACGAAGGTCGGCAACATAGCTCAACGGATTAGCAAGCTGAAGCGGCAATGGGCAGGACACATAGCTCGAAAAACTGACGGCCGATGGAGCCGAAAGGTTCTCGAGTGGAGACCACGAACTGGCAAGCGCAGCGTAGGACGACCGCCTGCATGATGGACCGACGACCTCATAAAGGTTGCAGGGAGTCAGTGGTTGCAGGCCGCTAGCGATGTTCAGCAGTGGACTACAACAGGCTGATGATGATGATGATACCATATTAAGGGATTCTTATAGTATAAAATAAATATGAAAAGTAACCTGCAATTAAAGTTACTAACATCAAATTGTAATTATTTATAGTTTTGTACATTGGTGAATTTTATGTCTGAGGCATTTTCTACCATAGGCCAATTCTAACTTTATTTAGTTTCGATGTATTTAAAATTGATTGGTAAAGTAATAGACCGGGAGATTTTCCGATAGTCCACAAAAAAGAAGTTGGCGGTAGTGTCATGCCAGATACTTCTCCGGTGTGACTTACAGCCCGCCATACCGACGCGAATACGTTAATTAAAAAAAAACAATTCAACCACTTGTACCAGGCTAATTTTTGCACAGTTAATCATCGTCGTGCAGCCATATTTACGAACATCACCATGCCATACTTTTCGGACGGTCCCAAATGGCCACCATACCGCCGAAAATGAGCAAATTTTTTTTTGCCATGCGGTTTGTACCAATATTGCATTTGGATTTTTGGAAATTAGATAATGCATTGTGACCATTATTATATTTCCCATACTAGAAATACAGGGAAAAAGGGGCGACATACTTGGAAAACTTGAGTTTTCGTCGGGTTTTCAAGGTACAAGACATAAAATCGTTTGTATGGCACCATTGTTTTCGGTATTTTCGTATACCTCCGTTGCCATACATTGTGTATCACAACACGATGAGCCGAGATCTCTACAATTCGAGAAATCGTTCGAGCAGTGGTAGCCGTTCAATTAATATCTGGTTATAAGACAAGATTGCCGCCACCTAGATCTTTGAAATTTCGTATTTATATTCGTTAAACCTCAAACTTACAGGAAATATTTGTGCCATACTGGTACAAATCGTTCGAAATACGAATAAAAACTTACAATAAAAAAATATATTATACACATTCGCCACCTCTCACAGGTATGGCATTATCACACTTCTATGTATGAACAAAAAGGAGCTGTTGAAAAAAAAATTAAGGGTGGTACAAATCGTTTACCAAAAATAAAAAAAATGCTTATTTTCGGCGGTATGGCGGCCATTTGGTGATGTTCGTAAATGGCTGCACGACGATTATTAACTGTGCAAAAATTAGCCTGGTACAAATGGTTGAATTGTGTTTTTTTAATTAATGCAATCGCGTCGGTATGGCGGCTTGTAAGTCACACCGGAGAAATATGGCATGAAACTACCGCCTACTTCTTTTTTATGGACTATCGGAAAATACTAAATTTTTTGTGGAACAAATCGTTTGACTCTCGTAATTTATCCGACGAGTTCGACTTACGCCCACGCGATTGGGCCGCCGGTACCAGCGCTATGACATCGTTATTCTTTTTATTATTACGTAATAAGATCCCTGAAGAATCGCCATACTTGACATACGCCATACAAATGACCCAATATTTTGTGTCAGAATCCCCGGTCTAAAAACAAATGGCGGATTTTTGGCGCCAAATGAAAATGTTTGGCGCGCTCTGTAGATTAAACGGCCTGATGGATTTTAGCTTGAAAGGTGTTGTTAGATTCGTGTTTTCTGTGAGAGTGACACTGAGTATATCAAAAAATATACAAAAACACAGTCCGGTATTTTACGTTTTTTATTTTCATAGTGGTCTTGGCAGGCGAGTTGGTGACCGGAGTTTTAACTATTGTTCTTTACCAGAGCAGAGCCTTAGCCCCATCTTTATGGGGCTAGAGCTCTGCTCGCCTTTATGCTCGGTGAAGTAACAAAAGTCTTCTGGCTAACTAAATTAGGTCCATCCGAAAAAAAGGTAAAGATATATTTATAACAATCGGGAGGAACGGCTTTCTGAGGCACGTTTGGTAGTCCCTCAACAAACTAGATCGCAAAGAAATCTAAGATTTTCATCCTCATCATCATCATCAGCCCGTATAGCGTCTACTGCAGAACATGGGCATCCTCCTGAGAGAGGGTAGTTGCCATACTCACCTTGGTAGGCGGGTTGTTGACCGCAGTATTATGTTGTACCACACAAGGAAACGCTGCTGCCCGTTCCTTGATATACGATTATTTATAGATGACGTTATAACAATCGGGACCAATGGCTTAACGTGCTTTCCGAGGTACGGAGGGTAGTCCCTCAACCAACCAGACCCGGAAAGAAATCTTAGAATTTACACAAAGATTTTCTGTCCGGCGGCGGCGTGGGGATCGAACCCGAGACCTCCGAGATTTAAAGCGAGCCAAATATTTTACACAAAGATTTTTTTCCTGCGTGGGGATTGGAGTCACGACGTCCCAAACCGAAAGCGAGACTTACACTGCTTCACCATAGAGGTTGTCATAAAATTGTTAGATAACATTATTAACAAACTTAATATTTCGTTACAGAGTTCTAGTTGTTTCGTTATTGTGAAACGTTGGAACTAAATTGTAGTAGACAACTTTGGTGGTAAGGCCCTACGTTATAAATATAGATTTAACATTAAGGTGAAACGTTGGCACTTTAAATAGTCTATGGAAAATGTCTGAACATGTCGGAACTGATCAAGGTTTGTCTTATCGCTGAAATTAATATAAATTATGTTTAGTCATAATAAGATCCACAACTTACAAAACCTTGTGAATATCTCCCGTTTAAACGTTATATTGCTAACATTCTTTGTTCTACAATTGCTCTTTACGTTTAAAAATAAATAAATATTCTATTAATATATGTGACACAAAAGAAAATATTTCGGCAGAAGCGACCGTTAACCTATAGCTAGGGCGTCGGACTTGCGATCATGTGGTCGCCGGTTCGATCCCCACCCAATGTACTACCGACGTTAAACCATTCGTAAAACATGCATTTAGCTTCAGCTTATCACGAGGGGTTAACAAGAATACTTTTACTCTGCAAAAACTTTGCTAGTAATCTTAAAAAAAATGTCCTAGTTAAATACCTAAAAGTCGAACGTTGCACCTTAAGTTTGGAAATACAAACCCTAAAGTTATAGTTGAGAACTCGAGGATAGAATTCTAAGAGTATAGACTTTGGGCTTATTGTTTTAGAAACTTGAAACTTGAACAAGATGAATAGTGAAGACTATATTATGCGATCAAAGATATCAAGTGTCAAATATTATAAGTTTTTTTTCTTTATTCTAGACTAGCGATCCGTCCCAGCTCCGCACGGGCGCAATGATGATGTATTATACATATAAACCTTCCTCTTTAATCACTCTATCTATTAAAAAAAACCGCATCAACATCCGTTGCGTAGTTTTAAAGATTTAAGCATATATGGGGTGACTGGTAATTAGTGACCGATACCTAAACACATGATTGTGCTCATGATAACAAACAACCTTTACTATGGCACCAACCCTGAAATCGCGAAAAAAAAATCAGCGGTTCCATACATTCATGTTCACATAACTCGTCAACATGGTAGGGAGCAGAGATTTTTTTTCGCGATTTCATGGTTGGTGCCATAGTAAAGGTTGTTTGTTATCATGAGCACAATCATGTGTTTAGGTATCGGTCACTAATTACCAGTCACCCTATATAGGGATATAGGGACAGAGAAAGCGACTTTGTTTTATACTATGAAGTGATGTCTATTTTGTTTAGCCACAATCTCACCTGATGGTAAGCGACGATGTGGCTGACGATAGATCTCAAAGGTCTAGAAGACGCTTATTCACTCTTGACTTAAAGAGACCCAGGTTATAGTTTTCGGGAAAAACAGAAGCTGGCAGCGAGTTCCAGACCTTAGCAGTGCGGATGATGGCGGTGGAGGAGAACCGCGTGGTGCAAGTGGATGGAATGTCCACAAGATAAGGATGGTACTGCGCCGTACGTCTGCTTGTCCTGAAGTGGAATGGATGGTGGTATCAGGTTGTGGAGTTTTTGAGAACATTCCCCGAAATGTAACCTATAAAAGATCGAAAGGCAAGCGACCTTGCGACGGTGGTCGAGGTTTTGGATTTTAGCCTCTGCAAGGTACTGCTCACCGATGAGAATACTGTCCTAAAAAAACTATAACAACTTACATTTACATTAATGCCAGTAATCATAATATGAAATCGGGTACGTATTTAATTGTACCATGTTTTTACTGTCTGGATTTTTTTAATGGAGGCTCGTGCGCTCCTCTCCTTTTTCCCCTGTGAAATATCAAAAACCTCGCGAATGTAAGAATTTTTCAAATCGGACCTGTAGTTAATAAGATTACTTATAGCAATCAAACAAACTCTTCAGCTTTATATATTAAGTATAGATTTCAATGTTTGCGTCTATATTTGTTTCTAAAAGAATCCTTGTGTCACGGGGCCTTTAAAAACTTTTAAGTTTTTCCACGAAAAAAATAGTATTCTAGTAACTCAGAACAAGTATTCGTGGCGTGCACAAACAATAAAGCGGCGGTAGCCCAATGGCTAGGGCGTCGGACTTGCGGTCGCCGGTTCGATCCCCACCCATTTCACTACTGACGTGAACCCACTCGTAACACAAGTATTTTAGCTTAGCACGAGGGGTTAACTAGAATACTAGTAAAAAACAAAATTTTGATAAAACAGCTTTAAAAAAAAACGAACCGGGGTTTACGTGAATAAACTTTTTTTATTTTATTTTATTTTTTATTTTTACCCAGAACACAACAATTGGAGAAGCATCTTCTGTAACCGCAAATAGCCCTCTGCAGTCCAATAAACCAGCACTTCCAATTAATATTTTAAACACAAACAATACCTCTATAAAGATATTCAAATAAAGCAATTTTATCAGCCAGTTTCAATTAAATCGCGTAAAAATTTCAATGCAATGGAGTAATAAAATCCATGCATACATACGTTGTATATCGCTACAAAGGCAGGAACAGCCGGACTTCACATCATAAAATCTATTCTTTTAACCTGAGTATTGTGGCAAATAGTAGGTATCTGTTTATACAACTGTGTTTAAACTGGCAAATTACTTGTATAAATATTGTTCAACATTTTTTCATGATTTTTATCATCTTCAGCATCAGCCCGTACATCGTCCACTGCTGAACATGGGCTCCAGAGGGAGGGTATTTGCCATAGTCACCACGCTTGGTAGGCGGGTTGGTGACCGCAGTACTATGTTGTACCACACAAGGAAATGCTGCTGCCCGTTCCTTGATTTTTATCACAGTTGCAATTAACTATTAAGCTTATTTTAACAAGGATTTTAATAGCTCTTATTTAGTGGTAAATGAGTTTTGAAATCATGATTAGCAATTAGCATTTCCATCGCAATGTGACACCCACGCACCGTCCAACAAGTCTTTTGTGTTCTCAAAAATCTTAAAGCCATTAAAGGCGAAAAGATATAGTTAAAACGCCACGCCACCTGACGACACGCGATGCGTGTTGAGTCGAATCAAATGTATTAACCGTGTATTACCAGAATCACACTATGAACGCCCGAGACGACCTCGCGTCGGGTGTTCATAGTGTTTTGTTTACAAATGTAAGGTACATTTTGTTAACAAAAACACTTATTTCATTTACCGTCTTCCCGGCATTATCGAGACCTAATATTAAAACACAGTATTCATCTTTTTGAACCAGATATTTGTAAGAGCCGTGCAGTAATGTAGGTATACATTTTATAACATTGTCTAACAATTTTATTCAACAAAATAAAACATTTACAACTTTCTCGGACTCAATACAGCTGACTGACTGTGTGAGTTGTCATTGGATAAGAAAGCATGATGTATTAATTTATTATTGTATCCTTGTCTGATTCTTCTAAAAAATAAGAGATATAAAATAAGTGATGCTCCAGATTATACTATTTGCGGTGTATTTCGAGCTGAAACGAAGTTGTCGTCGTAACCTACACTTACATGTCAAATAAAATGGTCAATACATTAAATTTTGGTTTAGGTTATTTTTTTTTTTAACCACCCCAACACCTTTTTGTGCCGTGCATAGGTATTGTTTAATTTAATTGAAACCTAGAATATCACGACGCAAACTAACATGTTATCGAACTTTAGCTGCTTCTCGAAGATAAACCTAAGTTTATCCGGCTAATCTTAAGTGTATACACCGACCTTTAGCTGTAACATATATATCACATTTTTTAAGGGGGGGGGGGGACGCTTTAATTTTAATTTTGTATTAGGCTATCTCGAGACTGGGGGGTTTGATCTACATAGTTCTAAGGCAGTTTTTGTTGCATTTCAAGAGATCTTTACACCGATACTCTACCTAAACGATAGGGTTATTCGAATTTATTTTTTTAAATTCACTTTTCGTTGTGTGGGATAAAAAATATTTTTCCATATTTTTAAAAAATAAGTTTTGTATCTTCGATATACACCTCTCCGCCAAATTTCGTGAAAATCGGTTTAGTAACGGCGGAGTACGAGCCCGGACGGACATATGACGAAACTATAAGGGTTCCTTGTGGACTACGGAACCCCCAAAAATTGGCCCTAAGATTCATCATAATAATAACGGCCGCAGTGCAAGTAGATCTGCCGTAGGTAAAGGGTCCCAAACCTGTAGCCACTTGGGAAATTACCGGGCTGAAGTGCAGACGTTCTGTGAGTCTCGTCGAGTTGTTCTGTTCCAAGGTCATACCTATCATTCCTACACTACCCTTACATAGATAACTCTTTATTGTACACTAGCTAAGCCCCGCGGTTTTACCCGAGTTACTCTGCTCCGGTGGGTCGGAGCGTGATTTTTTTATGCCTATATGTTAATCGAGATTATAAACCATCCCCGTGCAAAGTTTCAGCTGAATCCATTCAGTACTTTTTGCGTGAAAGAGGAACAAACATCCATCCATACTTACAAACTTTCGCGTTTATAATATTAGTAGGATATTAACTCCCGTTTCCATAGAAACTTCATATTTAAATATATAAAAAAAAAATATATAAAACTCTTCACCCTTATATATTAGTAAGTATAGATAACAAATTAGATAAAAATAGGAATACCACACAACGTACCAGGCGGTCTTATGTAATACAAAATTGAGATTAATAAATCGAGATCACGGGCAGTACTCCAACCTGCATTTTAGGTATGCCCAGCTGATCATCGAAATTTATCAATCTCTTTTATAACACGTCTCTCAATTGGTTAAGGCATTAGGAGCTATACCGAAAAAGCGGGTTCGAGTCCTGCCGGCGCGCTGGTCTAAATTAATTAATCTCCATTTTAAAATTTAATAAAAAACTTTTTAAATAAAAAGGTACGCGCATACCTTGATAACGGCTTTACCAATTTGGTGAATTCTTTTTTTATTTAATATAAAATTGTGTTCGTAATTATGGATTTTCTAAAATGATCTTTCACAAAAACCCGGGCGCGGGGTGTATATGAAAGATAATTTTAGAAAATCCACGGAAAATGACGACCGATAGGCTCGGGCGACGCCGGACATGATCAGCTGGTACTGAATAATAGTCGAAAAAAAAAGTGAAATGATATATTGCACATAATAATTACTTTTTTAGACAAACATACGTTAACTCAGTATTATTATATAGGAGTATTAACAATATATATTATATATTGTTAATACTCCTATAATATTAATATGGGAAAAAGACTTCAAAATTAATCGCTACAATTGGCAGTAAGAAGTTAAAATATAAAGTTGTTTGAGAGATTGATTCGTTTCTTATAAAATGTGGGCTGAATAAAAAAATACAACAATGAATGAATGAATGAAGTATACACATTTATTGGCACTTTATTGCAAAATAAAATAGTAACACAAACATTAATAATTATAGCAGTAATGCATATTTTGCAATTGGCGGCCTTATCGCTAAAAGCAATTTCTTCCAGGCAAAAGCAAGATGAATAGGTAGAAGATGTACCAAAAGCTACTTAGTGAATATTACATTTAGAACACTATTACAATGTGAAATCAGTCTGTCTGTTATTTTTCCACGCCTATGCTTACTGAACTAATTCTGATTAAATTTGGTTAAGAGATAAACTAGCCCTAGGACATCGGTTACCTTTAAACGCAAAAAAAACCTGCCTAAAGAAACAATTCTACGCGGATAAAGTCGAGTGCAAAACCTTGTGATAAATAAAGTGTATGAAGTTTTCATACACGTGTATTGTTGCGTTGTCTATAAGTTAACATATCTACGTTGATTTCCATTACGTGTGTATAAATCATACACTGATTCTTAAAGTCAAATATCTCAATATTATCCACCATTTTTATTAAATCTCGTTCAGAATGTTGTGAATATTATTTCGGTACGATTTTATTAGTAGTTCAGGTCCCGATTCTGCTAATTTGAAAATCGCATCACAAGACATCCTTTGAAGACTTTACTAAGTTTACTTGAATAAGAAAGTGACGGTAAAGAAGTCTTAGGTTAAGTATAATAAGTTTTTTTTTTCAGATGGACATACGTAGTTAACCACGAGGCTTTTGTCGCTGGCGATAAGATTGAGGGATTATGACTTTTAGTATTTTAGGGGAGTTTTGTGCAACTGTCGCTCCACTTCACAATTCGCGGGCCTCTCGGACTCGGAGTTAAGTGTGATGTGCCAATTTTATATGTATCTTACAAAAGGCATAAAGACTAAAAAAATATATTTAGTCTGTCAGTTAGATTAGTAAAAAATATTAGACACGTATTTTTTTATTTATCAAATTAATAAAAATTGACCAAGATACAGAGCAACAACAAACTATACATTTCAAGAGAGGGGGGCTGGTGACGTCACTATTAGATAAAACTTTACCTAAAAGTGACGTCACACGAAATTTCAACGCCCTGTATCTTCGTAATTTTTTGTTAGAGTAACGAAAAAAAAATACGTGTCCAATATTTTTTGGTAATCTAACTTACGGACTAAATAGTTTTTTTTAGTCTTAATGCCTATTCTTTGGTTTATGTGACTACATTATGTTTTTTTTTCTTTACTTCCGTCATAGCTTTCTGGATATTTTTTTGGAAAAGAATTAAAAAAAAAGTTTTTATTTACGTAAACCTATTACAGGCATTTGCAAATAGTCAAAACATATTTGGCTCATTAATATAATATTTTTGATTAATTAATTAATAGTTGTAATAATAATAAATAGTTTGTATTTATAGCTTTAGCGTTAAAGCTGTCAGGTATGAAAATACATACAATTTTATTTTTTATCTATAATTTTATAATATAAAGTAAAGTTTAATATAAAGTTCTGTCCTTTGAGTATGTTATTATTTAGACGCGATTTTATGCTACCACCGGATCCAATACGCCCCAACTGAGAAGACCCGGCTAACTAGTAGCATAAGCTAAGCTAAAATGCTTGTGTTACGAGTGGGTTCACGTAGGTCGTGCAATGGGCGGGTATCGAACCGGCGACCACAAGATCACAAGTCCGATGCCTTAGCCATTGGGCTACAGCCGCTACAATCTTAAAACTATCTCAATAGTAGTATATTGTAGTTGATTGAACGCCGCTTTACTTCGAATAGCAGAATAGAGGCCCTGTCAGTGAATAATACCTTAAAATAAATACATCAACCTTTCTTGAAGTTGATGGCTAATCTACGACTGAATAAAAGTCAGTTTATTGGCTTAAGTACTTTCTTTTATTGATGGTTTATGACAAGTATTTCAATATAGGTACATCTTTTTAGGGTTCCGTAGCCAAATGGCAAAAAACGGAACCCTTATAGATTCGTCATGTCTGTCTGTCTGTCTGTCTGTCTGTCTGTCCGTCCGTATGTCACAGCCACTTTTTTCCGAAACTATAAGAACTACTTAATGTTGAAACTTGGTTAGTATTAACCTTGTATTTTGTGAACCGCATTAAGATTTTTACACAAAAATAGAAAAAAAAAACAATAAATTTTGGGGTTCTCCATACATACAACTAAAACTCAAAAAAAAAATTTCATCGAACCCATACGTGTTGGGTATCTATGAATAGGTCTTCAAAAATGATGTTGAGGTTTCTAATGTCATTTTTTTCTAAACTGAATAGTTTGCGCGAGAGACACTTCCAAAGTGGTAAAATGTGTCCCCCCCCCTGTATCTTCTAAAATAAGAGAATGATAAAACTAAAAAAAATATATGATGTACATAACCACGAAAACTTCCACCGAAAATTGGTTTGAACGAGATCAAGTAAGTAGTTTTTTTTTAATACGTCATAAACCGTAAACCGCAATTTACCTTTCATTCAATCAACTATTATTAACATCGATTAGAGTTACAACGAACTACAAGAACGTTTATACTATGTTACTTGTTGTATTCTTGATATCAAAAATAGGTAGGCACTTGCAACTAGTAGGTACGGAACCCTTCGTGCGAGAGTCCGACTCGCACTTGGCCGGTTTTTTTTCTATACTAAATATTAAAAAGGGGAGCTAGGCGGGAGAACACGCTGGGTGCTAGATATCTATACATATAATAAAACTATAGAGGTCGAATGTCTGTACATAGAAAAAAAACGCTAAAGACCGAGTCAGTGATTTCTCTGTTTGTTTGCACTAATCTCCAAAACTGTTGCACTGATTTAAATGAAACTGCATTAAACACTTTCATTTAATTTCGATCACAGAAAATCAAAAAAAACTTGAGAGGTGTCAAAGGACACCCGGATGGAACGAAGAACCTTTCGATTAGTTAATAAGTGAAGGAAAAAAAAAAAAAAAAAAGTGAAAAGTGTCGTGACAACTTTTCGTAAGAATTTTTTCCGTCTAGCCCCCTTTCACAACGCGCGATAAGGAACTTCGTTCCAATTAGTTCCCGTGGGATAGTTAAAAAACGGAAGGAAAAAGTCGCGGCCATGATTTAAAACGGCCTAGTCTACGCGTTTAATCATAAACATGATTAAACGCGTAGACTAGAGATCAACTTGGCCGATTTGATTGATTCTTTTTTTAAATTATTGTATTAACAATAAATTATAAGAACAGAGTTACTGTAAAAAATATAAAAAATAATCTATGGAATATATTAAATTTTCATGACGATCAAAATAGTAGATTGTTTATCTAGGGTGCAAACAACTATTTTAAAGGCGAGAGTGTTTTTTTTAATCCACAGCGGAGCAAAGGATTCTAGAGTAGAATCCTTCGCTCCGCTTTAATTCTTAACTAGAATCCTGAGCGCAGCGAGGGATTAAAAGTATGTCACTCGAGCTTACAATAGTGTTGCTCCCGAGGTGGACACTCTACTTTTTATCACCCTCTATGAGAAAATAAGTAAGTGCAACTTATGAACAAGAATTTATTTACGTACAATGAAGAACCATAAGACATAATAATACTTTCACTTGAGGAAGACGCAGTCATTTTTTATAATTCTAAAATCTGAATATGAATCAACTACGAACGAAAGCAGAATGCATTTAATTTCGCGCGTTGTTTATTTTTCATCAACTTTTTTTAAATTTGGCGCGCTCGCAGTTTTTCAGCCAGTCACATATTTAATACAATGTTCCCGCATGGTTTGTGATTCTTTGCTGATTGAAAAATTATTAACAATATCCACATTTCAAATTCAAATCAATTTTGGTCCCTAAGGGATTAATGAGCTATTTTGGTCCCTGTTTACGAGGAATAAACTAGCTCTTTTTGAATAGATGTGATAAAAACTTACATTGTTTACAATTTTTGAAAGGTAGAGTAACAAATATAATATTTCAGACTGGAAAAAACCAGTATCAAGAAGTGAAGAACACATTAAATTTGCTAATTAGTAGAAGAAATGCACTAGCTTTTCAGAATGTTGGTTTTTTATAAAACTTATTACGAATTCTAAACATATTGCGCAAATCTTTTGCTATTTTGATTTTCAAGAAATGTTTCTTATTTTATTGAATTAATTTAAAAATAAATATTATTTTGTCTACGAGGCTATGAGGCTTTTTTTTCTTCACCGTGCATAAAGGCGAACAGGGTTCCATCCTTATTAAATGGTTTATGAACTAAACACTAAGCAACCTGCGTAGGGGAGCGCTCAACCCTAGTTGGGACTAGGGTTGCCACCCGTACTATATTTCAGTCTAAATAATGCTATATTTTCATCTGTAATTCAATTACTGTCAACTTCTTGGTAGTATTGGGCTTAGTTTCCGTTACCAAAAGGGTAAAGGCAGAATATGTGGAGGCGTCGTTGACACGACTACAAATATTATTTCAGCCTTTGTTAACCATACTACAAAAAATAATTGTGCACTATTTTATTCTTGAATTTTCCAATTAAACTTAATTTTTTCTAATGTTTTGATAAAATACTGTTTTAGCATCAAAAAAAGGTGGCAACCCTAGTTGGGACCTCAACTCAAGGCGGTCGCTGCCCCCACCAGCGACCAATTGTATATCTTAGTTTTTAGTGTTATCTTACATCCTGTTGACAGCCCATTAGTACTTTGACCTTCTCACGTTCTACATTTATTTTATGCACCAAAATGTTCTTCAATATTTCTAAATGCACTCTCCTATTATTCGTCCATATTAATGTACTAAGCATTATTTGGTATTTCAATGTTTCTGGGTTATAGTCGTTTATTACACCGTAGTATATTAATTTGGGCATCAGTTTTGCTATGAGGGCATACATTGCTTGAGGTTCTTAAGGGTAGCAGGTAGCAGTCAAATATTGTGAATGTAGTAGAGATTTTGTTGGAGCTGTCGGGAGAAAAAATACAGAATGAGAAGAGCTGACTTTAATCGAAACGATTTTATCAACTTGAGCCTGTATCACCTCCAGTGATGAACATGGGCCTTAATCTTCGCAGGGTCTGTTATCGTGATTATAATGATGCGAGTTGATGAAGTCGTGCGAATTAACATGACACCTGGCTCGAAAGATAGTTTAATTTTTTTTTGCATCCGGAATAACATAATTAATTACTATTCAAATATCATAAAATTTGCTACAAAACAATGAAAGCAAATACAACGACGAGAGCGGGGCCTCATGCGGAACAACGAGAGGAGGAAGGCGGGGGTTACATTTTCGACCCAGGTGTCATGTTAATACGCACTCTATATAAATAAATTCTACACAGAATATAAACATTTCTGCCCGTTGGTAACTCATTGTCGTACTAGCAAAGGACCATCGGCTTAGCTTACTTTCCGAGGCACGAAGAGATTTTTTTATTTTTTTATTTCCGACGGACATATATTGTTAGCCCTGAGGCTTTTGCTACTTCACCGCCATAAAGAGGCACGAAGAGTAGTCCCGCAACGTTAAAATTAAAAAAATAATTTTAACTAAAGACTATTTTTATATTGTAGTATCAATTTAAAAAAACTTAATGTTCTATTGTCTCTGAATGTCATGTCGAAATTATTTACCGAGTTCGGTTAATAAATCGAATACTATTTAAATTGGCTATTATAATGTTGTAGGATGACAAAATACCTCTAACTAATGAATTTACAGCCTCGATTTTGTATTTTAGCAGAGCAATTCGCTGCCTCAAATTGTATTCAGTAACTAACTGCGCCCCGCGGTTTTACCTGTATCACTCTGCTCCAGTGGGTCGGAGCGTGATGTTTTGTAGTTTTTATGTTAATCCAGCTTATAAACTATTTCCGTGTAAACTTTCAGCCAAATCGGTTTAGTAGTTTTTGTGTAAAAGAGTAGCAAACTTCCATCCATACTCACAAACTCACTTACTTATTTACTTATTTTCCGTGTCCCTGGGTTTCTTGCGTGTTGGAGGTAAGGCAAATATTCAGGTTCTTTTTGATAAATTTGTAACTTTTTGTTATAACTAACTCAGTGGAGTAGCATCGTGGACTGGTGAGAACATATAGACTATACTGAAAAGGGCAATTCCTGTCTTCACTCTTGAGTCTCAGCAAGTCGTGTAGCATTGATATGGGCTTGCCGTCGTTCAACTGAAATATGTCATTTTCAATCTTTATAAGAAAATTTCAAGTAAATGTCCTCTGCAAAGATTATTAGAAATTTATAATAAAACTAGCTTCCCGCGCGCGGTTTCACCCGCGTAACTCCCGTTCACGTGGGAACTTCATAATTAAATATAGCCTATATTGATCAGTGATAATGTAGCATTCAAATGGTGAAAGAATTTTTAAAATCGGTCCAGTACTTTTTGTACAGTTACTTACAAATCTTTCCTCTTTATAATATTAGTATAGATAAATAATTTATTTGTTTGTTTTTAGGTAGGTTTTATTTAAAAGAATTAAAACGTAGGTTAGGTACCTACGTTTAATAGTGTAGTTCTGTAAAGTAAAACATTTTCGATCAGGAACAGAATATTGCTTAAGTCGCTGTCGAACCTAGGTACTCACGTAAATCCGTCCAAAACATTTCGATTCGTTGCTCAAAGAACGTGCCGACTACCAAAAACAGTATAACTGCTAGAAATGCGGGACATATGAACCACCATACTACTGAATTATCATGTTTCTGTAAAATAAAATGTTATTGTATTATATAATACTTAACTAAAGGTTTTCGCTTACCATGAGGGCTGGTTAAGCGGCCCAGGAAAAGAGTTCCTGGAAGGAATTGGGGGAGGCCTTTGCTCAGCAGTGGGACAGTACAGGCTAAGGAAAAAAAAAAAGGTTTATTTTTGAATGCTTGATAAAAATGATCAGAGGAACTAAATTTTGTACGAAAGTTCTGTCTTAATTAATATTAATTGCTCTGATTTTTTTTAAGATTGATAAATGGGCCCTAAATGATCTAATGCTATATTGCATTTTAACTCTGCTACTGATTTATATAAGTCTGTTTTAAAGTAAGGGGGGCTAAATAAGCGATCCTCCTGATGGTGTCTTCGACATGGGGTCCTACAAATGAGATACTGCAATACCGCGTTAGGGGCAATTATAGCTATTAAGGCGAAAACACATTATTAAAACGCCACGCCACGCCACGTGTCAACACCTGTGCATCAGTACGCGCGTGGCGTCGTGTCGGGTGTTCATAGTGTGATTCTGGTCTATAGAAAACAATACATTTGATTCGACTCAACACGCGTGGCGTGTCGTCGGGTGGCGTGGCGTTTGAATAATATGTTTCCGCCTTAACGGTTGCTAGGTACAATAGCTCGTACGGTTAATTCAAAAGTTCAGGCAAATTCATATTTCGCGCTGTGTAACACAAGTTCAAAAAAATATTTGTTTTAATTTAAATGCGAAAGTTTTGTAATAATGTATGGATGTATGTTTGTTACTCTTTCACGCAAAAAGTACTGAACGGGATTGGTTGAAAGTTTGCACCGAGATAGTTTATAAGCTAGATTAACGTATAGGCTACTAAACATCACGCTCCGATCCACTGGAGCAGTGTAACGAGGGTGAAACCGCGAGCACACCAAATCTTGACAGACTAAATTACACCTTATATGACGATATCATGTTTTTTAATATTATAATTATTATTTTTAACAATCATGATTAAATATACGTAGTAATCTTAGTGTAACACACAATTTTCCCATTATAATACATATAAACTTCTATTATTTACATGCTTCCGACCCAATAAGCACAAAACGTGAAGGAATTAAAATGTCTAATTAAAACAAAACCAATGTCTATATTATCTATGCTTTGTATTTGTAGTTTAACGAGCAGTTCGTTATGTTGAACATGCAAAACACCCTTTAGACTATAATCAATATTGTATCTAGATTAAAATCTAAATAGGGCACAAACAAGCTATGTAAAATGGCCATTTTAAAACAATGTTTGCATTTTTAAACAGTTTTTAAGTTGGTTTGGCTGCAACTAAGGCTGTGTAAGTGTATTCGAGTAATGGAACTAGTGTTTAAACATATTACGGCAGTTTTAATTTAGTTTCAAATTTGTATCTCGCTTTATTACAGATTGGACTATGTTCATAAAAAGACCCCCGTTTCGGAAATTGTTTTTGTTATAGCAAAGTTCGCAAGTAGTCAACATCACCCTGATGATGCTCCGTGGAGGAGTGAAACACGTGTCGGGTCTTCGGCTGGTGATTGTATTTTTGCACGATTTATTTTTCCTTCCTGCATGTGCATAATTTTTGCGGGCGGAAGGGCGGTGCAAAAATATCATTAGAGCATATAGACACATTTCTTTGCGGAAAACACTAGATATTTTGCCTTTTTAAATTAGATTAATATGGATTACTACAAAGTAACGCCTGATTCTATTAATTATATAAAAACAAAGTTGTTGTGCACAAGAGATTGCAGATTACCTAAAGGACAATGATATGATTAAATCACAAAATTATTATTAACAATTGAATATAAATTGTTAGCTTTTACTCGCGGTTTCGCTCGTATTGAAGTCAATGTCCCTATGTTACTTCTAATATATATACATATCTATAATACCTCCAAGAATATTTGTTCTTTTTTTCTTTTTTATTTTAAAGGCAACTCCCGCACTAGGGAAATAAATCCCTGTGTCGCGGGGGACTTAACAAGCATTCATTTCACAGACACAAAGAACACCCAGACTCAGAACAACTATTTGTGGTTCACACAAATAATTGTCCCGGGTGGGAATCGAACCCAGAACACCAGGTCTCAGAGGCAACTATTGTAACCACTGAGCCACCGGTGCAGTCATATGTGTAGGTACAAAGTATGATGATGATAGGTTAAGTAGTTTTCGCGTATTGTTATAATATTAAAAAATTAATTATGATTGTTCTTCCAGCATATTGTGCATATTTTTTGCGTTCAGCTAGTAATAGTATTTTTGCATGTTTTGCGTGGAAACCACGAACAGGCAAGCGCAGTGTGGGACGACCGCGTGCACGATGGACCGACGACCTCACAAAGGTCGCAGGGAGTCAGTGGATGCAGGCTGCTAGCAGTCGTTCCCGCTGGAAATCGATGGGGGAGGCCTATGTTCAGCAGTGGACGACAACAGGCTGATGATGATGATGATGTTTGTCTAGTCTTCCCTTCATAATTGCGGAAAGCAAAGCATTTAGACACATTTTTGGCGGAACCACAGGCTGATGATGATGATGTTTGTCTTGTCTTCCCTTCGTAATTGCGGTGGGACGGTGCAAAGCATTTAGACACATTTTTGGCGGAATTAAATCTAGATTATTTGGCTATCCAATTTAGTTCAGCCTGATTTCCGCAAATAGCCTTATTCTATTAATTATACCCAAAACTGCAGTTATTGTAATCCAATGTGTGTTTCGCTTTTGTACGTTCAGTCTCATTTATTTATACCTATTGATGTAATGAAAATGCATACATATACAGAATTGTACTGTTATTTGTATCAATGCTTACGAAGCGAACTGAGCTGTCTATAAATAAATAAAATATGTGATCAATAGGGACTTACGTCTTGAAGTACATCATTCTCCATGAGTGTTGTTTGTAACCATTGACCTATATATCATCATCATCATCATCTAAAGCCCGTTTACGTCCACTGCTGAACATGGGCCTCCTCTTAACAGACCTTGGCAGGTCAGGGTCGTTGAGGGATATTGCCATAATCACCACGCTTGGCAGACGGATTGTTGATCGCAGTAAGATGTAAACCTTAAGCTAATAGATGCTGCTGCCCATCCATCAGCCATATGTCCCTTAGTCGCCTTTTACGACACCCATGGGAAGATATGGGTGGTCTATTCTAAGCCGGAAACCACACGGCCAAAACTGTCTATAAATAAATAAAATATGTGATCAATAGGAACTTACGTCTTGAAGTAGGTACATCATTCTCCATTAGTGTTGTTTGTTACCATTGACCTATATATACTATGACTGGACATACGGAACTGAAACCATCGATTCACTTATTTTGTCCAAACTGTAAAATGACGTATCATCATCAGCCCGTATAACGTCCACATGGGCCACATGCTGAACATGGGCCTCCTCCCGAGGGAAGACATTAGCCATAGTCATCACGCTTGGCGAGTTAGTGACCGCAGTCATATGTTGTACCACACAAGGAAACGCTGCTGCCCGTTCCTTGATATACGATTATTAGTCGGGATCAACGGCTTAACGTGCTTTCCGAGGCATGGAGGGTAGCCCTCAACCAACCAGACCCGGAAAGAAATCTTAGAATTAACACAAGATTATTATAGATGATGTTATAACAGTCGGGATCAACGGCTTAACGTGCTTTCCGAGGCGCGGAGGGTAATAAATCTTAGAATTTACATAAAGATTTCCTGTCCGGTGTGGGGATCGAACCCACGACCTCCGAGGTTTAAAGCGAGCCAAATACCGCTACGCTACGGAGGTTGTGCTGAAAATTACGTATAAACGTTTTTAATAATGAATGAAGCAAAGCAGGTGAATCTAAGGGGTTAACAAATTGTAAATAGCTAATACTTCGTAGTGAAATCGTCTTAATAAGAAGTCGATTAAGGATTTGGATTAAGGCGCAAAGTTCGCACTTTAAATATTTATCGATGAATTTGACGAAATATGGCATTTTTAACTGTTATACTAAAATAATTGTTTATTTTGCGAATATAAAAATCAACAACGAGTCTATCTACACTAATATTATAAAGAGGAAAGATTTGTATGTAAGTATATTTGTAACGAATTGGCTCAAAAAGTACTGGACCGATTTTATAAATTCTTTCACAATTTGAATGCTACATTCTGACTAATTAATATAGGCTATATTTATTTATGAAGTACCCACGGAAACGGGAGATATGCGGGTGAAACCGCGCGCGGGAAGCAAGTACAAGTACTAAAATAAATGTTTATTTTGCGAATATAAGAATCAACGAGTCTATTGTTAATAAGCCTTGAAAGTTATTAACTTTAAACTTGCATCAGCAGACCAAGGAATTTCAATACAATGATAATAGTATGAAATTTCGATTACACATATTTCAATGGTTTTGACTTAATGATGACTTAACATAGGTATGTTGTTGCTACTTACTTTCGCAAAATAAATTATCTTTAAATATAACAGATAAGCAATGCCACTTTCCGATAATTTTATCCGTTAAATACCTTAAGTGCGAGCGTGGCGCCTTAAGGATTTCCTTTTAACAGTAAATGCCTATATCATGTGAAGTGATAAGTGATTTTTTTTGCGAATACTTTAATTTTATTTTACCATTTGTTTACTATAAATATGTATTATATCTTCAACCATTACGCTTTTTACACTATGATAAACCTTATAAGTATAGATATAAAGGTCAATTTTAGTTACGCATTATAATTAATTTATGAGTTTCTCATTTTTTCTTTGCTTTGATGTTTGTGAATTAAAACTTTGATTTGTTCAAAACTCTTAATGATTACTTTTTGTATAGTTTTTCTTCATATTATATTATTTTTGGTTTGTTCATATTAATGTTCGGTCTTGTTTATTTTTATAGAAGTTTAAAGTAATCTGATCGAGATTTGACACTTATTAATTTCATTGACAGCTAGCTGTCATTTTTTATGGGTATTGTTGTCTCTGGTCCTTCTTAAATTCACATTAAAGCCTCATTCAAATCAATTACCTACGTAAAAACCTACGTAAAGTTAGTAAAGTTGATTGCTTCTCGATTTTAAAAGTAATCATACTAATAATATTATAAATTGCGAAAGTTTGTATGTGTGGATGTATGTATGTTCGTTACTCTTTCACGCAAAAACTACTGAATGGATTTGGCTGTAACTTTTCAAAGGAATAGTTATAAAGCTCGATTAATATATAGGCTACAAAAAATCACGCTACGACCCACTGGAGCAGAGTAACGCGGGTAAAACCGAGAATATTATTTCAGTGTTAGATAGACCATTTATCAAATAAGGCTATTAAGTATATTTTATTATGAAGTTCCCACGGGAGCGGGAGTTACGCGGGTGAAACCGCACGCGGGAATCTAGTAATAATCATCATCATCATCAGCCCGTATAAGGTCCACTGCTAAACATGAGACTCCTCCCGGGGAGGGTATTTGCCAGTCACCACGCTTGGCGTGCGGATGGGTGACCGCAGTATTATGTTGTACTACACAAGGAAACGCTGCTGCCCGTTCCTTGCTATACGATTATTATAGATGATGTTATAACAATCGGGACCAACGGCTTAACGTGCTTTCCGAGGCACGGAGGGTAGTCCCTCAACCAACGAGACCCGGAAAGAAATCTTAGAACTTACACAAAGATATTCTGTCCGACGTGGGGATCGAACCCACGACCTCCGCGATTTAAAGCGAGCCAAATACCGCTACGCTACGGAGGTTGTCTATAATAATTATAATGCTAATAATAATAGCTAGTAATAATAATAATGGGAAATAGGACAGCATTGCTTTAAGTTTCGTATACTTCCTTCGCCCGTTTTAAGTTTCTTTGTAAAGTTCATATATTTTACGATTCGTGAAGACGTTTGGGATCCAACCTTGAGAGGCTCAATGAATATTTATCACAGAAATAATCTCTTAGTAGATCATCTGCCACTTCGCTTCGATAGCTGACTTTAACTGACATACGGAAGATTAATCTAACGAATACAATATGAAAAACAAAACTAATTGCTGCAGATGAAAAAAAAAAATATATGTATATCGACGCCCCCAAGGAATAAACCTGTATTATACTATTACTGACTTTTTACTGTTATACCATTAACGGTATCTATGGGTCGGGATACACATATGCAATTTTTTTCAATTTTTTTCTGCGGTTATTTCCAACGGTTTTCCTTAGAACACTTTTGTTCTTTGGAAAATTTCCATTTTTTATTTACTAGAAAAATAACGAAATACACTATTACAAATTAAATTCTGTGGCTACATTTTGGTAAAGTAATAATACTGTAAAATATTTTAGCAAAATGTCTGGTTAACTCGATTACAGGTTTATTATCGTAAATTTTGTGGTAGACATTTTCAGTAATGCACTGTTACTGGGACATACATTTATACCTACTATACGTATTGGCGGTAACCTGCTCGCGCTCGGCGACTCAAGAACGCGTTTCTACATGTAACGCACATTACGCACATTAATACTAATATGCGGCATCCGCGACAGATTATTGCGCACGCACTAAGTGTTTGTTTACGAACATAGTTCTACAATTGATGATGTCCAGTACAATAAAGAAAAGCAATTAGTAAATTTAAGTTAAGTACCTAGTTATCCTTTAGCCGATAATATGTCAAGTGGAGAATTCGAGGAATCATTGCAACCTGAAAGTTCCCCCGAAGTTAATAAAACTGACTTCAACATGTCTGTTGATATCACACTAAACGACAGTTCTCAAAATGAACATCCCAATTTTAGAACTGAATTTACACGACATTCATTAGAATTTGAGCCAAATAATTCGGACGAACCTTCCTCTTCAAAAAATGAAAAAAAAAACCAGAAAACGTGCAACGTGTTTTTTTTTAATGTTTACTTAAAAATGCTGGTCAGGCTTACGAAGGTTGTCATAATAAGAATAAGTATCCACAAAAGGTCATGGGTCCTGTGTGTTCATGTAAAATGAACTGTGGCAGCAAATTTACCTCTTCAGAGAGGCAAGACTTATTTGATAAATTTTATAAAATTTCTGATAGAGAACGCCGATGGATGTATATTATTAAATATACTAAAACCAAAAATATCAAACGGATGACTTTAGAACGGAAAAATAATCGCACACAGACTATAAAATATTTTTTTACTTTAAATAATGTAGAGATTCTTGTTTGTAAGAAATTTTACCTAAACCCTTTAAAAATTAATGAACAAATAGTATATACAGCATTAGAAAAATTTAAATTAGACGAAGGGATTACAGACTTAAGAGGTAAGCACACCAATAGACCTCGAAAAATGAGCTCCAGCACGGAATCGAGTATTGAGAAGCAGAGTACGCACAATTATGTAAGGATTTTATTATGTCAATAAAGATTATTATTATTATTATTATTATATTTCATTATTTCCTAAAGTAGAGTCTCATTATACAAGAAAAAGCTCAACTCGAGAATATTTGTCACAAGACCTCAACATATCAAAAATGTATCGTTTGTACACTGAGTGGTTTCCACAGCAAAATTATGTTGAAGTTACGATGGCGACAAAACGCCAATATGAAACCATTTTTAACACAAAATTTAACTACTCATTTTTTAAGCCTAAAAAATATCAATGTTCCACATGTTGTATTGTATTGTATATGAGCAAGCCAGTCCATCAGAGACAGACTCTTTAGAAGAAAGCTATAGACGTCATTTAAATAGAGAAGAGAGAATTCGGAAAATTAAAAATGAAGAACAAATTACAAGTGACAAAAACGATAGCACGATTGCTATTTTCGACCTGCAAAAAGTTTTAAGTATTCCACAATCTGCAGTAGGCATTTTTCATTATAAACGCAAGTACCCTGTGTACAATTTTACTATTTTTGTCGCTCTACGTAAAAAAGGGTATTGCTACGTGTGGCATTACCAAATCGCAAAACGAGGCTGCATTGAAATTGGGAGTTGTTTGTTGCAATTCTTGAAGAGTGAACATGAGCGAGGTATTAACAAGATATATTTTTATTCGGATGGTTGTTATGGGCAAAATAAGAACAGGTTCATTTTTGCCTTATATGCGTATGCAGCAAAACCTTTAAATTTATCCATAACACACAGATTTTTCGAGACTGGACATAGCCAGAACGAGGGAGACTCGATGCATGCCTGTATTGAAAGGAACATGAGAAATAAGTCTATTTACACACCTGATCAAATATATAATATAAAAAAAAACTATGAAAATATACTATGAAAGAATTGGAGCAAACAGATATTTTAGACATAAAAAAATTGGTCAATCCTTTGAATTGGCGTCGCGATATAGATGGAAATACGATACGCTGGTCTGATGTAATGGAAATTCATGTATCATCATCCCAACAGGACAAGGTTTTCTTTAAATATGATTTTGATGAGGCATATTCTGAATTAAATATTTCAAATTCATTTCAAACCAAACGACGTGGGCGAAAACCTAAGGCAGATGCTTTGATAGAAGATATTACTGTATTGGCACGTGCTTATCATGAACCTCTTCCTATAAGCAAGGCGTTGCATACAGATTTACTGTCTTTGTGCAATAGTGGAGCGATTCCACGGTATTACCACGCATTCTATGAATCCTTAACTTCTGTAGAAAATAGTGATGATCGCGATGGTAATGATGATACCAGTGATAATACCGATTAGTTATTAATTAATGTTTTTACTTGGCTACTTTTTTATACTTTTACTGACTGTAATTTGTGATCTCTATGAGAACTTTGTTCTCAATAAACGTTATAATTTTAATAAATTTTGTGAGTTTTCTTTAATTATGCCGTCGAAGATACCGATGACAAATTTATTTTACATAATTGGTTTTCAATGATTACGATAATATGACTACCAAAAATGTTCTATAAAATACGGGTTACACTACTTTACCCTTTTATGGTTATTTGAAATTTTACCGTAATAAGTCGGTAACTGAACATTACAATCTCTCTCTGTAATGAAAAAACACGTTTAATAATCCAGTAAAGCAATATTATGCCTATGGTTTTTAAGAAATTTACAAGAATAATTCGGTAAGTGAACATTACTGGAATAATATTGATAAGTCAGGATTGTAAGATATCAATACCCTAAAATTTGTATGAAACCATTTTCGGTAATATGTATTTTGGTGAATAACTAATTCTGTGTTTATTTAATAGTTACACTTAATACTATAAACGTTTCGGGTAAAAATTAGCTTTTCCGCCATATAACAATGTTGTCATAATTACCTTTTGTTGAAGAGAAATACCCCAAAAACACAAAATTATTTTTCCTGTAAAATTTGATTTTTGCGATTACCGGTTTATTCCCCGGGGACGTCGATATATATATATATATATATATATATATATAATATAATATAATATAATATATATAATATAATAATATTATAAAGAGGAAAGATTTGTACCTATTTTTGTATGTTTGTATGTTTGTAATGAATAGGCTCAAAAAGTACTGGGCCGATTTAAAAAATTCTTTCACCATTCGAAAGCTACATTATCCACGAGTAACATAGGCTAAATTTTATTTTGGAAAAAAATAGGGTTCCGTAAGATATTTGGGATTTTCTGACACAAGGTGTAAAAAATCAACCAGAAAAGTTACTTATTTTGCGTACGCTGCCTAAACTATAAAAGATAGAACCATAAAATGTTCAAATTAATTATAGATCTTATAAATATCTACAAAAAAGTCCGCAACACACTATACCTATCTATGTCGAGTGAGGCACAACGACCATTTTTTTATTTAGAAATCTTGATTTTTTTTTGGACTACATTTAAACGCGTTTATTTTACTCATGCTATTAATCCTTATCAAAATAAATCATTTCATCACTAAGTACAGTTTATGTAGATAATATTTGGTCTTTGAATGATTAAAATTGGACGTTTGGTTTTGAAGTTATGGCGAAATTAAAATATTACGATTTCTGCTGCACGGCCCGTTGCGAAGTCTAATAATTTTCGTGCGATTTTTTTTAGATTTCGTTCTTAAAACTACACCTACGCAAAAGTTCTTCTCAGAGCTAATCAACAGTTCTTCTCAGAGCTAAACAACAGTTCTTTTCAGAGCTTTGAAAATGCCTAAAATGCCTAATCCCTAAAATGCCTATTAATTACATCATTAATTATATTTTCATCATTAACAACTTTAACATCCACAGAAAGACAATCTGTGCAGCCTGCGGATAATGACTGCGTTGTCGATGTTTATGTCGGTGTCTGTGAATTGACCTGGGAATCATTTTGCTGACCGTGCCTTTCCTGGGTAGGCTTTTTGCAGCGGTAACCGACATCCGCACGGAGCCGCGGGCGACCGCTATCACTACATCACTACATATTATAAGTCCCCTGCCGCGTCTGTCTGTCTGTTCGCGATAAACTCAAAAACTACTACATCGATTTTCATGCGGATGTTACCAATCGATAGAACGATTCTTCCGGAAGGTTTACGTATATGATTTGTTTAGTTTATGTGTACATTTGACTAATATATATTGATATTTGTCAGAGGTGTCGGAAAAAATTAAGGCCATTTGGGAGCTTTCAACGAAAACGCTGCCTAAACCCTATGAGATATAACAAAACAATGTATGGTGGCAAATATTCTTCTCTTTTAGATCTACAAAAAAGTCTGCGATAGCATATGTCTATCTTTCAAGGTTAACTTGCTATATCCATTATATCTTAGAAAAATGATAATTTCTAATGCGGTAATTGTAAAGCTAATTAGACGGATTCAGTATTTATCCTTATCATTTTAAATGAGTTAATATTCTTAAGCATTTCATGCAGATTATTTTACCCCTACACTATATACTTTTAATGAATAACTTAGAAGTTATCGCAAAATAACAGCGCGTGTTTTAGGTAGGCCTAATGCGATTATGCGCGCTCGATCCTTAAGAATTATAGGGCAAATTTTTTGTTTTGTGTTCGTTGTAACTATGATGGATAGATACTTGAATACCTATTTATTTAGTGTTTGTTGTATTGTTAGTTCTGAAGAGTATAGGTATTTCATACGATAAAAGTATACCCACCTACTTATTTCACTGAGTTTTAGTAGGTCATCATCATCATCAGCACGTATATCGTCCACTGCTGAACATGGGCCTCCTCCCTAGGGAGGGTATTGCCATAGTCACCACGTTTGGCAGGCGGGTTGGTGACCGCAGAATTATGTTGTAACACACAAGGAAACGCTGCTGCCCCTTCCTTGATATACGATTATTATAGATGATGTTATAACAATCGGGACCAACGGCTTAACGTGCTTTCTGAGGCACGGAGGGTAGTCCCTCAACCAACCAGACCCGGAAAGAAATCTTAGAATTTACACAAAGATTTCATGTCCGGTGTGGGGATCAAACCCACGACCTCCGAGATTTAAAGCGAGCCAATTACCGCTACGCTACGGAGGTAGGCCGAATGCGATTATGCGCGCTCGATCCTTAAGAATTATAGGGCAAATTTTTTGTTTTGTGTTCGTTGTAACTATGATGGATAGATACTTGAATACCTATTTATTTAGTGTTTGTTGTATTGTTAGTCCTGAAGAGTATAGGTATTTCATACGATAAAAGTATACCCACCTACTTATTTCACTGAGTTTTAGTAGGTACCTATATTAATTTGTTTCTGTTTGTTTTGACCAAATTTGGCCCGTTTGTTAGAGGTTTAAAGACATTATGTAGTATAATTATCAGTATTGTACCCGTGCGAAGCCGGGGCGGGTCGCTAGTATATATATATATATATATATTTAGAATCCCTGTATCATTGAACTATCTCCAAATACAACTTTTTTGGTTTCATAATCATTCTTTTTTGAATGAGGGTGAAATCTTATTTCACCCTGGGTGTAAGTTTTTATGGAAAATCCTTTCTTTCTGAAGTCATAGATTCCAAACACATGTGTGTGTATTAATACCATAAATCATTTTTTTGTTGTTTTTGATTTCGCAATCTTTTGTGTAATTAAAATATTTTTTTGTTCAGGTTGAAATCTGATATGCATCTACACTACACGAGAAATAAATGTAATTTGGATGTTATTGCTAGCGATATAATATAGTTCTCTTTATCGCTTGCAAATATTTACTAGCAACACACCGCAGTCGTTTTAGCTTTTGCAAACTCAACATTCTTAGTGCCACTGCCAACCTGCACATTCTAGGATTCTTGGAAGCTTTTAAAACGCCTTCAACCATTTCATCCGGTTTTCCATTTGCGCCGTCATTGTGTCCCACTTGTCAGATCCGGGTAGCGCGGATAAACTCGGGTGCAAGGCGAAATGTAGCAACCGTGGAGATTTGGCGGGCGTCTGATTCTCGGAGTTTTACGGCTAAAGAAAACTGTGATAGGATTGAGAAAGTTTGCGATAATGATATCTGTACGACGATCAGTTGTGACGGATTATATGGTGGAGCAAATTGTTCCATGGGTTTTAACTGGAGGATAGGATTTTTTCATGTTGATGGTAAATATTGGATAATAGTTTTGAAGCGGCAAAGAGTTCCTGGAAGGAATTGGGGGAGGCCTTTACTCAGCAGTGGAATAGTAAAGGCTCAAGAAAAAAAAAGTTTTGTTGTGGAATTTGATATCTTGTTTCAATTAGAATTTTGCCGCAAAACATACTTGGAAAAATTACTTCATTGTCTTCAGATAGTTTTGATACTCGTTTTAAATGGCTCGCTACTTACTACAAGTAGCAGTAGATTTGCCAGAGTCAAGTGTGTTGGAGAACGAGAAACTTAAGCTATATTATTAACTAGCGACCCGCCCCGGCTCCGCACGGGTACAATGCTGATGTATTATACATATAAACCTTCCTCTTGAATCCCTCTATCTATTAAAAAAAACCGCATCAAAATCCTTTGTGTAGTTTTAAAGATTTAAGCATACATAGGGATATAGGGACAGAGAAAGCGACTTTGTTTTATACTATGTAGTGATTCAAATTTTATAATCTAAAGGATTTTATACTTTGTATTACATTCAGGACTACCGAGTTGTATCCCTTAAAACAGCTTTTGTTTTGGGAACCTGCTGGGAAATGCAAAATTGGTTGTCCAAAGTTCATGTTCTTGGCATCGATTTGTCACTAAAGAAAAATCTCACATCAAAGAAGATTACAAGCATAATTTTGTACGGTCCAATTTAAACAATAACTATTCCTGGTATCCCCAAAACATATTATTATCAAACCTAAACAAGCTAACAACTGTTTATGTTTTACCAAATATCGATACATTACCACTCCTTAACATTCAACCCCCGCTTTTACCAAACAAAAACAATCTACACAAAACAAATCCGCCGAATGTTCGACAGGGCCGGTTGTTACCAGTACCGGCCGGTTTTAGCAGGCTCAAACCGGTTCACTCCAGATTATACTAACGGCTACTAATTGCTACGTGGTTTGAATGCGGACCGACTGAAAATGCCTTAACTAATAGTCTTGGAGTTAATCTTGAATTTCCAATGGATAATTTCGATGGGGGTTCCCTATTGTGTGTTTTATTTCACAGTGGTTTGGATTGAGGGAACTGTTGTATTTTCTGGAATATCGTTAAAGGATAAAAGTCAATTTTGTGAAGTTATTCCGATTCACCTCATCAGGGGTTCCGTTTCTGTGATTTCAGTTAATCAATGTCAAAGTACCTAAGTGATTTTCGTTTTATGTTCCTATATAATTTATCTTGAAATTTCAATTTTTGTCTATTAGCACCAGAATAAGTTCCTAGAACTCAATAACAGAAATAACATAATCATTTTAGGTTATAACTGGCTGTACTACCTACATTTTCAAACCATGTTGGCTCTAGATAATGGTCAGAGAGGGGGGGAGGAGGGATGAAGCAAAAACACGCCACACAGAGCCGAGGGGATCTTCCATTGCGCACGCAGGACGATAAGACAAACAGGAGCGCGTATTGCGAATGAAGCAGGGTTCTTATTCGCCGGGACACCGGGACATGACGCTCGAAACCGGGACATGTCCCGGACCGTACCCGGACGTATGGCAACCCTACTCTAAATATTAACTACACTTGTAAGTTAACCAAAAAATAATAGCGACTGTCTAGACAACCCCTAACACACGTAATCTGAGATTTCCGGGTTCGATGCTCGGTCGAGACAAGTTGGTTTCCGGTCTAGATATTGTGATGTGGGTTATTGTCCCCCGAGCCGGAATGACCTTTTCCGGTCATCTCGACAAAAATATACGTAGCTATAAATTAGAGTTACGACAAAGGAATGCTGGGATATGGTGAAATTGGGGTGAGTATGGGGTAGGTACGGGGTTGGTATGCTTAGAAACGATTTACCATCAAAATTGCCATTGAATCGGCCATTTTGAAGAACCAAATAGTTGCATCGCTCTTTAGAAATTATTTCAAGAAATACATCGTTAGTAATACTATATTATAAACCTGAAAGTTCGTGAGTATGGGTGGATGAATGTTTGTTACTCTTTCACGCAAAAACTACCGAACGGATATTAAAGAAAGTTTTCAGTTTTTTTTTAAATTCGTAGCATTATGTTTCATACAAAGTTTCTAAATTGTAATGCAAATTTTATCCAAATACTAGCTTTTCGTACGCGGTTTCACCTGCGTAACTCCCGTACCGTGGGAACTACATCTACACTAATATTATAAAGAGGAAAGATTTGTACCTATTTTTGTATGTTTGTATGTTTGTAACGAATAGGCTCAAAAAGTACTGGGCCGATTTCAAAAATTCTTTCACCATTAGAAAGCTACATTATCCACGAGTAACATAGGCTAAATTTTATTTTGAAAAAAATAGGGTTCCGTAAGATATTTGGGTTTTTCTGACACAAGGTGTAAAAAATCAACCAGAAAAGTTACTTATTTTGCGTACGCTGCCTAAACTATAAAAGATAGAACCATAAAATGTTCTAATTAATTATAGATCTTATATATATCTACAAAAAAGTCCGCGACACACTATACCTATCTATGTCGAGTGAGGCACAACGACCATTTTTTTATTTAAAAATCTTGATTTTTTTTTGGACTACATTTAAACGCGTTTATTTTACTCATGCTATTAATCCTTATCAAAATAAATTATTTCATCACTAAGTACAGTTTATGTAGATAATATTTGGTCTTTGAATGATTAAAATTGGACGTTTGGTTTTGAAGTTATGGCGAAATTAAAATATTACAATTTCTGCTGCACGGCCCGTTGCGAAGTCTAATAATTTTCGTGCAATTTTTTTTTGATTTCGTCCTTAAAACCACACCTACGCAAAAGTTCTTCTCAGAGCTAATCAACAGTTCTTCTCAGAGCTAAACAACAGTTCTTTTCAGAGCTTTGAAAATGCCTAAAATGCCTAATCCCTAAAATGCCTATTAATTACATCATTAATTATATTTTCATCATTAACAACTTTAACATCCACAGAAAGACAATCTGTGCAGCCTGCGGATAATGACTGCGTTGTCGATGTTTATGTCGGTGTCTGTGAATTGACCTGGGAATCATTTTGCTGACCGTGTCTTTCCTGGGTAGGCTTTTTGCAGCGGTAACCGACATCCGCACGGAGCCGCGGGCGACCGCTATCACTACATCACTACATATTATAAACAAAGTCCCCTGCCGCGTCTGTCTGTCTGTTCGCGATAAACTCAAAAACTACTACATCGATTTTCATGCGGATGCTACCAATCGATATAACGATTCTTCCGGAAGGTTTACGTATATGATTTGTTTAGTTTATGTGTACATTTGACTAATATATATTGATATTTGTCAGAGGTGTCGGAAAAAATTAAGCCATTTGGGAGCTTTCAACGAAAACGCTGCCTAAACCCTATGAGATATAACAAAACAATGTATGGTGGCAAATATTCTTCTTTTTTAGATCTACAAAAAAGTCTGCGATAGCATATGTCTATCTTTCAAGGTTAACTTGCTATATCCATTATATCTTAGAAAAATGATAATTTCTAATGCGGTAATTGCAAAGCTAATCAGACGGATTCAGTATTTATCCTTATCATTTTAAATGAGCATTTCATCCAGATTATTTTACCCCTACACTATATACTTTTAATAAATAACGTAGAAGTTATCGCAAAATAACAGCGCGTGTTTTAGGTAGGCCTAATGCGATTATGCGCGCTCGATCCTTAAGAATTATAGGGCAAATTTTTTGTTTTGTGTTCGTTGTAACTATGATGGATAGATACTTGAATACCTATTTATTTAGTGTTTGTTGTATTGTTAGTCCTGAAGAGTATAGGTATTTCATACGATAAAAGTATACCCACCTACTTATTTCACTGAGTTTTAGTAGGTCATCATCATCATCAGCACGTATATCGTCCACTGCTGAACATGGGCCTCCTCCCGAGGGAGGGTATTGCCATAGTCACCACGTTTGGCAGGCGGGTTGGTGACCGCAGAATTATGTTGTAACACACAAGGAAACGCTGCTGCCCCTTCCTTGATATACGATTATTATAGATGATGTTATAACAATCGGGACCAACGGCTTAACGTGCTTTCCGAGGCACGGAGGGTAGTCCCTCAACCAACCAGACCCGGAAAGAAATCTTAGAATTTACACAAAGATTGTATGTCCGGTGTGGGGATCGAACCCACGACCTCCGAGATTCAAAGCGAGCCAATTACCGCTACGCTACGGAGGTAGGCCGAATGCGATTATGCGCGCTCGATCCTTAAGAATTATAGGGCAAATTTTTTGTTTTGTGTTCGTTGTAACTATGATGGATAGATACTTGAATACCTATTTATTTAGTGTTTGTTGTATTGTTAGTCCTGAAGAGTATAGGTATTTCATACGATAAAAGTATACCCACCTACTTATTTCACTGAGTTTTAGTAGGTACCTATATTAATTTGTTTCTGTTTGTTTTGACCAAATTTCGCCCGTTTGTTAGAGGTTTAAAGACATTATGTAGTATAATTATCAGTATTGTACCCGTGCGAAGCCGGGGCGGGTCGCTAGTAATTAAATATAGCCAATGTCATTCGGAGATAGAGTAGGTTTCCAACGGTGAAAGGTCCAGTAGTTTCGGAGTCACAAACAAATACAAAACAAATGAACAAACAAACAATCAAATCTTTCCTCTTTATAATATTAGTATAGATAGCCTAAGTTCTCCGGGATAACGGTTACTAATAGTGAAATAATTTTTGAAATCGGTTCAGTAGTTTAAGACCCTAATCAATGCAGATAAACAAAAAATCTAATCTTTCATCTCGATATTATTCATCATCATCATCAGCCCGTATAACGTCCACTGCTAAACATGGGCCTCCTCCCGAGAGGGAGGGTATTTGCCATAGTCACCACGCTTGGCAGGCGGGTATTATGTTGTACCACACAAGGAAACGCTGCTGCCCGTTCCTTGATATACGATTATTATAGATGATGTTATAACAATCGCGACCAACGGCTTAACGTGCTTTCCGAGGCACGGAGGGTAGTCCCTCAACCAACCAGACCCGGAAAGAAATCTTAGAATTTACACAAAGATTTTCTGTCCGGTGTAGGGATCGAACGCACGACCTCCGAGATTCAAGGCGAGCCAAATACCGCTACGCTACGGAGGTTGTCTCGATATTATTAGTATAAATAAAATATCTATCACATAATATGTACGATTCAAAAACTTTTAAAATAATTACAAACCATTATCCCGTTTCGTTCTCTCAATAATTTTCTTATTCCACTTTGTATGTATGGCCAGAAAGAGGCCAATACACGAGCAACAGTTCCTTCGATATCCTCCTCCCTTCCACTTTAGTTTGTAATAAATTCAGGAGGGGCTTAGGCACGTTTACACTGGTAATTGTTTCTTGCTTACAATACATTTGGAAGCCACACATGTAATATAAGAATCTAGTAATCGGAACATGGAAATGATATTGAGGTTCTACATGTTGAATCGAGAAAAAACTTTAATTAGAAAGAATAAAGATGCTTTTTAGGGTTCTGTAGCCAAATGGCAAAATAAAACCGTTATGGATTCGTCATGTGTGTCGGTCCGTCCGTATGTCACAATCATTTTTTTCCTGAAACTATAAGCACTATATTGTTGAAACTTGGTAAGTAGATGTATTCTGTGAACTGTATTAAGATTTTCACACAAAAATAGAAAAAAAACAACAATAAATTTTGGGGTTCCCCATACATAGAACAGAAACTCAACATTTATTTTTTCATCTAACCCATACTTGTGTTGTATCTTTAGATGGGTTTCAAAAATGATATTGAGGTTTCTAATATCATTTTTTTATCTGCATAGTTTGCGAGAGACACTTCCAAAGTAGTAAAATGGATGTCCCCTCCCTCTTCATCCCCTCCCCAACTTTAAAAATAATAGAATAATAAAACTAAAAAACTTATATGATGAAAACTTCCACCGAAAAATAGTTTAAACAAGATTTAGTTATTAGTTTTTTTTAATACGTCATAAGTCGTAAACCGCAATTTACCTTTCATTCAACAACTATTATTAAAAACATCGATCAAAGTTACAACGAAATACAAGAATTTTTATATTATGTTACTTGCTGCTACGGAACTCATCATGGGCTAGTCCAACTCGCACTTGGCTGCTTTTTTTTTAATCAAATCATTTATAATTTAATCCATTCATGATTATAATTAGTGAAGAGAAAAGCGTTAGTAGTTAATACGCTAAATGATCTGATCGATAGGTACAGAATACCACAGCAGCAAAAACATTATTGATTACTAGCTGCGCCCCGCGGTTTTACCCGCGTTACTCTGCTCCAGTAAGTCAGAGCGTGATGTTTTTTAGCCTATATGTTAGTCCAGCGTATAACCTATCCCGGTGCAAAATTTCAGTCAATTCCGTTCAGTAGTTTTTGCGTGAAAGAGTCACAAACATCCATCCATCCATACTTACAAACTTGAGTTCTTGTACGTAACTAAGGTTATCAGAGCTCAAGAGGGAAAAGGCAAAGGCTGACAGAATAAGTGTTGTAAATATCTACTGTACTGGCACTAACTGTCGTTGTATTTAGACCCATATCGTCTATCAATACCTAATAAGGTTGAAAATCACATGTACCTAAACGATATTTTCCCCTTTAAAACGTGTACAAAGAAAATATTCATTGACAGATAAAATTACACCTTATAAGCAAGTATCACTTACGCGGTTTTGGAGTATCACCGATGATATGTCACTTAAAATCAGGTGTATAGCAGTTACTAGATTCCGCGCGCGGTTTCATACGTGTAACTTCCATTCCCAAGGGAACTTCATCTATACTAATATTGTAAATCTGCAGTTTGTTTGTTTGTTTGTTTGTTTGAACGCGCTAATCTCAGGAACTACTGGTCCGATTTCAATAATTCTTTCAGTGTTGGATAGTCCATTTATCGAGGAAGAAGAGTCTGTTTGCTTGAACGCGCTTATCTCAGCAAATACTAGACCGATTTGAAAAAAAATTCTGTGTTCGATAGCCCATTTATCGAGGAAACTATATATTATGATAACGTTTCTACGGGAACGGGAGTTACGCGGGTGAAACCGCGCGCGGGAAGCTAGTAATTAAATATAGCCTTCCGCGCGATAAGTGAGCTATCATACACTGAAAGATTTTTTCAAATCGGACCGGTACCTGACTGTTTCATTCAAGCAAACAAACAAACAATCACAATCAAACTCTTCAGCTTTATATTATCACCCGCGTAGCTCCTGTTCCTGTGGGAACTCCATAATAAATTATATCCTATGTAATCCGGAGATAGAGTAGCTTTCCAACGGTGAAAGAATTTGTCAAATCAGTCCAGAAGTTTCGAAGCTGATTCAATACAAACAAATAATCATCATCATCATCATCAGCCCGTATAACGACCACTGCTGAACATGGACCTCCTCCCGAGGGAGGGTATTTGCCATAGTCACCACGCTTGGCAGGCGGGTAGGTGACCGCAGTATTAAGTTGTACCACACAAGGAAACGCTGCTGCCCGTCCGCATCGTCCGTCGTACGCATGTTATAGATGATTTTATAATAATCGGGACCAACGGCTTTACGTGCTTTTCGAGGCACGGAGGGCAGTCCCTCAACCAACCAGACCCGGAAACAAATCTTAGTATTTACACAAAGATTTCTTGTCCAGAGTGGGGATCGAACCCACGACCTCCGAGATTAAAAGCGAGCCAAATACCGCTACGCTACGGAGGTTGTCAAACAAACAATCAAATCTTTATAATATTAGTATAGATTAGCCTGGTCAGGAATAAAAAACAAATGGTGTAATCCATGTCCAAAGGACAGTTAGGTACATAAAAATGCGATTGCTAACCTAAATGTTACCTATACGTACAAACAACATACATCATTTTATGAAGCCTTGTTTGTCACCAGTAGATAATTACAGCACTCGTCAGTCACGCCCATTTAATACCTAGGTCTATCCTTCCGATTTGCAACAAAAGTTTCACCGGAAGGATTTTAATGGCAACGTATTTTGGCGGATTGCGTCCAAAACGAAATTCATTGTGGACCCAAAATGAGTTCTTTTGTTCTCGACGCAGATAAAACATGAAGGGAAAACAGGCAGGAAAATTACGGAGGCCGCTGCCGATTGTGACAGTCATTCAATGCTGGGTGTAACACAATATTGCCGGGTATTTTTGGGTTGGATTCGGATTGCTCAGCGTTTTGAGTACGTTTGTAATACTTTATTGTATTTTTGGAGAGGGATGTGATTGTGCGAGCCGATGTGCGTGGCTACGTTTATTTCGATGCTTATTACATGGTGTAGTTGTGTTGTTATAGCTTCTCATTCCATTTTAGGCTGAAGTTAATATAGTGATATGATTTGGGAAGGGTTCGTCTTTATATTTAGTTGTTGACCGTAATTGATTGCGAAATTTTCCGGTCTTTCTTTGGTGGTAAGCTGTTTGAGGTCATGTTTACCTCAAACAGAAATTTTAGTTTTTAACACTATAAGAACTAAACGGACTTTTGAAGTGTATAATTATGTATTTTGGTAGACCTATACCTACTAGAATAACTTGTGTGAATTAACATGAGACCGAACTCAAAGTACTCAGTGCAAAAGTTTTAATATTTAATATTTGTTTGTATTTGCGTCCGAAGTAATATAATTATAGGTCAGTTAAATACCGTAAAATATAAACAAAACCATCAAATATAATAAGAAATACAACGAAACGTAACATCTAAATAAAAACCGATAACAGTAAGAAGTAACGGCAAGCAAGTGAAGCAAGTTCTTCGCGCGGAGGAGCGGGAGGAAGTTAGATATATGTACCATGTTAATTCGCACGAGCTATATATATCTATGGATTTTATCATTAATATAGTGCTATAACCTAGAAGCTTCTAGCTTGATTGTGAAGATAAGGTGATTTTTTTATAACGATTGCGCTACGACCTATCGGAAAAAGATATAAACTGGCAAATGTAAACCTATAGGAAACTAATTTGAACATATGGAATACCATCAAATAATATATGATTATGCTTTAGTTCCGACCAGGTTTTGGTCCGCTAAATGATAAGGCAAAATGTAGACTTTTGTTTGACTAATCTATAAACACATTGAATGAAATCCGCTGATATTACATTAGTAGCATCAGCTTACATATTTTTTTCAAAAAGGAGCTTTCTATTATGTGGTTGAAAAAGGGGTCTATATAATTTGTTTATGACCACAACTGAACATAGGCCTCGCCTAAACAGACCTTGGCAAGCCAGGATCGTAGAGGGATATTGCCATAATCACCACGCTTGGCAGACGGATTGGTGATCGCAGTAAGATGTAAACCTTGAGCTAATAGATGCTGCTGCCCATCCATCAGCCATATGTCCTTTAGTCGCCTTTTACGACACCCATGGGAGGACATGGGGTGGTCTATTCTAAGCCGGAAACCATACGGCACATAATTTGTATGGAGGAATTAAAAATAACCGCGAACGTAGTCACAGACAAAAAGTAATTGTATATTTTAGCTTTATATTTATATACGTTATGCTGCCGGCCTTCTGGGCACTCTTCTGACGGATATCGATGCGGAGCGTTTTTTTTGACGTCTACTAATTTCCCCCCTTTTTATCTTATTTTAGTTTTAATTATGTTTAATAGTTGTACATGTAGGTTGTATTAAATTTAGATAGTTATTAAATTTAACTTTATGACGAAACTAAATAAGCTAGTTTCATATATTATTACAGTAATGTTTGACAGCCTCCGTAGCGTAGCGGTATTTGGCTCGCTTTAAATCGCGGAGGTAGTGGGTTCGATCAACACGCCGGACAAGAAATCTTTGCGTAAATTCTAAGATTTCTTTCCGGGTCTGGTTGGTTGAGGGACTACTCTCCGTGCCTCGGAAAGCACGTTAAGCCGTTGGTCCCGATTGTTATAACATCATCTATAATAATCGTATATCAAGTAACGGGCAGCAGCGTTTCCGTGTGTGGTACATTCCGTGTGTGGTACACAATACTGCGGTCACCAACCCGCCTGCCTCGGGAGGAGGCCTATGTTCAGCAGTGGACGTTATACGGGCTGATTATGATGATGATGATGATGATGTTTGTAATCGTATAACACCAATTGACTACATTTTCCAGTGCTAAATAAAAACCGATTGAAGCCACATTTACAAATGCAAGTTTCTTTGCTACTAACCATAAATTAAACATTTCATGCGGTCGATTTACATTATCTGCCATGTTATAAATGTGCATAAGTTTTGACAAGCAATTATTGGTACCTGTTTGTTTACACTGCGGTTTTATTACTATATTGTTACAACGAATTAAATGATATTTATTTAGCACTTAGGTATTTGTATATACTTGTACCGATCAATTGTACACAATGAAATAATATTAATATAATTAAACACAAAATATGGCAACTCAAATGTATTGCGGATTAGCTAAACATCTGTTTGTCGGTCTTGTATTACGTCATAGGTATAGTAATAACAATAATTAGTTTTTTAATTTATTATTAATTTAATTTAGCTCTATATAAACAAGGCACGTTTTTAAATAATATTTTTACGTAATAAACCTTTTTATTTTTTGGCCGGGGGCAAATGCATATACCCTTTCCCATCGCCTCCTCGCCGGTGCAGCGTATTCGCGCGCTGGCGGTAGGATATGCGGGATTCACCAATCATAGCGTGGTATGCCTAACTCAAACCACGAGAGACCTTACACCACTAAAACCCCCCGGACACTCCTTCGATCCGCCGTTGGCGGGGGCCGGGTACGCATAAGATAAGCAATCCGGCCCCCCGACGGCACCCGCGGTGAGTATGGCAGCGCGGGATCTCCTTGGCACACTTACAGTGGCCCATTGGCCTATAGGGGCGCCTGGAGTGTAGAGGGGTCCCTACTCCTCATGGGTCAGCCTCGAAGAGGGCCCATGTGCCCCACTCCCCGAAGCCAATACTAGGGCTGTAGGCGGCGGGTACGTAACACCTCTAAAGGCACCCGTGATGGGCTAGGCTCAGGGCATCGCTTAATCTATTCTAATTTGAGAGTGGGTAACTGATGTATAAGTTTTGTAATGTACCTATAGTTCCCGCGCGCGGCTTCACCCGCTTAGTACCCGTTCCCGTAAAAACTTCATAATTAAATATAGCCTATTTTATACCTGTGTAACTTAGGTTTCTAATGGTGTCATAATTTTTGTAATCGGTCCAGTAATTCCCGAGACTATTCAATGTAAACAATCAAATCTTTCCTCACCACTCTTTGCATTAATAATATATGCTACTTTTTCTGTCTGTCTGTTTGATTGCCCGTATATTCCGCGTGATCTGCAAAACTCTATTACTGATTTAGTAGTGACTTCCATTATTAGATGGGTTTTAAAACACTTATTTTGCGTAGACGAAGTCCGAATACCGAATATATTTTAATGACCATAGCTGTCAATTAAAACCGTACCATATTTAAAGGTAGGTGAACACTAACTCAATAATAACGCTACACTATATAATATGGTTAAAGCACATTAGAATGTTGAGCCACTAATTTACTTTCCACTAATCAATCAAATTAATACGTAATTGACAATTACTGGCAGTCCCGATAGAGGGCGCGGACTGTAATTCAATAATTTGCATGTTGTGAAGCGATATGATGAGCTAGTATCCCTTGACGCGTTTACTGATCACCACGATTAGAATTAGTACCTAGCCTCATACTCTATTTGTATAAACTTGATCTCCGACTCGTGGCTAGAGCCAGCTTGGGAGTCAGTCGCTCTGAAATAATACTGCAAAATGGATTCCTCTGAGTTTCTTGTCAGTTCTTCTCAGAGTTGCCACGACCAGTAATAAAAAGTAGGTTAAAATGTAGGTATGTAAAACATTCTATTAAATATAAGTTTTGTTAAATATTCTATATTAATAAACAATATTGTGATTTTGATCGCTGGCGGGGATAGAGGAATTATGAATTTAGAGTTTCAGGGGAATCCTGTGCAACTGTCGCCCTACTTTATAGTACTCGAGCCTCCCGGAAATCGGGTTTAAGAGGACATGAAAGATAAAGAGGAAGACCACCGCGATGGGAATAAGACGCTAGTTCAAATTTGCGTATAAGTCTAGGAGTTTAATTAATCCCACACTTCACACCAGTGGCAGCCAAATAGAAAGGGACGTACCTTGCCGCCGTGGTACGTCCCTTCCTATTCTTTCTAATGTAATGCTGTTATTGTATGAGGGCGAAATACATTTAACGACACCTTTTTTTCCGGGGGGAAATGCATTACACAGATATGACATCCAGTGGCCTCTGGCGATGTTCGCGACCCAGGTGTCGCAGACTCACCTGGGCTTTTTGTTAAGGCCCGTTAAACGCAGGTTTTAGGGAATGAACTTGGCACCAATGCGTCCCTACTTCTCATGGATAGAGAACGCGATGCCGTAGGCAAAGCCACAATGCCCATGTCTTACGCCACCTCTGGCGTATGTATCGTGGATAACCAATATTCATCCAGCAATCAAGACCCACGCTTTCCTCAACTACTTTATTGGTGCCAGTCGATCCTGTTATCATGATTCGTGTGCATACATTTATTAATGAATATATTTTCAATACTTACGCTACGTGATATTAAATTATACTCCAGTATGTCAGTATGTATGTATGACGTCCAAGATTTTTGTTGAGCGTATCATTCTTTATTTAAGCTTTTAAACTTTTAATTGCGTTTCTCCTAAAATATTTTTTATCTCGTTTTTCCTTCGTATATGCCTGTACCCTTTATATGACATATTAATTGTTCGAACAATGATTGATCTGTAATTTTTTTTGTAATAGATACTTATCTTAAAAACTCTTAGGAATCCCTGTCTATATTAAACAGATGCTTTAAAACCTACTGACACAACTTTCTCATTCTGTCCCAATATCGGCGGGGAAGCACAAAATTAACCGTACAAAAGAAATACCTTCAGCAGAGATATAAGACATTTTAATAACATCCTAAATGTGCTTCTACCGGGGTTTTTCATTTTGTTCCTCAGACAAAGAAATGTTAATCCATCCTGGATTCGAATGCTGTTAAAAATTCAACTGTTCCTACTTGTTTTAAAGTACATATTACAATGTAACTTGTAAATGCACTTTTAGTGTTCCGTTAAAAGTTTTTAAATGGCTATAAACAAGTGTTACGCTTTTGTAACGGCTTTAGAATATTTGAGTGGCGAACTCGACGGTAGTATGAAAATCGTTTGAGTGCGAATAAACATTACGTTTGGTTCATTCATGTTACACTTGTACTAGTTTTCCAAATTCATTATGCTTGAAGTTAAATTATATTTAATAGCCACTGTGATGCAATTTTTGTGTGATTTTTTAATGTAGCTGTTCGTGCTCAGTGTTACCGGTCAAACCATTATGTTATTTTCTGAGGAAATTTGGAATTTATACTTAAAGTAATAATTAGTTGAATTGTTTAAGATAGGATGAATGAAAGACGAGTAACAAAAGGTATTTACAAGGCAGATGTGAGTGGAAACGCCGGGAGAGGACGCCCTAGAAGGGCATACACTGACCTCATAGTTGAAACGCGACATGTGACCAGAAAGGTCATGTGCGTAGTACTCGCAACCGGCGTGCGTGTATGACCAGATGTATGGACGTGGACGAGGCAAAGGGAGTGTGTAAGGATCGTAGCAGGTGGCGTTCTGTAGTTTCTGCCTACCCCTATGGGAGAAAGGCGTGATTATATGTATGTATGCATGTATATTTAAGATATTCTCGAATGACGTGGCCAAGTGAAATAAGGTTTCTTTTTTTATTATAAAGACGTAATATAAAAAAAATTACGTTTGTTTGTGTGCCGCCATTAAATATTTATTTTATTTTTAGTATTTGTTGCTATATATAGCGGTAACAAAAATACATCATTTGTGAAAATTTCAACTGTCTAGCTATCGCAGTTCTTGAGATACAGCCTGGTGCCATACAGACATAAAGACAGACAGACAGCGAAGTCTTAGTATTAAAAAAGGGTCCCGTTTTTAATCTTCGTGCATTTTTTGCTCTCTGTGCTCAACACCGCCACATTTTTTGCTCAACACCGCACACATATCAATACTTATTCTAAGTATAATACATACACATTCCAAGTACATACGACTCGGCCACATTATCTCGAGACCTCGCTGGAATGCCCCGTTCTCCTTTCACCTCCCCGCGCTCGCCACGGACGCACCATATCAGAGCGCCGACGCGACGTGACGTCATCGACGCCAGGTCTCGAGATAATGTGACCGAGTTGTACATTAAACGGGTGAAACCGCGCGCGGGAAGCTAGTAATATTATAAAGAGGAAAGATTTTGATTGTTTGTTTGTTTATATTTGTAATAGCCTCCGAAACTACTGAAACGATTTGAAAAATTCTTTCACTGGAGAGCTGGAGTGCTAGACTATCTCCGGATGACATAGGCTATATTTAATTATGAAGTTCTCACGGGGACAGGAGTAAGGCAGGTGATACCGCGTGCGGAAATCATTAATAATCGTATAGCAAGGAATGGGCAGCGTTTCCTTGTGTGGCACAACATAATGCTGCGGTCCCCAACCCGCCTGCCAAGCGTTGTGACTTGGCAATAACCCTCCCTCGGGAGGAGGCCCATGTTCAGCAGTGAAAGTTATACGGGCTGATGATGATGATGATGATGAAACTATAAAATAGTAACAATACATTAACAAACCCTTCCAAAACATCATTAACATCATATTCATTAAAATATACGTAATATTTACATTAATAAAATAAAATTCTAATAGCGTTCCAGACAATTAACGTATTTTTAGTTACACTGTGTATTTTAATTACGATATACTCGTATTATTATTCATTCGCTTAATTAGCATCATATTGATGATTTTGTTAAATATCTGGTATTAATGAAAATCTGTTTTAAATATAACAAAATTAAATCGAACAACCTCCGTAGCGTAGCGGTATTTGGCTCGCCTTGAATCTCGGAGGTCGTGGGTTCGACCACACCGGACAGAAAATCTTTGTGTAAATTCTAAGATTTCTTTCCGGGTCTGGTTGGTTGAGGGACTACCTCCGTGCCTCGGAAAGCACGTTAAGCCGTTGGTCCCGATTGTTATAACATCATCTATAATAATCGTATGTCAAGGAACGGGCAGCAGCGTTTCCTTGTGTGGTACAACATAATACTGCGGTCACCAACCCGCCTGCCAAGCGTGGTGACTATGGCAAATACCCTCCCTCTCGGGAGGAGGCCCATGTTCAGCAGTGGACGTTATACGGGCTGATGATGACAAATCGAACTGCCTTGTTTTTTTTTCACGGGAATGTAGAGTGATGCTGGCGGGGGGGGGGGGGAATATATCACCCCCCTCCATATCAGTGATGTCATACCGCGAACATATCAATCAATCATACATCGAACTCTCCTTGCGTAATGATTAGCACGGGGGGTGGGGGACCTAGCGGTGATGTGCTTATAAAGGCGAAAACATATTATTAAAACGCCACGCCACCCGACGACACGCCACGCGTGTTGAGTCGAATCAAATGTATTGATTTCTATTGATCAGAATCACACTATGAACACCCGACATGACGCCACGCGCGTACTGATGCACAGGTGTTGACACGTGGCGTGGCGTGGCGTTTTAATAATGTGTTTTCGCCTTTATACCCTGAGACTCTTCGCTTAGTGCTTAGTACAATTACAAGAGAGAGATATATATTTTTTATTTTTGCACGGACATATACAGGGTGTCCCAAAAGATTACGTAGCTGGGAAGGGGGGTGATAGGGATGGTCACAAGGGTCACCAGAAAAATATAAAAAATTCCCTCTGGGTGTTTAAAAAAATAAATGGCATTTTTTAAAAGACTAAAAATTTTACACCTTGTGCTAACTGTACCTACAAATATGGCTGTATTTAAAAAAAATGCTGTTATGTAATCTTCAATAACAACAAGGTCATCAACATCAACATCAAAAATAACAAGGTGTAAAATTTTAAGTTTTAAAAAAAATGCCATTTTTTTTTTAAATACCCAGAGCGGATTTTTTTTTATTTTTCTGGTGACCATTGTGTCCACCCCTGTCACCCCCTTTCCCAGCTACTTAACCTTTTGGGACACCCTGTATATATCGTTAGCCACGACGCTTTTGCTACATCACCGGGCATAAATACGAGCAGAATAGAGAGACAATACAGATAGATACGCTTCTAGTTCACTATGTTCATAAAATTTAAGACCATGGAATATATGTATGAACGTATGTATACTTATTTTTTGAATAAAGATTATTATTGTATTATTATTAACGGTCTTACAGAGGGTCTACTTACTATAAGCCGATAACTGCACATAAATGACTCATTGTGCCCTCTGGTGGTGCCCGCGACTAGACTGTCGCGGGTCCCAATGAAGTTCCTTAAAAATGTATTAAAATATGTCCTATAATATAATGTATTGTATATCTATCTTGCATTATTCGTGGTCTGGTAGTAAATCTTACTTTAAGTGCGTCCCGTGCCAATCAAATCATTTGGTTAGCGTAAGGACCTTGCCTCTTGCAGCCTGTGTAGAAGTTCGTTATAGCCTCCACGCTTGGTAGGCAGACAATCATGTTACATAGAATAATGCTACCGCCCGTTCCGTGGTATAGGATAGTTATAAAAGAAAACTTTGTAGCAAAATATCTGTGCGGGACAATATAAACAGTTACAGTGTGCTACGATAGTCAATAGACAAGACACTTAGCGTTATAAAAGTGTAAAACTTTGTGTTCGATTTCCTAATAGTTGTTGTTAATCCTTAAGTGTATTTTTGGTGTTAATTGATTCGTTAGTAACTATAGTATTGAATAAAACTATTAAAAGTAATGTATATAATGGTAAATAATAAGATAAAGACAAAAATAGTGTTTTATAAAATTGTTATAAGTTGTACATAGGAATTTATAACTCGCGTCATAACTTTAGTTGTACCGATTGTTTTGTTTGCTATATATATACTTTATTGATTGTTTGATGGTTAGTTTATACTTAGTTTATAGTTTTTAAATGTAAATTTAAATTATTTTGTAAAGGAAACACCATAGGAGATAAGATGAAATTATCTTAAATCGAGCCTTAGCCGGCTAAGGAGTGGAATTCTCTGCCGGCGTCAGTTTTTCCGGAACGCTATAATCTGGACATCTTTAAGGCTAAAGTGAAGAGACAAGGCAGTCTAGGCAAGCGTGTATCATCTTAGGCCTTATCTTCGCCTTCCATCAAGCGAGATTATGGTAAAACGTAAGCCAATATGTAGTAAAAAAAAAAAAAAAAAGCCTAGGTCTACTTTACGGTAAAGATTCGATCTAGGATAGTAAAATCACCTTGTCTCCTATTAGTAGTAATTCCGGCTCTCTGAATGGTCAACCAATCAGAGCTAATTAAGATTTACCTAATGACTTGTATAAAAGAGGGATGTTCCGAACCGATCGACACAGACGGCGGGCATCCCTACAAATGTAAGAAACTGGAGCAAGAAATAAATAGAAGAAACCCTCTCAAGAAGTTGTTTTTATTTTCCACGAAGAACAAACCGCAAGTAGTGAATGTGGTCACACACAATATCCTTACTAATATTATAAACGCAAAAGTTTGTGAATATGAATGGATGGATGGATGTTTGTTACTCTTTTACGCAAAAACTACTGAATGGATTTGGCCGAAATTATGGCGGATAGTTAATAAGCTCGATTAACATATAGGCTTTAAAAATTACGCTATTAAAATATTAAAAATTACGATTTACTTACCGTAACGCGGGTAAAACCGCGGAGCGCAGCTAGTCATATATATTCCTGGCCAAGTAAATGGCCCCTATCCTACTTTAAGTGGCATTGGGGTCCAAATACATGGCAACACAAAATAGTGCCTATAGCACTCAGGTTAAAAGGCCAGCAGGATTGGGCAGCCAACTTTATCTTGCCGGCCTTTTCACCTTTCTTCTATCTCGCACGCACATGAAGCCAACCTGCAACATGGGCAAGGCACTTCCTCAGTCGAGCAGCTCAAAATAAATATCGTTGTCACAACTTGATGGGTGGATTAAATGGATTTTATAAAATTTGTCTAGGCTAGAAATTCCGGGCCGTGCTGAAATTGGTCAAACGTCCTATGAGACACATGGCGAGATCAGAGAATTATATCCCTGGACAACGGAGGTCTGTATACAACCCAACTGAATAAAATATGAGCACCATAAAGGCCACTAGACATCCCCGTCCGCCAAACACAATTGTTTTGGACATACGTCACGCAAAATCAGTAAAGGTACGTCCACATTTTTCCGTCCAGCATCGGATATCTGCAGCATGTAATTGATGAATGTGGCTAGGAGACAAATTGTGCTGACCGTGCGACCCGTGTCACGCCGTGACGAGAATCACGCATCGCGGCAGTATTTTTGTTTTTTTTTTTTAAATGCGGTAACGTGTAATTATGGATGGTGGATTTTGTATACAAATATGGCGACATAAAAAGGAACGCCTTAATTTATGACTACAGTTTTTTCATTTGTAATTTTTTTTTGAGTATATTGAAGATATCGTCCGAAAGAAATTTTAAGGGCAGATAACGCCGTACTTTCAAAATGTTATACTAGGCTATTGACTGCCCCGGTCACTCAGTGGGTATGGTAGTTGCTTCTAAGACCTGATTTTATGGGTTCGATTCCCACCCGGGACAATTGTGAATTGGGTGTATGTAAAATCCCTTGCGACTCGGGGAATATTTTTTTTAGTTCAGGTGTTGTCTAATTTTTTTTTATAAAAAGCTTACCATAAAGCCCATAGAAATGTTCTTGAAATATTGTGAAATAAAAACTTCAAGCGTAGTCTATTATATTAACCTGGCACACCAGCACGCCAAGTCAAAGTTTACCCACATCCAGGAACCTGAAATATCCCACATCCGACAAACAACCGTCAAACAAAATCTAATATCATAAAAATATGCAAACACAAGTCACTACACTTCCATCTTGTTACAGTATAATAAATTGTCATACAGTGGGGAAAAAAGCGGCTCATAATTAAATTACGCATCTACAACAAACTTCCTAATAATCTAAGAGATCTTTCTTCAAACAAGTTTGCTTATGTAAAATATTAATCAGGTAAAAAAGATTATTATAAAATTTCTGATTATATCACTGAGTTGCTCTGAAACAATTGCTCTATTAATAATTTAAAAAAAGATTCCTTAGAGTTTCTTGCCAGTTGCCACGTCCAGAATTGGTGGTAGAAAAAAAGAGACGCATCATAAGAACATGATTTTAAATATTTTAATCGTCTAACGTCTACATGAAAAAAATAATTTCAATATGCAAGGCGATGAACACAGTTCTTCTTCTCATATAATATATGTTTGTCTGTATTCTCACGGTGAATCTCGGCAGATAAAGTTTTAAACTTCCCGCTTTCAGAATATCGAGATTTTAAACTATCGCTAAGTAGAAGAAGTTTGTTAATAAAACTACGCTTATCGTTGGTTTTCGTCTGAAATGTCTATACTTGTATAAGAGCATTTTTGTAAAGGAAAACCGATTTCTTTTTCTGTCGGGTATTATCCTCTATCGTATAGAACTTAACCATCCAATAAAATGGAGTGTAGTGTACTCAAAAAGTGTTTATGTTAGCATTTTACTGTTTTAGTGATGTTATCTAGTTTGCGAAGTCCTGCTATCTCATTCTATTCTATAAAAATGTTGAAGAGAGAAGATTACAATTACTGAACTCAAAAAATCTGTTAAACGGGATTGAAAAAAAAAAAACAGCACTGTAAGCTTTGTTATATTGGAAGGATATTCTGGAGGAATATATTGGAAGAGGAAGGCCAAAGGTGGATGAACTGTGTGAAAGATAACATGTGTAAAAAAGATGTGAGTATGGAAGAGACGTCTAATAGTGAAAAATAGAAGGATGACAAATTGCGCCAACCGCAAATAATGGGATCTGAGCAGGAAGATGATGATGTAAGCCTTGTTATTTAAGTGTGGTAAAAGAATGGCAGTTACGTAGGTGAAAACGTACCCCTTCGCCGGTGCGGGAACGTTGCAGCGGCGGTGGGGATGCGTAAATGCATTTAACCCCGGACATAACAACAACAAAAAGTAAAAACGCGCAGTGAGCTTACTTTTATAATAATGTTTGGATCTCAAATACTGTGAAATCTTCAATATTTTCATGTCCACCCAATTGGGCTTGCAAATGCCTATTAACGCCTACTATACAGGCGGCATTGTCCTTAGCATCGATTCCTTCAGACGAATAAAAAAAATAAGCAGAAATGATTCATGTTTTATAATATTAGTATAGAACTGTTACATTTATTTTACATAACACGTCTAAATTTGAAACAACATTTAATTAATATCAGTCGATGAGTTATGACGTGTTTACGTGCATGTAGGTATTTATTATTAGTTCCGTACCATACGGTTTCCTCATTTCATTTTTTGCTAATTTTAAAGCATTTTAAAGCACCCCATTTTAAAGCTGCGTCATCTAATCAGTAATATACCTATATAGTAATCATATGGTCTCTAAAATTTCGCATGTTTTAATTTATTTCTTGACTGTCATGATTGCCGTATGGTTTTTGACCATTTTTTCATTACGTAGGTCTACTTTTTTATTATGAGGTTTGGAACTCGGCCGTCTCTTCTAAGTATCACCGTAGTGTAATATTTATTTCTTTGAACTAATCATAAACCATAAATGGTACATAGAAAATGCATTCACAATATAGAAATTCAAATACAGACAAATGCCCATATTGTTTAATGTGTAACTGCAACATTCCAATTAAAACTTTTATTATTATTAAACAAACAGCAAGAATTGCGGAATCCTAAAACTTGATTTATAATATCACCGGTTTATATAATATGCTCTAAATATTTAGAAGGAATATTGACGTTATAATATATCTCAAAAGATAAACTCCGTGCTTACATTTAATATGTATTAAAGGTAACGTTAAAATTGTTACTTATAATTAATTGTATTAGCTATGTTCCACGTAAAGTCTGCGTTCGTAAACTTGTGTCAAGAAGGACTCAAATTGAAACCGAAGAAGTAAACAGTCCATACGAGGTGGTCGGTAACTGTACGCATTCATACCACTGGGACAACGATAAAAAATTCGACGACCAGTTCGACAACTACATGAAAGAAAACAAAGCCAGGAAGTGCAGGATTCTCATTTAAATTTCACTTGCATCTATCGAATTTGGTTTATCGCAGAGAATAAGATGTGAAAAATCTGGCGGACAGAATTACAAATGGGAAGACGCAAAGTTCAAATTCAATAGCCTTTCAATAGCCATAAAAATGCTGTGATTTTTTGCGAAGATGGTGGCGAATTGTTGCTGTCTTTAGATTGTTTTAGGTTACCGATTTTAATTCGTAATATATCTGGTGATTTTTTACTTCTTATAAAGGAAACAGATATGTACAATGCAGAGGTTTTATCTAGACATCCTATTGACTTGAAGCAATTGAGGTGTGTTGTCAAGAATCTAGATCTTCAACATGATGACCTGGAAGGGTTTGAAGTATGTGTTTAATGGGATAATATCACATTCAAAATAAATTTTTATTTTCTTCTCCAATACTCAACCACCAAGAACCAAGAACCAAGGTATCTGGGATCAGTGATTTCTATGAATAAAGTTAACGACGAAGAGTGATATCTATGAACAAAGAATTCGGCGAAACGTGATATCTGGGAATAGTGATTTCTATTAACTTTGATTATGTATATGTTACGGCTAATAGCCGAAGTGCGGCTACACCTAGTTTTAGCCGGCTACAACTAGGTCTAGCCAACCACATGCGGTTAAACTTAGATCAATCTGAATAAGTCCCTGTTCAACTCCATTGGTTTAGGTTTAGGTTTTTTTTTTAATCACCCCAACTTCTTTTTGTGCCATGCAAAGGTATTGTTTAATTTAGAGTTGAACAGGGACTTATTGAGACCTTAACCTAAGTTTAACCGCATGTGGTCGGCTAGACCTACTTCAGCCATTAGCCGTAACATAAAATATATATTGATATCGAACAAGCGTGTTTCTGTCAACCGTTCCACGCGCTATTATTATTATTACACATATAAATTTTTTTTTTAAATGTTCACTGTTTAAAACAATAACGATGTACATTGAATAGAGCATAGAGTTAGTTCGCTTATTGTGAGGAAAGGGCGTTTGCTTACTGCTGTACACCTACTGCACTGACACTAGCTGCCTTCGTATTTAGACTTTTGTCTCACTTACCATTAGTGTGATGGATGGATGGAGTCAAACAATAACGATAAATGTTATCTGGTTAACGAAATGCACATATTATTCTTTTAATCTATATTTAAAGAATTATTTTATTTGTTCAATTCATTGTTTTTTAAAATTTGTCGTAAATAGTGAAATTTCCGTAGGGGGAAGGATAAAGTCATGTAGATTTTACAATTTTATTGAAACATTTTAAAATGTCTGCTACTATTTTTAGTCTGTTATCTTATACCGTAATACCGTTTGATCGTCACTTCATATTCTGATTGCATAGTTTAAATAGGAAGAGTAAGGTAACAAAAAATTAAATTAAAACTCACAATTTAACTCAATTATGTGATTGTGATAATATATACAAAATATATTATCACAATCACATAATATATTTTGTATAAACTATGATAATAATATAATATAATATATTTTATATAAATCTTTGATAGATCGAGTAATTCAATCGGATGATTTATATTATGTACCTATAATACATAGGCGTGCCGTGCGAAGCCGCGGTTGGTCGCTAGTCGACTATAACGGAAACTAAAGCTAGTTGTTCCGTTCATATCTGAATTTTCTAACAGTTTACGTGTTAAATGATAAATTGGTTTGATAGTTTTTGTATAATATAATAATAATAATTTATTTATCCCTACTAAAAACACTTAGACTGTATAGTTACAGATCACCGGATCAAGAATAAGTAGGTATTTTGTGACTTAAAATTTGAATAAGGAACCCCAATAATATTACGAGAACAAACGCGACAAGTTACTTGATTACTGAGGACCTGTTTGGGAAAGATGGGACTATATTTTTGAGTCAGGAATTGGGGGGTCACGGGTTCAAACTATTTTTAATTAAAGGTACATTGACGTCAACATCGAAATTGTTTTTATATGTATTTAGATATCTAAATTTTTTGCGAAATAAATACAGAATACCGCAGACCAACAGTATAATTGATGTCAAAGACCTCTCTGACAAACATAATATGAATCAATAATATTGTATACTGTTAGAGTTCATATGGGATTCCCCATAGGAATTTTATCGGAAACTGGTAGTATAATAATATCCTCTACCTCTCGATCTATCGACGCGGCAACGATTTAATACTTACAGTATTTGTTAGGTGACGTCAATAAAAGCTTCTTTTTTAAGCACGTCATATTTGATATATTTTGTAAGCGAGCGTATTTAAATATAAAAAGATGATGGTTTGATTCAGTTCCTATAAATCTATACTAATATTAGAAAAAGGAAATATTTAATTGTTTGTTTGAATTGAATAGACTTCGGAACTACTGAACCGATTTGAAGAAAAAATAACAGGGTGTAACACATGTGTAGAGGAATGGTTGGTTGTGTTCCTCCACAAACGATGAAGATCTTCTTTGCCGGGCGAGGTGGTATGTTCGGCGACCGATGGCCATTTGTTTCCTGTTGTAGCGCGATACAGGTTAATTGTGATGCTAGGTGATAGATGGCGAAGCTCATATTCTTGTAGTTAGTGCGGCTAATGTAGATGTCGCAACATAGGCTATACCCCGGTCAAAAAAAAGGTGTGCATAATTAAATTAACAATGTAACAAATTTAATTTTGAGATTCCCACGGGAACGGAAGCTACGTGGATTAAACCGCGCGTAGCAAGATAGTAATTTTATTAAACCAAATCACAAACAAATATCTCATTGAAACAAGGCCCATCATCCAGCGCCAGCGCAGTTGCCAACATCTTTTTTACTTCCAAATATATTTCATCCACTGGCCAACACTTTTATTCTTTTTAAATCCGTAATGAATTGATACTGTATAGAGTAAATTTTCCTTGATTACTGTGTCACTTGTTAAATTTTACTGCAGTAATCAGACCGCAGACACGTCCAATGTACGCGACGGACATTGTTTAAAAGTAATATCAATTTACAATGAAAATATAACAAAAGTGCTCATTTAAATAATGGCTGGCCACAGATTCCGCGAAAATATAAAAATATTAATTATTTTAATGGTGTTAAAGGCCTTTGACTTTTGAAGATTGCGCTTTGACTTTTAATTTGACTAAGAAAATATATTTAGTCCGTCAGTTTTTTTTCGTTCCTCAAAAAAAAAATGACGAATATAGATACAACGCGTTGAAATTTCGTGTGACGTCATTTCTAGGTACAATTTTACCTGGTAGTGACGTCAAAAGGCCCCTCTTTTAGTTTATAGTTTGTTGTTGCTCTGTATCTATGTCAATTTTTATTGAATAGATAAATAAAAATATATGTGTCCGATACATTTTTGTAATCTACCTGACCGACTATTGGACTATTGGAAGATGATTTGCGCTCATCTCATAATTTTTTTCCCTAAGGGTATCTTAGTTGTGAATACAAAAAATAAAAGCTTGTAAAATGGTAAAGGTGATGACGTACATCGACGCAGTGGAGACGCAGGACGGATAAGGTATGGAAGCTTGACCCTAGTGTGTTAGCAAACCAGGTAGACTAGCTAATGTCCGATTTAAATTAAAAACCAAATATCTAGTGTTAATTCCACTGGTCCGAAGTGGCACTAGAAAAGAGCAGTTGGAAAGATGTGGGGGAGGCCTTTGCCCAGCAGTGGAAAAAAAAATCTCTTAAAAGTGTGTCAAAATGCTGGGATGCCATGCCTTTTTGCAATCGCCCTACGCCCGCAAAGATTATGCACAACATGCAGGAAGGAAAAATTAAACGTGCAAAAATATTATCACCAGCCGAAGACCCGACACGTGTTTCGCTCCTCCACGGAGCATCATCAGGGTGGTGTTACCTCGTCGAAAGCTACTGCGCAATATATGGGTTTCCGCAAATTAACACCTGATTTCATTAAATGTTATGTCCGATTGTTTGACACTGCACTTATCCACTTTCATAGACACTTAACCATTGTAAATCGGGCTTTAGGCTAAGTTAGAAGAAGAAACAACCTCCGTAGCGTAGCGGTATTTGGCTCGCCTTGAATCTCGGCGGTCGTGGGTTCGATCCCCACACCGGACATGAAATCTTTGTGTAATATCTAAGATTTCTTTCCGGGTTTGGTTGGTTGAGGGACTACCCTCCGTGCCTCGGAAAGCACGTTAAGCCGTTGGTCCCGATTGTTATAACATCATCTATAACAATCGTATATCAAGGAACGGGCAGCAGCGTTTCCTTGTGTGGTACAACATAATACTGCGGTCACCTACCCGCCTGCCAAGCGTGGTGACTATGGCAAATACCCTCCCTCGGGAGGAGGTCCATGTTTGGCAGTGGACGTTATACGGGCTGATGATGAGAAGAAGAAAAGCATGTAGTAACCAATACTCATGAAAAAACGTAACTTTTCACGTATGCTTATGCTATGCTATTGGCGTGTCCAACAAAATTTAATTATAACCTACAACATATGCAAAACTGAGATAAAACCAGTTAGGTGGCTCACATATGAAAATCAAATTATGGTATATTCAGTAGGGCGAAGTGATCGCTGAATTCATGGCCATACGTGACAGGCGAGCTGATAACACGACAGACAATACAAATGCTACAGATATATTATGACACTCATTTTGGGGTGATAAATGAAAGAATTGTTGGGAGGCAAAGGGTAAAATACATGTATCATATACGGAATATGTGTGATGGTTACAATAGGAGGAGAATATAGTTGTCATATTTGACAATCACTTTTTGGGTTATAAACTTTGATATAAGGCTTTCAAACTTAATAACTATGAGGTTAAAATATTAAAATCCTACTATTACTACTATTATAAACGCGAAATTTTGTAAGTATGGATGGATGGATGTTTGTTACTCTTTCACGCTAAAACTACTGAACGGATTTGGCTGAAATTTTGCACCGGTATAGGTTATACGGTGAATTAACATATAGGCTACATAACATCACGCTCCAACCCACTGAAGCAGAGTAACGCGGTTAAAACCACGGGGCGCAGGTAGTTCTATATAATGCAAGTTTCAGGACACAGTGAAATAATCATAAATGCGTAATATACATGTATACTTTTAGAGTGATATCAAGCATGCAAAAATAATATCTATAGCTATGTCTATATACTAATATATAACACTGAATAATTTGTTTGTTTGCTTAAACGCGCTAACCTCAAGAACTATTGGTGTGATTTAAAAAAATCTTTCAGTGTTAGATAGCCCATTTATTGAGCAACGCTATAGGCTATACTTAATTATGAAGTTCCCACGGATAAGGGGCTACTCAGACAAAACCTCGCGCAGAAAGCTACTACTAATATACAAGGTGTAACGGAAAGAGCAAGGCTTCTTTGAATCATAACAAACGATATGGCAAGGGTTTCAACTTAAAATAAAATAAAAAAAAGTCAGTATTATTTTGCAAACAGAAAATAAAAATGCGGAACCCTTTATTCAGAAATACCAGGAGTAATAGGTTTATTTTAACTTGCAAATAGTTCGTTGACATCGATCAGCTGATTGAGTGCTAGTGATGTATTTATTTTAATTTGAAAAGTTTGGTTTCTGGTTACTATGAATTTAAAAAAATCATTACTTCCAGACTTGTAGAGATAGGATTAAATAACCCTTGCCATATCGTTTGTTAAAATCCAAAAAAGCCTTGCTCTTTTTATGTATATACCCTTTCCGTTACACCTCGTATATATTAAGCTCTAATCTCTGAAACTACTGATCCGCTTTGAAATAAAATATTTCAGTGTTAGATTAGACAGCTCATTTGACGAGGAGTGATAAGATAAGATAAGATACTCTTTATTGCACACCAACATAAATACAAATAGTAAAAAATAATAGTTAGCAATGTACAATCGGCGGTCTTATCGCAGACAGCGATCTCTTCCAGACAACATTTTGGATGAAATGAAGATGAATAAGAAGAAGGATAATGGATAGTCTGTAGTAGGTAATAGGTGATGGGAAAATAGAAGCAAGGAGGGAAATAATAAAGTTATACTTTTTTTTTTATTTTTTTTTATTTTTTTTTTATTATTGTTTTCTTGATTGCGTTTGACCCTAGTCTTGCCTGATGGTAAGCACAGACAGGGTCCTAGATGGAACACGCAATTCAAGTGACACCCTTTCGGGCTCTGGCTCTCACATACTCACTACGAAACACAGTAAAACTGTTTGGCGCAGGCCTTACATGTGAGGGTGGTTGCTAGCCAGGCGGATAATTAAATCCTACCATCAAGCGTGCTGGGTTTTGTCGACTTTTACGCCACGCGTTTTTTCCCAACGTGCGGGGAGGAAGTATTTTATTCTTAGCCGTCCTCCCACGGACAAAAAACTACTAGATATTTAATTAAAAATAATAAAGATTATAGGCTGTATTTCAGTATGAAGTTTCCATGCGGATGAAACCGCTTAGTTCTTAATGCTCAAGTGAAGACTACTCTTAACTATAAGTTCAAAATTTAATCTTCAAGCGAAACTTGTATTGTTAATTTACATACATCATTACGTCTTATTATGACTAGATATTATTTTCTCCTATTCTCCTGTAATTCTTATATTTTCTAGTCAATGGTACAAAAGAAAAAAAAAATCGGCCAAGTGCGAGTCGGACCCGAGCACTAAAGGTTCTGTACCATTGATTAGGTAAACAAGTTGCCTACCTGTTGCCGTTATTGATATCGAGCAAAACAGTGCATTAAAAATCACGTTTGTTGTATAGGGCCCCCCCTTAAATATTTATTTTATTTTGTTTTTAGTATTTGTTGCTATAAAGGCAACAGAAATACATCATTTGTGAAAATTTCATCTGTCTAGCAATCACGGTTCTTGAGATACAGCCCGATGACAATAAGTAGCCCAATGGCTAGGGCTTCGGACTTGTGATCTTGAGGTCACCGGTTCGAACCTCACCCATTGCACTACCAACGTGAACCCACTCATAACACAAGCATTTAAGCTTAGCACAAGGGGTTAACAAGAATATTAGTAGAAAGCAAAACTATGCTAGTAATCGTTTAAAAAAAAAAGATAGACAGCGAAGTCTTAGTAATTGGGTCCCGTTTTTATCCTTCGGGTACCTACGGAACCTTAAAAACCTTTATATACATAGTGTTAGAACATTACTAACATTTTTCCTGCTTTTCAAGAACAATAAGCCATTTGTATCAAAACAAAGCGAGTGGCTCCAAGCTCGGTTCAACCTCGGATTAATAGCGCAGCTTAGCACTAAGTAAAAGTGGACCGATTGTAATAACTTGGACAAATGTTTGCTTGGGTTGATTTAACTTGGGAACTGAATCGGAGGTCACTGTTAAGTTAAGCTATGTGGTGATGTATTAAACTATTGTATAGTCATCTAAAGCGATAGGTTCACCCCTTCTGTGTCAATTAATGTAACCTAGTGGTCACCCATTGACCATCATTTCAACCTATCACCTGAGTGGACTGTACTAAGTACTACCCCTTCTGTGTCAATGTATGTAACCTTGTGGTCATCCATTGACCATAATTTGAACCTATCACCTGAGTGGAGTGCACTAAGTACTACCCCTTCTGTGTCAATTAATGTAACCTAGTGGTCACCCATTGACCATCATTTCAACCTATCACCTGAGTGGACTGTACTAAGTACTACCCCTTCTGTGTCAATGTATGTAACCTTGTGGTCATCCATTGACCATAATTTGAACCTATCACCTGAGTGGAGTGCACTAAGTACTACCCCTTCTGTGTCAATTAATGTAACCTAGTGGTCACCCATTGACCATAATTTAAACCTATCACCTGAGTGGACTGTACTTAGTTCTACCCCTTCTGTGTCAATAATTAATGTAACCTAGTGTTAACCCGTTGACCATAATTTGAACCTATCACCTGAGTGGACTGTACTAAGTACTACCCCTTCTGTGTCAATTAATGTAACGTATTGGTTGCCCATTGACCATAATTTGATCCTATCACCTGAGTGGACTGTACAAAGTACTAAATCAAGTTAATAATAAAAGTACTAATCCTTCTGTGTCAATTAATGTAACCTAGTGGCAACCCATAGGTGAAATGTGACTGAAAATCAGAAAAAAATAGATGTATCTACACTATAAATGTGCGAAATTTCATACTCTTACGTCGCGTCCCCGCGATTTTCGTAGAAAGGGCTATAAAGTTTTTACTTCACGTATTAAAATATAAATAAATATGTTTATGTTTCGCCGGAAATTCTTTATGGGGGGAAGTGTTCGTTGCTAGCTGTGTACAAATACACATAACTGTGAACTATTCTCATGTCTCTTCTCATATTTAATTTCGCTCTAATAAAATACATAATATACAACTAAAAGTAGCTAATTTAAAATAAAACTAACTTATAAAATACTACTGTTCTAAATCTATTCTACTTGGCAAGGTTCCCAGAATGCTGGCAGCATTACCCCGTTGAATGGCAATTCTCATGTGTACATATATATTTAAAATGCAATTCACAATATTTAAACTTATCAAGCGCGTTTTTCAATAAACTTTTGGTCCGTCTAAATAATAACATACTCAAAGGACAGAATTTAGACCATTCAATCATAGATATGAAGGGGCAGGAAGGCCTTCATTAGAACTCATCTTGTGTGATGTATGTGGGTAGGTAGGTAGACAGGTGGGCATGAGCAGAAAAATCACAAGTCCTTGTTACAATCACACTTGTTTAATCAGCACAGAGTTTAATAATCGAAATACACAGTCAAATGAGCAATGTACAGTCTAAGCAACACGACACCAACTTAATTATATCACTAGATAAAGCTATCACTCGGATGCAAAGCGATTCGTCACAAGCGTGGTGTGCGGGCGCCGTCTCGAACAACAGTGTATCAAGATGGCCGCACTCACCAACCATCGACAATGACGCTTCGCTAGGCTGACTTTGACAGCTAAAAGTCAACCTGACGTCTGACGTTGACGGATGCGCCGTCAGATATAAAAATAATAAAATAATATTGTATTTTCATACCTGACAGCTTTTAGGCAAAAGATAGCATCAATAATCAAATAAACTTAATTAATTTAACATAGTATTTAGAAGCCACAATATGTTTTGGCTATTTACAAATACCTGTAATAGACTTTTTTTATAAGCTAGAAACGCTAGCGATTATATTGCACGGGAACTAAACGTAACGTAAAGTAATACTGCATAAATATCTACAGTTATAGATGATGTTATAATAATCGGGACTAACGGCATAACGTGCTTTCCGAGGCGCGTAGGGTAGTCCCTCAGCCAACCAGACCCGGATCGAAATCTTAGAATCTACACAAAGATTTTCATGTCCAGCGTGGTAATCGAACCCACGACCTCCGAGATTTAAAGCAAGCCAAATACCGCTACGCTACGGAGGTTGTTGAGCTTCACTGAGCCTAAGTCAATTGAAACCAAAATCAAAGCGAATCACGTAAACAGAGCAAACGTTTTGTTCAATCGAGGGAACCATTTTCGCTCCATTTAGAGGTCAAATATAAAAGATCTTACCTGAAAACCCACAAAAATCCTACGTTAATGATTTTCCATTGCACTTGTGAAAAAGAAATCTTTTGAAGTTGTGGCTAAAGTGTCTTAGACTGTTGAAATCAGAGTGCCGTTTAGGAACCACCGGCTGTGAGAAATGAAAGGTTGGGACCCTAATATGCTGCTTTTGGGAGGTCTTGTTAAACTACTGCAATAAAAATGTTTAGAAGTGAAAATAAAAACAACTATCGAGATATACCATACTACCTCTCCGCGCGCGGTTTAATCCGCGTAACTCCCATTCTTTAGCTTTATAAATAAATTCTCAATTTTTCGCCCCGTTAGTGGTTAAATCTTATAAAATCCTTTCTTAGTGGATCGATATGTCATATAAGAAGGTCACGGTCCAAATATTATGTGTCTAGCTTCAGTAGTTTTGGCTCGGCTTTAATGCGTCAGTCAGTCAGTTAGTACTTGTTATTTTATATTATATAGATTATTTTTAAGTTAAGCTATGAGTAACATGTAATTAATACCATTTTTGCAAATTCTTTCTATCTTTTATTCTGCACACTGAAAGGATTTCGAATTTCTTAAAGATTCGGCTAGTAATTATCATCGTTACTGAAGCAAATCTTATTGAATTCTTTCGCGCATAACGTCGGAATTACTATTAATGGATTTTAATGGAACTTGGTATAGTTATATGGAGTAGGATCTTACAAATATCGTTTAGGTTAGGAGAGGGAATGAAAGTCAAAATGTAAACATAGTTACTAGTTTCTCCATAAGGATAGTCCGAGTGCAATTATTTTTTTTGTAAGGAAGGGTTGCTCTTAAGAATATTTAATAAAAATTACATCGTTGTCGATTTCAAAGTTTTTTTATATATTTAAAGATAGGCAACCGCAACAACAAGATTCTTAAAAACAATCAAAGTTTGTATGAAAAATTCGAAATTTACACTGATGAAGTAGCAGACGACAGCTATAATAAAAAGTTAAGCGGCATTTTAATGCTTCTACAAAAATATGGTCTCTAACATTTTAGGATTAATAGCTCTTGTTTAGTTCAGAGATGTTTGTCATTGGCCAGGTAGGGACGTTTGATTTACAGCCCACCGACTGAACGAAAAGCCATGAGCTATGGTCTCTCGGCTCAACTAAAGGTTTGATCTATGGTCACTTGGCCGATTTAAATGGATCCGATCTTTGAAATGGTTTGAGTGCACTGATTCAGTGTTTATGGTAGGTGCATCTGATGCCTGGTTTTATTTCTGAGACTTTCTCTATGAACCACATATGTAAGAGTTTTGGGTTGCGGTTTCAGTATGATTTTTTTTCGTAAAGTATTTCATTGTTTCTTCATTTATGTTCCGTAATAGGTACTTTGTTGTTGATTGTTCGTAAAAAATCTAATATGTTTTTCTATCACTATTCGTGGAATCCTGTAATTGGCTTACTGTAGTTTATTTTCTAATTATATACCTACTAATTGTTTTGAGCTGTTAATTTTCCTACATGAATAAATAAAACAACATTTGATTAATTGTAGACACTGATTTTAAATAGTTTTGTATTAAAAACAAAAGGAGACGCGGGTGCAACAAATTTTATTATTTTACCCGCGCTGATCCCGTTCCCGTGGGAACGTTATCATTATATAGGTCAAAGATGCTTCTGGACAAAGCAATTTTCTAATGTTGAGAAAGTTTTGAAAAAAAAATCATTGTTATTTTGTTATGGTCCTTGTTACGGAGCCTAATCAATGCAAAGAAACAATTAAATCTTTCTTCCTTATAGTATTAGTTTATTTATCCACACACGTGTTAAAATCAACTGGACTCGACGCAAACTTGATAAAACAATGGTGGTCTGAAACATTTTATATTGACAATTGCCGAAACTTCATTCATATGAGGTTATTATTTTATTTAGATTTACAAAACAAATTTCTCGTTGAAAAACCTCTTTGTTGTTTTGAGTCTAAGTGTGCTGTGTTCGTTAAGTTTCGCGACACATTTATTTACAACATTTTTTAATTTTTTAGAAAAAAAATGTCAAAAGTACAAAAAATTGTATTTGTGAATTCTAGATAGTTTGTGGTTTTAGAATAATAATATAAGAAAAGTTCAATAAATTATAAGAGAGCTTAATGTTTATAGGTTTTTAAACGATATAGGTTAACCTTGTTTCATTATTTCTTTCAAAAGTCTACTGGAATAGATTTCAATGGAAATAAGTAGCACTTTTGTACGTTGGTCTGTTTTACATTTCTTGTGTTTATATATGTTACGGCTAATAGCCGAAGTGCGGCTACACCTAGGTTTAGCCGGCTACAACTAGTTGCAGCCGACAACTTGCGGTTAAACTTAGGTCAACCTTAATAAGTTCCTATAAGTTCCTCTAAGTTAACTCTAAATTAAACAATACCTATGCAAGGGACAAAAAGGTGTTGGGGTGGTTAAAAAAAAAATAACCTAAACCTAAACCAATGGAGTCGAACAGGGACTTATAAACGCATGTGGCCGACTGCACCTAGTTGTAGCCGGCTAAAACTAGGTGTAGCCGCACTTCGGCTATTAGCCGTAACATATACAAACACAAGAAATGTAAAACAGACCAACGTACAAAAGTGCTACTTATTTTCATTGAAATCTCGTGAGTACATGCAGGTGAAGACCAACTGGACTTTGAGGGTCGAGATGTTGGAGCCGCGTCACAAAACGAACTTCAAGTCGTTCGTGGTGCGTGTTCCGACGCAGTATCTCGAGAAGGTCCTCAAAGAAGAGTTTTGGCCGAAGGGTGTTATGTTCCGCCGGTTTCGTGGCCAGCTACGTGACACCAGTCAGCGAAACTCGACGCCGACACTTCGTGTACATTAGTATTAAGTTTTTGTTTTTAATATATGTATTAGTTTATTACTGTTTAAGATTATTGTATGTATTTTATTATATGGGCCTCCGATGCCTGATATAAAAGAATTATTATAATAATTATTATTATTATAAATAACTAAAATAAATAGTAGTAGCTGGCAGGTAATGACTTTAAATAATATTATAAAAAACATGAACGAAAATAAGTGACTAAAATTTAAGTTAGATAAGTCCGATTTTGATTCCTTATCTCATCTAATCACCGTCTGCGTAGATAGCTTTTTTCGAAAATTCGTTTATTCAACATAAATAATACTCTGTACTCTCATTTTCAAAAAAAGGTTATCCACTCACAGCAGACTTTACTTTATTCTGAAAGGCTATAAGGCTTAGCCTTATAGCCTTTCAGAATAAAGTAGGTGCCTTTGTCGCAAAGAGTCGCAAAGAGTCGCGCCGCGGCAAAGCAGCTGAAACGTTGCGTCTGCGCTGCTATGTGAATCCATATAAATAAATCGCGCAGATACATCGGTTAAGTTTAGCATCAGCAGTCTCGCATTTGTATTTATATATTTAGATACTGCACACACAGCCCAATATAAAAAAAACGTTATCAACGTTTAAATCACTACATAATTGAGAACAAAGTCGCTTCCCGTTGTCTGTCTGTCCTTATTTATGCTAAGATCTTTAAAACTAGATGGAGTGATTCAAGATGATGGTTTATATGCATAGTCTATCAGCATTGCACCCGTGCGAAGCCGGTGCGGGTAGCTAGTATGTTAATAAAAACAAATCAAATTCAGCGTAAAATCTGTTCCACAGTACTCGTAACTTTTTAATACAAACATATCCCACAGTTCCCGCTTATTACCTCACAAAGGGCATGGAAGCTACAAATGCAAAAAAAAACATGGCACGATATAGAAAACTTAATTTATTACTTGACAATGTATCTAGCGGAGGGGTTAATGTAGGGTAAGATGTAAGGTTGTCACATATAAAATAAAGTTTAGAAAAGAAACATAGTGACAACTTTTAAAATTGTAAATCTGTAAATTCTTTGTTCTAAGTTTTATATACAAGGTGTAACGGAAAGACTTCTTTGGATCATAACAAACGATATGGCAAGGGTTTCAACTCAAAATAAAATAAAAAAGTGAGTATTATTTTGCAAAAAAAAAAAATGCGGAACCCTTTATTCAGAAATACCAGGAATAAGAGGTTACTGGTATCTATGAATTTAAAAAAATCATTACTTCCGGACTTGTAGAGATAGGATTAAATAACCCTTCCCATATCGTTTGATATCATCCAAAAAAGCCTTGCCCTTTTTATGTATATGTTACGGCTAATAGCCGGAGTGCGGCTACACCTAGTTTTAGCCGGCTACAACAACTACCGGTCCAGCCGACTACATGCGGTTAAACTCAGATCAACCTGAATAAGTCCCTGTTCAACTCCATTGGTTTAGGATTAGGTTTTTTTTTTTTTAACCACCCCAACTTCTTTTTCTGTCATGCATAGGTATTCGAAGTGCGGCTAAAACTAGGTGTAGTTGCACTTCGGCTATTCTGCCGTGATATATCTATAATGCCGTTATCTACCAAAACCGTATTTTTGAATAACGAGCAAAAACAGCGGAAAAAATTAGAATTGATGTAACTTTTCAATGACAACACTTATTAGAGAATTGGTGGTACCAAAAAATAGGTCAAGTTTAATACTTTCGAATGACTCCCCTGTCATATCGTAAATATTATTTAATTTCATGAAAAAACGTTTTTTGCATTTTAGTTTATCATCGGTGTTGCCAAAATCTTATCGGTCATCGACTAAAATGCCGTCACGCATAGCGCAACGGCATTTTAGTGTATCTATTTCATAGCAAACTATTGTCTGTTAAAATGCTAAAAAAAATCTCTTTGGTGAATAACTAAAACGTCGCTAAAGCACATAACGTCTATTTAGCTTAATAATATGTAATATTGAACTGACTCATGTTAGACTTAAGTGTGTTTAACGGTACTTTACTGCTTTTAAGTCTGGTAACCTATTAATGTATTTAAATTTAAGTGAAAAACTTGAATCATTGTTAAGCTTAATCGTGGTTAAAGTAAAAACCTTATAGTTTAACGGCATTAAAGCGCAACAGAAGGTATAAACAAAAAGTGAACCAATAATATTTAACAACATGAAGTTACTAGAAATAAAGACATTTTTTTAATAAAGGTTATATAATAAAATTATTTTATCAATCACTTAGTCAATATATTTTTTAAAGCTTTTAAAATAAACTTTGACAAAATTTCAATTAAAACTTGATTTATTAGGAACTTTTAGTTTTCACAAATACAAATATCACATCAGTTATTTATCCATATTAATGAGGTACAACTTGTACTTTCAAAATAATATTATATAAAATAAATTTTCAATCAAATGAAATTTACATATAGAATACTTAATGAAACCTGAGATACTTTATAAACAACCAAGACTAAGTGGACTCTTCTCCTTGAACATAAAACTGTAAATTTCTATTATCAATAAAAAACAATCATCCTATACAAAAAACAAAAAAAAATAATCTGCCTTATTAAAATTTTAGTTTTAACTTTTTATCTACATTTATAGCCTTCTTGATAATATTTACGTATTCTTAAAAATATGGTATTCAAATCTTAACACAGTCACTTTACCAAATAACTTAAAATAATATGAAAATGTTTAAAATTAAAATTATTAGGTATTTAGTTAAAATAGTTAATCAGTCTCAATAAACTTACATCAGTCTATATTATTATTCCTATAATCAGAACTTGTACTGGATTTTTTTAAGTATGTCACCTTTTCTTTTAGATTCGATACATTTCGGTTCAGTCTTAAATTCAAATACAATAATTTACAAGTAGTGTTTGGTGAAACTGTAACGATAAGAAAGACATTTAATAGACAACTACATGATTATGACAAACTTAACAACGCACTCTCTAAAGTTGTTCATTGATTGCATGTTAATAATCTCTGTTTAAATGATAAGAAAACTAAGGTAATCAAGTTTTCAACACCCAATGTTGGACAGGTTTCCACTAATGTAAATGGCTTGGACCCTGTGGAAACTCTGTGTTCTTAGGTATCACCATTGATTCCAAATGACAATGGGGACCATACATTGAGAAAATGTCAGCAAAATTAAGTTCTGCAGTAAATGCAGTAAAAACAATTAGACGGCTTACGGGTATTTGATGTTGATACGGCTAGAATCGTTTATTTCAGTTACTTTCACAGCATAATTTCGTACGGGATTCTTCTTTGGGGTAACTGCGCGGATATCAATAGCATTATTATATTGAAAAAAAGAGTCGTAAGGGCTATTTACAAACTGGGTTGCCAAGCAAAGTTTGAGAAATTTATAGAAATAAATATTGTAACCGTTGCATCATAATATATGATAATGTGTTATATGTAGATAAAAATCAGTTTAAAAAAAAAAAGCGACACACATAAGTGTATATACTAGATATAAGCATAGGTAATCTTGTGGTTGCTAGCCGTCGCCGCAAAATAAGTAACTCTTTTATGGGGCAATGTATACGGTTCTATAACAAACTTCCCAAAAGTATAAGAGAATTTGTCTATAAATAAGTTTAAAATGTCTATTAAAGCCAAATTTCAAAATTTTCCGAATTCTCAGAAAAAAATCTGATTATCTTTGTGACAAAAATGCTTGGAATTAAATCGCTCCAATCTCATTGGCAGTGTTCTCTCAAAAATATGACGATTCCAAACAAATTTTTACGGAATAAATAAATTTTGAATTTGAATCATACAAACATTGACACCCCTTCTTACTTCCTTATGGGTTGAATTTAGCAATATCCCGTCTCAGTTAGCACCTATGTCCTAAATGAACCCACAAAATTTGAGACTCCTAGGCCTTTGTAGTTTCTGAGATTTCGAGATGAGTGAATGAATGACCTTTCGCTTTTATATTTGAGTTGATAAATATCAAACGTCAGTATGTCCATGATAAGTGAAAAAAGTAGACCAATATATTTGTTTGCAGATGCATACGACGTTATTTCGTAGATTTTAAGGTTTAATATAGCTTATTTTGAAATATAACGAACTACGTTCAAAATTCATCAAAATCGTTAAAACCGGTTTGGACTTATTGTATTTTGGACATATTATGTAAATAGATATATAGATTATGACAATCTATGTCATAATCTATATATCTATTTACATAATATGTCCAAAATACAATAAGTCCAAAGTACGTATCCTACAAATATTATAAATGCGAAAGTTTGTATGTGTGGATGTATGCATGTTTGTTACTCTTTCACGCAAAAGCTCTTGATTGGAGTCCTCGAGTCCTCACCCAAAAAGTGCCTGCTGTGCGATGCTCTAGTTTCACCCCCGACCCTTCTGATCTCGGAACTGGATCGTTACATAGCCGCTGCCCCCCGACCCGCGCGAGATCAGTTAACGGCTTTATTGTGTATTAGTGTGAGATAACGTCATTTTAGTCTAATAATGACGGACAATTAATTTTTGTTTAGTTTTGGAAATGCCACCACTGGCTTATAACATACGTAAAGTCAAAATACAAGTATGTCAAATATTAACCTATAATGCCGTTAAACATCTTTAATCACATGAAAGTCTAGCATTTTCAATTAACGGCGTTATAGCTTAACAAAAGTAAACTTCTATAATAAAAAAGATTAACAATAAAACAGTTAAAGTACCTTTACCGCTTTATAGTGTACAAAAGACTGTTAACGGCAACCAAGAGAAGCAGACATATGAAAAACTTGTAATAAAAATATGAGTTAATGAACTATAGCGGCTGTATAGACTCACAAAGTTACTTAAAGGCATTTTTGCTTATTTCACAAGAGGAAAATATGTACGTAACGGCTTTCTTAAAATTATTATTTCCAAAACTATTCAAGGTATTGAACATTCGAAAATACAGATCGGTAGATTTTTCTTTTCTCGTTATAATAGCATTAAAAGTTAAAAATCGACCAGATGTCGGATAACGGCATTTTAGTTATGCCACGGCAGTATTAGCCGTAACATATATACTTTCCGTTACACCTTTTATATCACGACAAAAGTATTTTGTTAATTAAAAACGTAAAAATTAAATTTGTATGTTTATTTGTTACGTATTACAAAATTTCATCAACATTGCGAAAATATTGAACCAAAACAAAAACTATTTATAGTGATAAATTATTATAGTATCATTTTATTTGACCGTATTTTTAAATGCATATCTAACAAATGTTTGATAAAATACTTCAAAAATATTAAGTAATAATAATACATGTGGTATATAATTTAAAAACTAAATAAAAAAACAGGTGTTACATTAATATGTTTATTATAAACAATAACTCAAAGAAGTGCTCGCCAATTATTTTTGTTATCTAAATAAAATATTTTTTCACCATCTTAACTACCTTCTGACTATCTAAAATTAAGAAGTATCACCGACTATATGTATGTTATGAAGTAGTGCTCACAAAAAATGGCACGCATAAAGCAGCATAGGGAGAAAATAAAACAAATTTAATGTTATTTTATTTAAAAACGAATTTCCTCAAATAAAATGTATGTTTCGCATATCGATCGACATGATATTACATTTCAGGAACAAGTTGTTTTGTATCCACTTAGCACACTCAGATCCATAACAACTATCAGTTGATTCACACACGTACTTGTTCAATGAGAAAATCGTATAATCACTAGATCGCCAAAGCAACTGCCGTAATCACTGAACCAATACAAAATTATTATTTAAAATAAATTATTATTTAGAAGAAAGTTAGACAACCCTATAAAGATGTAAGAGGACCCCACGTAGTCAACGTGTTCTGAATATAAAGACCCCGGTACTGTGTCAATGATATAGTAACACTTTTTGCGCCTATTCGAGTGTCGCCGCGTGAATTGTCTTGTTTTTAATATTGAGTTAAGCATCCTCTATAAGTTTTTATCGTCAAATGTTTGTATGTAGTATGCCAAATCTAAGTCTGTACATACTTATATTATAAAGAGTGAAGATTGGCATTGTTGACAAAAATGACTATTTTGGTTTAGATTGATTCATCATCATTATCAGCCCCCGATTATCCACTGCTTTTGCCATTGCCACTACGCTTGGCAGTATTAAGTCAGAAGACATAGGGAAATGCTGCTTGTCGTTCCCAGATATACAATTGTTATAACAATCAGGACTAACGAGCTTTCTGCTGAGGGCCTCAAAATCCAGGTACAGAAAGGAAACTTTAAATATTACAAACTTCGAGCAAAAAAAAATATCTGGGTCTAGATGATCTTGTCTGGCATGGTGATTGAACCAACGACTAAAAGGGTACTTATTCCGCTACGCTACAAAAGTTCCGGACTTTTATCCATCCAACAAAAAGGTACAAGGAGTTACATGGAAAAAGTGCGTAGGTACATGATTACAATCGCGCCTAATGTTTTCGAAGCCACATGTTTCCCGCAGCACGCGAAATTTAGGAGATGAAATGTAAAAATAATTGTGGAAAAGGTTGCCGATTGAACCCGTATACGATTTATAGCCGTTCAGCAGATTTAGATTGAAGAGAACAGTCGGATTTTAAGCGAAAATAAATCTTTTTATAGCCGAAGTTCCCTGTTCCTGATGTATGATGACATTTAACACAGAATAAAACCTTCAATTCTATGACGAAAGTTACCTCGTGTAGTTTGTTTTTAAAAAAATGTGCGTGGACGTGCAATATGTTGTTTTTCTTTTGTTTGACGATATCAAATAAGTAAGCCTAGACTGATGACAACGTTTCAGTGCTTACATCAGCGCACATGGTAAAATTACAATGTACTCAATGAGGTGTTGTAAAAATAAAATACACCAAAAGTATTGCTAGTGAAACTATGCAGGTAAGCTAGGGTAAGATTGTCACCCTGCCCTGCCCTGTGAAGTAAGCACCTGTAGGCCTCCAGTGATCACATTCTCTTTATATATCTGCCTCTTTGCCGTGGTCCCTAATCCCATAAATGAGCCCTCAGGTGTGTGTCACTTGAAATAGTCACACCTGCCAGTGGAAAAACAATCAAACAGGCAGACAAAACAAAGTAGCCTATACCGTATAAAATTAGCTTTCTGTGTATGAAAATCCTGTAAAAATCGGACAAGCCTCTACTGAGATTAGCCGGGACAAACTGACACAGAGAGAGTACCCTAAATATATATGTTATTTTTCCATTACAAAAATACTACTTTAACTATTTGTATAGATATAGATGTACAGAAGACATGCACCATGAGTCGGTTAAAATAATTTCAGCAACAGTACGTTTTTAGACGAATTTACGCCTACACGAGTTCCGAAGATGCCGTCACTAGAAGTAATTGATTGATTACGAAAGAACTTGACGACACGCTTGTACTCGTCAAAATAAATCAAACATGCTCAAATTTGATGGATTTTTTAAGCGAAAATAAATCTTTTTATAGCCGAAGTTCCCTGTTCCTGATGTATGATGACATTTAACACAGAATAAAACCTTCAATTCTATGACGAAAGTTACCTCGTGTAGTTTGTTTTTAAAAAAATGTGCGTGGACGTGCAATATGTTGTTTTTCTTTTGTTTGACGATATCAAATAAGTAAGCCTAGACTGATGACAACGTTTCAGTGCTTACATCAGCGCACATGGTAAAATTACAATGTACTCAATGAGGTGTTGTAAAAATAAAATACACCAAAAGTATTGCTAGTGAAACTATGCAGGTAAGCTAGGGTAAGATTGTCACCCTGCCCTGCCCTGTGAAGTAAGCACCTGTAGGCCTCCAGTGATCACATTCTCTTTATATATCTGCCTCTTTGCCGTGGTCCCTAATCCCATAAATGAGCCCTCAGGTGTGTGTCACTTGAAATAGTCACACCTGCCAGTGGAAAAACAATCAAACAGGCAGACAAAACAAAGTAGCCTATACCGTATAAAATTAGCTTTCTGTGTATGAAAATCCTGTAAAAATCGGACAAGCCTCTACTGAGATTAGCCGGGACAAACTGACACAGAGAGAGTACCCTAAATATATATGTTATTTTTCCATTACAAAAATACTACTTTAACTATTTGTATAGATATAGATGTACAGAAGACATGCACCATGAGTCGGTTAAAATAATTTCAGCAACAGTACGTTTTTAGACGAATTTACGCCTACACGAGTTCCGAAGATGCCGTCACTAGAAGTAATTGATTGATTACGAAAGAACTTGACGACACGCTTGTACTCGTCAAAATAAATCAAACATGCTCAAATTTGATGGATTTTTTGTTATTTTTTCACACAGTTTTAACATGATGACCTGATCAAGGGTATGCCTTACCTACCACCGTTAAGGTGATTTTCCACCAGAGTGGTTAGGCAAGGCGAGGCGAGGAGAGAATTGAAATTTGTATGGAGAATACCGTCAAGTTAGTACAAGCCTACGGGCGGCGCGGCGGTCGCGATATTTGGCTCGCTTTATATTCCGGAGGTCGTGAATTTGATCCCCACGTCGGACAGGAAAACTTTGTGTAAATTCTAAGATTCCTTTCCGGGTCTGGTTGGTTGACGGGCTACCCTTCGGGCTTCGGAAAGCACGTTTAGCCGTTGGTCCTGATTATTATAACATCACCTCCAATCTATATTAAGGAACGGGCAGCAGCGTTTCCTTGTGTAGGGAAATATAATACTGCGGTCACCAATCCACCTGCCAAGCGTGGTGACTATGGCAAATACCCTCCCTCGGGGGGAGGCTCATGTTCAAGTGGACGTTATACGGGCTGATGATGATGATGATGACTTTAAAGATGGCGCCTAGTTTAAAAAGAGGTACCCACAAGGACAAGAAACGTGGTTGGAACCGTGTGGGAAATGTAAGTAAATATTATTATAGAAAAATAAAACGTTATATCTCACCTGCTTTCAAATTACACCAATAACTTTGTTTTAGTGGTTGCGAATTCCGGCTGGAATAGAAATGTTTGGTTTTCCATCTTTTTATGCTCTCGTGGCCATAAAATACGCCTGAAATATACAATTTCCGACACTTGTTCTCGTACTACATCACTTGCTATTCTATGATGTTCTGTTTCAAGTAGCGATTATAAGTTATTTGATCTATTAAATTAATTAATTGTTAATATTTTATTTTATTAATTGTAACACAATAGGCATGACGAATAAAAAAATCTATTTAGTCCGTCAGTTAGATTACCAAAAAACATTGTACAAGTATTTTTTTTTTCGTTACTCCCACAAAACATGAAGAAGATACAGTACAATTACAATACAAGTACAATTTTACTTAGTGGTGACGTCATAAACCCCTTCTTTTTTTTATCCGGGGTTAATGCATTTACGCATTCCCACCGCCGCTGCAGCATATTCGCGCTCTGGCGGTGGGATATGTGGGACTCGCCCTCTCCATAGCCTGGTTGTTAGACGTTAAACTCATACCACAAGGGGAGGACCCTACACTTCTAAAACCTCCCGGACACTCCTTCGATCCGCCGGTGGCGGGGGCCGAATACGCATAAGCAATCCGACCCCCCGACTGCATCCGCGGCCAATGTGGCACCCCGGGATATCCTGAAACGTCACAAACCCCTTTCTCCTGAACTTTATACTTTGTTGTTGCTCTGTATATAGGCCTAGGCATTCAATTAAATGTCGGCGTTTAATTAACGGGCTAGCCTTCCAATTAAATGGCTGATTTAACTAGATGGTTGCGATATATATGCCCCGCGATTTGACGTGTTTTTTTACTAACACTTCGCAAATGATTTATTTTTGTTAGTAGGTACAATCCTCTTTAACAGAACTTGCAATCACCACGCTTGGCAAGCAGATTGGTAATCACCACGCTTGGCAAGCTGATTGGTGTTGCAGTAAGATGAGATTAGCTTTGAGCTGATAGATGCTACTCCCCATTCATCAGGCGTCTCTTAATTGCCTCTTACTATTCCTATAGGAAGATATGGGATGGTCTATTCTAAGTCGGAAACCACACGGCAAATATTGTTATCATTGCATTGAATTTCTTGATTTGACTACTATCTATAAGTAATTTCTAAGTATTAATGAACGCGTGTAATACCTTGCAGATACACAAAATAAGTAATATAAAAATATATAAAAAATGCACAATGCTCTGCTCATGCAATTTTCCGTCAAATCCTCCTTTAAATATCTAAAGTACGAACGTTTCACCTGAAATGTATGGTTTCTTACCAAATGAAAGGTTTTATAACGATAATATTAAGGTAGGGAGACGAGAAAACTCAGAGCCGACTTAACGAATATTTAACATCGCTCCAGCTAGATTTATGACCATTGTCAAATGTTTTGTGTCTAGTGGTTTATGGGGAGAGAAAAAATATGGTTTTTATTCAGAAAATACCGCGCCAGGTAAATTATTCAGATGTGTCTTCAAAGAGTTTGTTGGAATGAGGTTCGAGTAGATTTCTACAGTATGGCGAACATTTATTTTATGTTTTAAAAGCACATTTCATCACGGGTTTTATTTTAAAGTATTTTATTTAATACTAGCTGTACTGGTTTCACCTGCGTAGATCCAGATCTTGTGGGACTCGTTCGTATTAAAATATTGCACATGTAACGGAAAAAAAATGGGATCAGCAATCCCGGAGTTTACCACGAACATCCTAACTCACAAACTTTACCCGTCCATTAATAGTATTGATGATATTAGTTTATATTTAAAAATATGTGTACTTATAGCCATTATAATAACGGTTGAGATTAATATCAGTGCACAAATGAATGATTAAAAAAAAATGGTATCTTTAAACGTAAGTTCACTTGTTTGTATGAGTCATAACACTTTTACAATTTTTAAACTAATAAACATAAATCACATCATTTCAACATTTTATCAAGAAGAACCGCTGCCAAATAGGATCTTTCAGTCATTTTGGAAAACCCGCCGACGCGGCGACGCTTTTATTTTAGTGTGACCAAAGCAAGCAATAATATATCCTACTGCACTGGCGCTTTTTTGACGTTATATTGCAAATTAATTCTCATTTAATTTATATTAAGTATAGTGTATAAGTGGTTATGCAATTGCTAAATTTGATTAATTTATTATTATAATTTTATTGAATAAGTCTCTAATTTAAAATCTTATTTATTTAATTATTTGTCTTATATTTTTTTTAATTGTAGTTTTAGAAATAAATTTATATTCTATTATTATTTTAATTTTATGTAAAAAATCATAATATTATTTCGAATTTAATTAATTGACTGTTTTTTTTTTTTTTTTTTTGTTTTCTTATAAACGTGGCGTCATCAATGGGGCCAACTAGAATACCAGCGCTACATTCATACGCATATGTGTGAATGTAGCATAAAGCTGAAGTTGGTGCCTATTTATGGTGCACATGGAATTAATGTATTAATTTGATATTGTAATTTTACGAAAGACAGTGCATTATAAATAAATATATTTCTTTTTTCTTTCTTTCTTTCTTTCAATTTTGGAGATATTTGTCGAGTAATGTTTACCATTACCTAGGCATTAGGAAAAATTAACTAAGATGCAGGTTTCAATACTGCTAATCGTCTAAATATATTAATATGTTGTATTTTGTGTGTAATTTTGTTTGTGATATGAATTTTGGTGTAGTGACAAGGATTAAGACAGATATGCTAATGAAAGGAGATTAACAGGTAACATTTAAGGTGAATACGAACGGAAGTGTTGGTAGAGGAAGACCAGGTTAGAAGTACCCTAAATAGGAAGACCTGCATGAGAAGTTTAATGAATGACGAAAGTGGTGTATGTCAAGATCGTAGCAAGTAGAAGGAAGTGGGTCCTGCCTACCATGACTATGGGAAAGAGATGTATATATGTATGTATGTGTATGTATTTTGAAAACATTATAATTTGTTTGTGCACAAATTGCCGTAGCCACTCGGCCAGCAGTATCTGCTTAAATCCAACAATATTGCGGAAGGGACACGATACTGTCACATGACATGTGCAGTGACTGACAGCTCGCAAAATGAGATAGAAGCTGCAAACTAGATTGTAAGATACGAGTTATGCCTGAATAGCAGGTTAAATCGTGGTAAAACTACTTAATTGAAATCAAAGTCAAAGTCAATATATCTTTATTCACATTTAAAAATATTTTTTAAATAATGTTATGATAATAATTTTTGAAAAACGGTTAAGTCTAGTGATTAGGTGATATGATTAAATCATGTCACCCAAAAAAAATAAACATTTGTGTGTACAAATGTTTATTTTTTTTGGGTGATTGTTTTTTTTTATCAAGCCGGTTAAATTATTGATACAATCCGTTATTTTATAAAACAACTCCCTCCCTCCCACAATAAATACCCTTTTTTCGATATCCCACATAAACAATAAAACAGATATTTTTGTGGGATATACTAAGACCTTCGTTTCTTTATCACCCAATCAAAATTAATTTAAAATAAAATTATATCAAACATTTTTTTAAGATTACTAGCAGAGTTTTGCAGTCGACTAGTATTCTCTTTAGCATTATTTAATTTAACTCCAACCGATCCAGCGGTCGGCTGAAAGCGAAAAGTTTCTTACGTTCCAGTTCCAAGACAGGAACACTACGGCTACTATGGAGTTTGGGTTATCGTCATTATCGTCCTTTGCAAGTCAGAATGCCAAGGCCATGTAGACCTAAACATATGATTATACTAGACCATATATAATCGCTCCGTTTACTTCCGGGAAGTTTATACCATCATCATCACCCCGTATAACATTAGCTATTGAACATGGACCTCTACCGAAGGTTGCTACATTCACCTCGTTTTACAGGCGGATTGGTGACTGCTCACTACCTGGTATACGTACGTATATCATAGATAATGTTGTCATAATCGAGACCAACGGTTATATTTTTCCGACGTACTCTCCATCGTCCGATGCCCTCGTAGACCTGAGAGGCCCGCGCATTGTAAAGTAGAGCGACAGTTGCACAAAACTCCCCTAAAATACTAGGTCACTAGCGACCCGCCCCGGCTTCGCACGGGTACAATACTGATAATTATACTACATAATGTCTTTAAACCTCTAACAAACGGGCGAAATTTGGTCAAAACAAACAGAAACAAATTAATATAGGTACCTACTAAAACTCAGTGAAATATGTAGGTGGGTATACTTTTATCGTATGAAATACCTATACTCTTCAGGACTAACAATACAACAAACACTAAATAAATAGGTATTCAAGTATCTATCCATCATAGTTATAACGAAAACAAAACAAAAAAAATGCCCTATAATTCTTAAGGATCGAGCGCGCATAATCGCATTCGGCCTACCTCCGTAGCGTAGCGGTAATTGGCTCGCTTTAAATCTCGGAGGTCGTGGGTTTGATCCCCACACCGGACATGAAATCTTTGTGTAAATTGTAAGATTTCTTTCCGGGTCTGGTTGGTTGAGGGACTACCCTCCGTGCCTCGGAAAGCACGTTAAGCCGTTGGTCCCGATTGTTATAACATCATCTATAATAATCGTATATCAAGGAAGGGGCAGCAGCGTTTCCTTGTGTGTTACAACATAATTCTGCGGTCACCAACCCGCCTGCCAAACGTGGTGACTATGGCAATACCCTCCCTCGGGAGGAGGCCCATGTTCAGCAGTGGACGATATACGTGCTGATGATGATGATGACCTACTAAAACTCAGTGAAATAAGTAGGTGGGTATACTTTTATCGTATGAAATACCTATACTCTTCAGGACTAACAATACAACAAACACTAAATAAATAGGTATTCAAGTATCTATCCATCATAGTTACAACGAACACAAAACAAAAAATTTGCCCTATAATTCTTAAGGATCGAGCGCGCATAATCGCATTAGGCCTACCTAAAACACGCGCTGTTATTTTGCGATAACTTCTAAGTTATTCATTAAAAGTATATAGTGTAGGGGTAAAATAATCTGCATGAAATGCTTAAGAATATTAACTCATTTAAAATGATAAGGATAAATACTGAATCCGTCTGATTAGCTTTACAATTACCGCATTAGAAATTATCATTTTTCTAAGATATACCTAATGGATATAGCAAGTTTTTTTTTTTTTTTTTTTTTTTCACGACAATCATTTTAATTTCATTTATTATAATTAACAAACATGAATAAAATACAAACTAAAAGTAACTAATTAAAAATAAAACTAACTTATATACAACTATTCTAAATCTATACTACTTGGCAAGGTTCCCAGAATGCTGGCAGCATTACCACGTTGAATGGCAATGCTTACCTGCTGTGCAAAGTAGATAGTAGTAGTATCCATATAGCAAGTTAACCTTGAAAGATAGACATATGCTATCGCAGACTTTTTTGTAGATCTAAAAGAGAAGAATATTTGCCACCATACATTGTTTTGTTATATCTCATAGGGTTTAGGCAGCGTTTTCGTTGAAAGCTCCCAAATGGCTTAATTTTTTCCGACACCTCTGACAAATATCAATATATATTAGTCAAATGTACACATAAACTAAACAAATCATATACGTAAACCTTCCGGAAGAATCGTTCTATCGATTGGTAACATCCGCATGAAAATCGATGTAGTAGTTTTTGAGTTTATCGCGAACAGACAGACAGACGCGGCAGGGGACTTTGTTTATAATATGTAGTGATGTAGTGATAGCGGTCGCCCGCGGTTCCGTGCGGATGTCGGTTACCGCAGCAAAAAGCCTACCCAGGAAAGACACGGTCAGCAAAATGATTCCCAGGTCAATTCACAGACACCGACATAAACATCGACAACGCAGTCATTATCCGCAGGCTGCACAGATTGTCTTTCTGTGGATGTTAAAGTTGTTAATGATGAAAATATAATTAATGATGTAATTAATAGGCATTTTAGGGATTAGGCATTATAGGCATTTTCAAAGCTCTGAAAAGAACTGTTGTTTAGCTCTGAGAAGAACTGTTGATTAGCTCTGAGAAGAACTTTTGCGTAGGTGTAGTTTTAAGAACGAAATCTAAAAAAAATCGCATGAAAATTATTAGACTTCGCAACGGGCCGTGCAGCAGAAATCGTAATATTTTAATTTCGCCATAACTTCAAAACCAAACGTCCAATTTTAATCATTCAAAGACCAAATATTATCTACATAAACTGTACTTAGTGATGAAATAATTTATTTTGATAAGGATTAATAGCATGAGTAAAATAAACGTTTAAATGTAGTCCAAAAAAAATTCAAGATTTCTAAATAAAAAAATGGTCGTTGTGCCTCACTCGACATAGATAGGTATAGTGTGTCGCGGACTTTTTTGTAGATATTTATAAGATCCATAATTAATTAGAACATTTTATGATTCTATCTTTTATAGTTTAGGCAGCGTACGCAAAATAAGTAACTTTTCTGGTTGATTTTTTACACCTTGTGTCAGAAAAACCCAAATAGGTATCTTACGAAACCCTATTTTTTTCCAAAATAAAATTTAGCCTATGTTACTCGTGGATAATGTAGCTTTCGAATGGTGAAAGAATTTTTTAAATCGGCGCAGTACTTTTTGAGCCTATTCATTACAAACATACAAACATACAAAAATAGGTACAAATCTTTCCTCTTTATAATATTAGTGTAGATAATCCCTCAACCTCATCGTCAGCGACCGCCCAGAGCCCAGGTCCAAGCCCTACTGGGGGTGTTCTCTTGCGCAGGTTGCTTAGTTTGTGGTTTTTAAACCATTTATTAAGGCTGAAGCTATGCTCGCCTTTATGCCCGGTGAAGTAGCAAAAGCCTGCAGGATACGTTCGTTCGTCCATCCGAAAAATAGAGGTACTCTCCGTGCCTTGAAGTTTATTTGTAACCAAAATATGCAGGTAAAAAATCGGGGAACATCGAGTGGTAATTCAGAAACTTAATTATTACGTTGTCCTTTGAATACTCTCATACTATCAAACCGGAGAAAACCACCGCAACATTCTATTAGGAACGTGCAAAAACGGCATGCCTTAGCATCGAACCCACATGCCTGTAGTTAACCGCTAACTGCGCAGATTTACGATATTATATAATGGTAACACCGCAGTAATTCCATACACATTGTGTTGGTGTGTTATGTTTATTAGTGATGGGTGGGATAACACGGGATTACAAGGAAGAGTTTGCTGGGACTCGTTTTCAATGGTCTTGATACAGAGCTGCAGCTGATACCCCACACTAGGCGTGAGTCTTCCTGGAGCGTGTGTATGACGTGAACTTTGCGAGCGCTGAGCTGCCCTGCCTATCACTCGTTACCCCCGCAGCCGTCTGCATGTGACACAGAGGATCGCGCATACCAAAAGTGGAATCAGCCTAAAAATCAGTAAAAACTAATATAAACATATGATGCAGAATTAAGTAAGACATGATAGGACGTTTGTTCCGTGTGGTTTCCGGCTTCTAATTGACCATCCAATGGGTGTCGTAAGAGGAGACTAAGGGACATACATTTGATAGATGAGCAGCAGCATCTATCAGCTTAAGGATACTTATCATCTTACTGCGATCACCAATCCATCTGCCAGGCGTGGTGATTATGGCAATATCCTTCAATGACCCTGGATTGCGGCCCATTGTTCAGCAGTTTAGTAAAGAGGCTGTGAAAGACGCCTTGATGTTTAATATATTTGATACTCAATGAGAGAGAAAGATCTAACTTTAACGGTTAAATGCTTGTTCCTCACGTAACGATTTGTACCAGTTCAGAGTCTACAAGTCTCGTTACTGAACTTCGTTCTATACAGAGTATTGTGTTTACAAGATATATGGTTACATGTAAGTCTGCCACACTGTTCCTAGTTTTATATATCACATATAGTCGTTTAAGTTATAACATCACGCAAATAATTATTTTGGGGGTATTGATATTTCGATGCCATTTTGCAAGAGAATCGAAAAACACCTTGTAAAACTAAAATGATCATCATCATCATCATCAGCCCGTATAACGTCCACTGCTGAACATGGGCCTCCTCCCGAGGGAGGGTTTTTGCCATAGTCACCACGCTTGGCAGGCGGATTGGTGACCGCAGTGTTATGTTGTAATACACAGGGGAAACGCTGCTGCCCGTTCCCTGGTTCGTTTGTTATAGATGATGTTATAACAATCGGGACCAACGGCTTAACGTGCTTTCCGAGGCACGGAGGGTAGTCCCTCAACCAACCAGACCCGGAAAGAAATCTTAGAATTTACACAAAGATTACTTGTCCGGTGTGGGGATCGAACCCACGACCTCCGAGATTTTAAAGCGAGCCAATTACCGCTATGCTACGGAGGTTGTCCTAAAATAATATAAAAAGAAAATTTGTTTTGGATGGTTATACAATTATACATTTTTTAACATCCTCACCAAAAGGCCAGACGGCATCGGTGACTCAGTGGTTATGGTAGTTGCTTCTGAGATCTGGCGTTCTGGGATTGATTCCCAACCGGAAAAAATATTTGTGTGAACCACAGATAGTCCGTTCTGAGTCTGAGTTTACTTAGTGTCCGTGCATTGAGGGACACAAAGTTGTCTTAAAAAAACAAAAAGTTGCATTTTTTTTAATAATTTAACTTAAACCTAAATCTTAATCTAAACCTATTCTGAAACATAAACCCTAACCGATATTGACTCATAAACACAATCCACATCCACACAATTATACACATTCTTACGCACACTCTCACACACACACTCACACACGCACTCAAAAACCCACTCGCATTACACCACACATCCGCGCTCCCTTTCTAAGATTTTTGTATTTTCTTTAATATTTATTCTATTCATAACCTCTATTTTAATTCAATTGCATACATTGTTTAATGTTAAGTGGAAGAGCGGGGTCACCTAACACAAGCATCCCCTTGCTTAAAAGTTGACCTCCAAATCATCGTGTAACGACCTATGTAATTGAAATAAACATTTTTATTTTTTATGATTTTATTTTATTCGAAAGTGTATTTTTATTTTGTCAGCGTTGTCAAAATCCAGTTACTGAACTGAATATACTAAGATTTGAATCGTTTGTTACCGTTTAACTTCCAGTTTATAATGTTTACAGCGTTTCTGAGAAAACTTTATCGGTTTGTCTTGCATTTATTTGTATTCATAAAGAGACACTGGATCTAGGAGAAGCATATTTTGTATTCAGCCGGTGAACCGACCGCGTTTACACGTTACGAGGCGAAACAATTCGTTGATCACACAAAAGGAGCCTTTGTGCATTTGTTTGTGAAAATGATTAATCCGATAGAGAATATTTAGTGTACAGAGAAGCGAATAAAATGTCTCGTTTAATACTTTTGTAACTGGTTAGCTATTCTACAGTTTACCCACGTATGTTGTTTTTTAATATTATTTATTTACCTTATTTTTTTAGCTTTGTGTAGGACTAGATACACAGAAAACAATGAATTTCTCGTAATGTATCTTACATATGTATCTGTTGGTAGGGTATATAGGGTACTAATCACAAAAACTCAATAAAAAAGTGTTTCTTAGTGTCTGTCTGTGAGTTTATTAGTTTCGGCTAATCTCAGTTACTGTTAGACCGATTCTGTCGGTTCTTTCACTGGTAGATGATAGCAAATTATGTTATGTTATTATTATTAGTAGATTTTTTATGGTATAAAGGCGGAAACATATTATTAAAACGCCACGCCACCCGACGACACGCCACGCGTGTTGAGTCGAATCAAATGTATTGTTTTCTATAGACCAGAAACACACTATCACACCCGATACGACGCCACGCGCGTGCTGATTTACAGGTGTTGACACGTGGCGTGGCGTGGCGTTTTAATAATGTGTTTTCGCCTTAATAGATTTTTTATCTGTATGTCTGTTAGTCCATGTATTCCACCTCATGCCTACAACGGAGGTGCTGATTCACAAAAGGCTTACATTTTTGGAGAACTTATTAAACCTTTATTTCAAAGGCTACTTAGTAATAAGAGACAGGTTGAAAAAATGTTTTAATATTATAAAAACCGACAGCAAATCCACCTTCCTCGCAAACTCTGGAATCAACAGAATCCAGTAAAATGTGTAACAAAATAGCTCTGGAAAATCTGGGAGCGAGATATCTCGTATCCCAGTTATCCGGGATTAACGCGTACAGCACTACACACGACGCAAGAGACCACTGTAAAGGGCTTACTTGGTATTACGGGGTTAAGTAAATTCCTACGGCACCATGGGATAAAGAAGTGATCTGAATATTAGCTTAATAGTCATGTTATTCAAAATAGCGAATGTAGCATACCGGTACCAGAGGCAGAGCTGGGGAATATTAGTGAACTAGCTAGCTAGCTGTGCACGGTTTCACCCGCGTTTTTCCCGTTCCCGTTAGTACTTCATAATTATAAACAGCCTTCCTTGATAAATAGGCTATTTAACACTGAAATTTTTTTAAATCGGACCAGTTGTTCCTGGGATTAGCCTGTTCACGCATTCAAAGAAAAAAACTCTTTAGCTTCTATATGTATACTAGCTGCGCCCACCTAGCCCACTAACACCGCGGGTGTTACCCGCGTTACTCTGCTCCAGTGGGTCGGAGCGTGATGTTTTGTAACCTATATGTTAATCCAGCGTATAACCTATCCCGGTGCAAAGTTTCAACCAAATCCATTAAGTAGTTATAACGTGAAAGAGTAACAAACATCCATCCATCTATCCATCCATCCATACTTACAAACTTTCGCGTTTATAATATTAAGTAAGATTATTATAAAGATTACCAATATTTTTTTGCGCATTCCTTCCGATGAGTATCTTAAGAGATGATTAAATGTTTTACAGCCGTAAGGCAGCAGCATGTATCCGCTCAAGGTTACCCGGGGGATATGCATTTACGCCTTCCCACCGCCGCTGCAGCGTTTTTGCGCGCTGGCGGTGGGATATGTATCTCGCCCTCTCCATAGCGTGGTATGCTAAAGTCATACCACGAGGAGAGGACCCTACACCACCAAAACCCCCCGGACACTCCTTCGATCTGCCGTTGGCGGGGGCCGGGTATGCATAAGCAATCCGGCCCAATCCCTCAACGACCCTGGCTGATTGATATCTGTAAAGAAGTCCACTGCTGAATATAAAACTCTACTTCTTCAATAGCACACACGTTTACACGAGCTATTGAAGAAGAAGAAGATCTTAGAGGTGACATATTTATCAAAGAAATGAATTCTGATTACGATAGCTAGTAAAGTGTCACCTAGTTCATCTGTCTGCAGTGCTTTCCTCACTCCAGACAATTTTATAGCAAAACAAAAACATTAATCTTTTATTCTTATCTATTTTCGCTATGTTAGTTAGGAAATAAATTTAATTGTGAGTATAACGTACGCGCATAGCTTAAAGTACTTTACGAGGCACGGAGGATAGTCCCTCAACCAACTGAAGACTGCGAAGGTGTATAATCTAATTTATAGCTGAATTGTTTTAACGGGTATAGTATTAAGGAAAGTCTGGATAACTTGAAATAATAAACTTTATAGCACTTTGATGTTAATTTGGGCGGAATCTCTTCTCGTCAAACAGAACAACGATAAATGCAGTCTGTTGACTCCTTTTATATCTTTTGCGATCTATTTATACTCATCAAACATTATTAAGATAATAGGTATTAATTTAATAGGTCATCATCATCAGGCCGCGTACCGGCGGAGGAGTGAGGGGGCGCGTTCTGGCCGCGACCCCTTCCCGGAGGTCCGTCGCCAAACCCTCCGGAAATGGCAGGAGCGGCTAGAGGCCGCGCCGCGGAGCGGATTGCGTACGGTGGAGGTGATGCGGCCTCATCTAAAAAAGTGGGCTGGTCCGGGAGGTTTTAGTGGTTAGTAGGGTCCTCTCCTTGTAGTATGATAAGGGCTGATGATGATGATGACTAGTGCTAAAATGTGGCTACTATATAATAATAGGATTTTTGTAAAGTCCTCAAGTCTAGCAGCTCATTGAGCGTAGTTGCGCTATGTTCTAGCTACCTAAGTACAGTGCATATAGAAATCTAGTATTTACAGTGATTGTAATGTTGAATCTTGGTGATAATCTAACGAAGTTTCCTCGCTGTGGTCACTCAGCTGACCACAGTGTAATTATCAAGATGCTAGCTTTAGTTAGTTAGTTTAACTGGTGAATAGAGGATGTATTATTGTGCTCTCGGCCCACTGGTTACAACATTACGGTGTGATAGAAATCGCATTGTGTCTAAGATACGGGAATAGGAGATGGTATCGTATAGACTGGGTGTTGGTTATTCACTTGCTTCAAAGATAATGATATTAATAACTGCCTGCTGCCCGCGTCTTCGTTAGCGAGTTCGAGCTATCTAACAAATACATTCCGGTCTAAATACGTCGATACTATCGTCTTGGAGCTTAGATGGAAAACGATAAAAACAACCATACATATAAAATATGCTACCAAACAGTGGAAGTTCCGTAGAAATTCATCTAGATCCAGATATAGTTCCTGAGATTAGCGGCAACAAACTGACACACAGACAAACAAACAACAAATATGTTTTTGCTATTAAGTACCGTGTGTAATCAAATTAATTTATTAAAAACCTGTTATTTTCCATTTCTTACAAACACTTAAATTATAACGTAAAACGACTGTATGAAAGAAATCGAAGTTCGAATTACACTTTAAGTTTCGTTAATATTTGCATAATCACTACATAGTATAAAACAAAGTCACTTCTCGCTGTCTGTCCCTATGTATGCTTAGATCTTTAAAACTATACAACGGATTTTGATGCGGTATCTATATATATAAAAGAAAGTCGTGTTTGTTACAACACTTATAACTCGAGAACGGCTGGACCGATTGCCATGGTTTTTGATTTGTTGGATTTGTTTCCGTCCCGAATAGCAGAATACATTTTAAAAACAAAAGAAAGTCGTGTTAGTTACACTATTTATAACTCAAGAACGGCTGAACCGATTTGGCTGAAAATTGGTAGGGAGGTATCTAAGAACTGGGAGAAGGACATAGGATACTGTTGGGTAGGGGTAGGGTAGGGGTAGGGTAGGGTAGGGTAGGGTAGGGTAGGGGTAGGGGTAGGATAGGGGTAGGGTAGGGGTAGGGCAGGGTAGGGGTAGGGTAGGGGTAGGGTAGGGGTAGGATAGGGGTAGGGTAGGGGTAGGGTAGGGGTAGGGGTAGGGTAGGGTAGGGGTAGGGTAGGGCAGGGGTAGAGGTAGGGTAGGGGTAGGGTAGGGGTAGGGGTAGGGTAGGGGTAGGGGTAGGGTAGGTTAGGGGTAGGGTAGGGCAGGGGTAGGGTATAAAAGTCCACCCGTGCGAAGCCGGGGCGGGCCGCTAGTTTTTTAATAGATGAGTGACTTAACAGGAAGGTTTATAAGTACCTATAATACATCAACATCGCACCTGTACGAAGCCAGGGCGGGTCACTAGTATACTAAAATAAAATAAATAAATCTCTTGGATTATGCAAAAAATTATATCATAGAAACCTGGTGACCAATAAGAATACGTTAAAAAATAATAATCCAATCAGTCAAATTGTTCTCGTGTTCAGCACCTACATTTTAGCGATACTAATTATTACTTCTGTAAGGGTCTTGGTTTTTATATACGAAGTAAATAAATTATTGAGTAGTCAAACTAGTTATGGTAAACGCCTGCACAAATTAGCGTTTCTCATCGATTTTATGTAGTTAGCCACTAGGCTTTTGCTACGTCACCAGACATGAAAGCCATCAGGTTCCAGTATTAAATGGTTTGTAAACTACAAATTGAGCAACCAGCTCAAAGGAGCGCTCCCTGTGGGACGTGGAATCGAAGGCTATTCCCGCCAGCGACCGCTTTTCGTTATTAGGCTGCTTGGCTAGCATTTTTTTTATTACGTGGCATACTTCAATCTCATACATTATAATATGAATATTTTTTTGTGCAATTGTCCCACTACTGTACATCTCGCGGTCCTCTCGGATTTCTGGTCTACCAAGGCATCGGGACGTTCCGTCGTAAAAACGCCGTGAATGAATAAGGTAGAGTGTTGTACTAGTTTTTTTTCGGACGGACATATGTAGGCTTTGGCTACTTCACCGGGCATAAAGGCGAGTAGAGCTCCAGTCTAGATAAATGGTGTAAACACTACAAACTATCCTGTGGGACTTGGACCTCGGTTCAGGGCGGTCGCTGACGGGAAGATTGAGGGATTATGGCTTTAAGTTTTTTTTTAGGGGAGTTTTGTGCAACTGTCGCTCTACTTAACAGTTCACGGGCCTCTCGGACTTCGGGTCTACGAGGGCATCGGAAGGTTCTTAGCAAACTAAGGGTCGGGAGGGCGAAGGGGGACGCGGTTATGAGACTATGGAAGTCTGGCTGACGGACTAAATAGATTTATTTAGTCCACATGCCCATGTAAGAAATAAGCTGAATTGGAAAACATTCATTCATTATGATTTTTGAGATGACAAACCTTTAGTTTCTGAGTATCATCTGTTCTGTTGAATTGTTTAAATAAAATAAAAGTTGAAAAGACTTAAATATCACTAAAAATATATTTTATTAATGAAATGTGTTGAATTTAACTAAAACATTTTAATTTGAAGTTACGTATGATTTATCGCGGAACGCTTGAGCAGATTTAGTAACAAAGTTGTGCTAAAATTCATTGCCTTAATGGACTTTTTAATTAGGCAAAAAGTTACGATGTCCTCGACGGTCTAGCAGTCTCTGATTTATGAATATCAGGAGTTTATTTTTAAATAATAAGTCTAAAAGCTATGCTCTTTAGACTTCAGAAAATTAAAAGCATTTTCCTAAAAGTTAAAGGGGAAGTATTAACATAAAGATATGAGTTAGTCAACCTCCGTGGCATAACGGTATAAGTCTTGCTTTAAGTCGTGGAGGCGTGGGTTCGATACCTTCACCGGACAAGAACTTTTTGTGTAAAATATAATAACTCTTTTCGGGTCTGGTTAGTTGAACGACTCCATGCATCTATCAGATTTTCTTGAAAAGGTGAAAGATGATGTTATAACAATTGCGAGTAGCAGTGTTTGTCTGAGTGTGTTAATACATAATACTGCGATCACTAACAACACCAAGCATTGTTACTATGGCAAAACCCTTCCTCGGGAGGAGAACCATGTTCAGCAGTGGACGTTATACGGGACGGAGAAGTACCAGTAGAAAAAAAAATGCAAACAATAAAAAATGCGTAGTTGCCTAAATTATGGCTAGCGCATTTTTCACATAAAATAATAGGCGTGTTGGTGCTTCTTGTTTCTGGACGGACATATTATTATATAGCAAGCTACGAGGCCTTTGCTTCCTCACCGGGCAGAAAGGCGAGCAGAGCTTACCGACCAGCCTTAATATAATGGTTTAAAAACTACAAACGAAGCGATTTGTGTAAGAGGGTGCCTCCTGTGAGACTTGGGCCTCGGGTCAGGACGGCCGCTGGGCCTGCAAGTTACTGCAATAACAGTTGCAGCTGTCGATCGTGAATACGACTTCAAGAAATTCATGTTATATTCAAGTCATGTGAACCCATATTGACCTCACTTTTCCACCAACAAAAATAAATACAGTGTAACCTAATTTAAATTTCACTTAGCAAAAACGCTCCGCAAAGACATTTTTAACCGCATAAATTTCACAATACCGCCATTACATATTTCTTCAAAAACACAAAATAAGTGGCGGCATTATTTCAAGCTGTTTTAATACAGAAAATATTTTGCCTAAATAATTAAGGCTTCGTTTTACGGGACATAAAAATTACCATTTTTATATTTATAGGTGAGTATAGTAAGTAGTACGTGATTATGGAAAATTTAATAGAGATGGGCTGTATCGATAATTTCCTACTCGATAAAGAGAATATTCGATTTCACTGAACAAGTCCAACAAGTTTATGACGATACTTGTATAATATTGTTTTATGTTCATTAATACCCACCGCCGCTGCAGCGTATTCGCGCGCTGGCTGTGGGACTCGCCTCTCCATAGCGTGGTATGCTAAACTCGTACCACGAGGAGAGGACTCTACACCACTTACACCCCCCGGACACTTCTTCGATCCGCCGTTGGCGGGGGCCGGGTACGCATAAGCGATCCGACCCATGTTCATTAATACCTACCTAGATAGGAGTTGAAAGCGGTGGTAAAATACCCAATTGGCATTGTTATGTCGGGTCGTATTAAATCCAGTGGCAGCATTAATGTGTATGTGTTGATATATGCTCATGGACCATTTAACTAATGTAATTTTTTTTAAAGATTTCTATAGATATTGCACACTCCTAGTATTCTTGTTCACCCCTCGTGCTAAGCTAAAATGCTTGTGTTACGAGTGGGTTTACGTCGGTATTGCAATGGAATGCAATCATCATCATCAGCCCGTACAACGTCCACTGCTGAACATGGGCCTCCTCCCGAGGGAGGGTTTTGCCATAGTCACTACGCTTGGTGGGCGGATTGGTAACCGCAATTTTATGTTGTAATACACAGGGAAACGCTGCTGCCCGTTCCCTGGCATACGCTTGTTATAGAAGATGTTATAACAATCAGGACCAACGGCTTAACGTGCTTTCCGAGGCACGGAGGGTAGTCCCTCAACTAACCAGACCCGGAAAGAAATCTTAGAATTTACACAAAGATTTCTTGTCCGGTGTGGGGATCGAACCCACGACCTCCGTGACTTAAAGCGAGCCAAATACCGCTACGCTACGGAGGCTGTGAGGTTGTGTATGGAATGCAATATTACAATAATATGTTTTTCTAAAATAAATGTAGTTTTAAGCAGTCTCCTACTAAAATGAACTTTTAAAATGTGCTACGAAAATAATCTGTAAAATTCGGAATTACAGAATTTTTTAAAGGAATATCGTCGGTCTCCACTCGAGAACGTTTCTGCTCCATCGGCCATCAGTTCTTCGTGCTATGTGTCCTGCCCATTGCCTCTTCAGCTTGCTAATCTGTTGAGCTCTGTCAGTGACCTTCGTTCTCTTGCGGATCTCTTCAGTTCCGATTCGATCACGCACTTGACCCAACCTGACTTTGTTTTTTATATATAAAAATGTTCCTTAAGTCTCCATCAATCTAAAAAAACTGAACTTATCGAAACGATAATAACCAAACCCGAACAACAAGAGCATCGATAGTATAGTAATAGTAATAGTAATATTTATTTTGCCAGAATTGTAGTAACATTATAAGTTGTTAATTGTTATGCTTAGTTTCTAAACAATTCAATAATGCATGCAAAATTTTTACAAAATTTGGAGATGAATTTGTAAAATTGAATAAAATATAATGTCTAAAAACAGAACATACCAATCATAAATTATACTAAGAAACAAATAAATTGAATATTATGTCAAAAATACTAGATGTCAGAGTAATGCCATTTATTATTAATTATTTTATTATTATTTATTTGTCATAAGTTTACAATATAATTTTTTAATAATAAATTTAAACCCATTTAAATCAGACAACATACCCATTTAGTCCCATCACTAAACCACGTTTTGTTCTGATTTATGTTTAATAAGGGCAACTTTTAATTTCAAACGGTGCTATGTCTAAGCTGTTGTTATAAAACTGTCCATTACGTATGTTTTATTGTTGGAAACGTGACTTTTCTTTGTATTTAGCGGCCGCTTAAATGTTGTATCACTTGTTATTGTTTTGGACTTTCAACGTGGTTTAACAAATGAGGGAATGATAGGGGAATCCGTCTAGAACTTTCTTATTTTTAGTGTAATAAAGTTTAAAAACGACAAAATTATTTAAAACATATCTTTTCAAACTCATGCTTTACGGACCATAAGGCACAGACTTTGTATAAATGGTTGACGCTGGTAGGAATCAATCTTTAAACTCTAGGTTTTAGAAACAAATACCACTGTGCCGCCAGCACCTTTGAAACCTCGTGGTATAAATCTCGGTGAGCATTACGAGAACATAATTTATAGTAGAAGCGGTAAAATTTTAAGGAAAATCATTACCTTTTTAATAATCCAACGTTTCGACGTGGGTTACACCAGTCGTGGTCACGGATAGACTATCCGTGACCACGACTGTTGTTTTTTAAAACTGTTGGGATATTTTTATGTTTTTTTTGCGGCATGGTCGCATTATTATCATTTTAAACTTAACAAATTGTTTATTTCGTAATTACAAAAATAAAGTAAAGACATACCCTTTAAAGAGTTAAATTAATAGATAAGTTGTATGTAGTAGGTAGTTATTCTCTGCAAGTATCAAATACATTACAAAAGCTACAGTAAACTTTTAATGAAAATAGTACTTATAATAATACAGAACTTATCTAAAAACATATAAAATTGGTACAGTTCTAAAGAAAATACTATGTTACATTACAAACTAGTTATTTCAGTCCCGCGCGTGCACCTTGTTATTTTTTCATTCACGTAAAATAATACAAAGCTAGTAGAGTGGTTAATAAATCGACAATTTTGGTATTGTTATGAATATACATCCATCAGAAATGTATTATTAAAATACTACTTCATGTATATGGCACAGGGCCGGCTCGAACTCGTTTTGAGATTATCAAGTTGTTATCAAAATTATCATATATGACGTCATGGAAAACATGATCCACCTCTTTACTTGGAGTTTTAGTGGCTAAATGTTTAAGAAAAATGATTCATCTTGTCCTTTATTTGCAATAAACCGAAAACATTATAGACCCAAGGGAGTAGTTGTGCAAAAACACCTATCGCTATACGACGAGACTATATTTTAGAGGATTAGGACGAGAGAGAGGGGTCTCTCTGTCATCCTAATCGTTTCTTCATTGCTGTGGATCATGACTGTTATTGCCATTAATTAGCTGGTGACAAACAGACAGCCAGCCAGCCAGACAGCGAAGTCTTATTAATAGGGTCGCGTTTTTACCTTTCAGGTACGGAACAGTCATACACATTTCTCAAAGATATAATTAAATGTATCTCTGTATACCTCGCCTCTAAAGCCGGCTCTGCACGTGTTTCGCAAAAAATGCTTATATGAAATGCTTACTGAATTATTTCGTACGAATTTTTTTGTATGAATTACATGAAGGCCTGTCGAGTATGTGGTGGGAGACGACCTCTCGCTGCCGACCATCATTTCGAAGATGGTCCAAAGCGAGAGGTCGTGGGAGGCGGTTGCCTCCTTCTGTAGACAAGTTATGTCACAGAAGGAGGCCGCGGAGCGGGAGAGGGAAGTAGATCCCTCCGCCCACCCACTTCGCAGACGGCGTGTTGGCCGTCGGCGGCGGGCCGAAACCCGCCGCCTACCGCCCTAGGCTCGGCCTTGGGGAGTGGGGAACATGGGCCCCGCTCCCTTCGAGGCTGACCCATGAGGTGTAGGGACGCCTCTACACTCCGGGCGTTCCTATAATTAGGCAAATGGGCCACTGTAAGTGTGGCCCTGGAGATCCCGCGGTACCATATTGGCCGCGGGTGCCGTCGGGGGGCCGGATTGCTCATGCGTACCCGACCCCCGCCAACGGCGGATCGAAGGAGTGTCCAGGAGGTTTTAGTGGTGTAGGGTCCTCTCCTCGTGGTATGACCTTAGCATACCACGATATGGAGAGGGCGAGTCCCACATATCCCACCGCCAGCGCGCGAATACGCTGCAGCGGTGGTGGGAATGCGTCAATGCATTTCCTCCCAAAAAAAAAAAAAAAAAAAAAGGTCTGTCGAGTATCTGATCTTTTGACGCGATTTTAATTTTGAGATGAATGTTCTTTGTATCGCATTATTATTACGAGTAGCTATGCCTATTACTTGGCAGGTCTTTGGTTTGAAACCCGAGTCGGTCAATACGATTGTGTACAATTTTACTCCAATTATTTTTGAACCTAATATATCTTCTTTATACACAACATTACCTCCGTAGAGTAGTATTTGCCTCGTTTTAAATCTTGGAGGTCAAAGGTACGATCCCCACGCCGGACAAGAAATCCTTGTGTAAATTCTGATGTGATGGAATTCGTGATGGGTATCACAGCACGGAATAAGTGGAAATGGGCGGACCACATTGCTCGAATGGACGCAAGTCGATGGGCGAGAAGGATACTGGACTGGAGACCGCGAGCCAATTCTACTGTACCGCTGCACCGGGTCGGCTGCCAACACAATGGGTCGGTGACATCCGACGACACGTAGGCCGAGATTGAATTAAAATGGCTTAAAACCGAGAGTGTAAGAAGGGGGAAGAGGCCGGTAGAGGAACGGTTGGTGGTGTACCTCCTCAGAAAATGAAGACAGTCTTTGCCGGGCGAGGTGGTGTGCCCGGCGGCTGACGGCCAATTGTTGGTATTCAGAACTTGTATCTGTTCTAATTGGCTTGAGAACTTGTATTGCCGGTCGGAAATGCATTTTACGCATCTCCCGCGCCAGCAGTGTGTGGGACCCCCCCTTTCCATAGCGGTGGTATGCTAATCATACCACGGGGAGAGGACCCTAGACCACTAATACCACCCGGATACTCCTTTGTCCGTTGATGAGTACGCTTGGCAAACTGGTCCACCGGTATACTTCCTACCAGGGATGTTAGGGAGCTCCGTAACCGTACCCGAAACTATCGGATATCCGATATAAAAAAATTATTCGTAGCCGTAACCGAATCCGAAATAAAAGTTTCAGATAATATCGGATAGGGGCGGAGCCTAATTGAGACACGTTTATGACACATGTTGACATATAAATAAAACCATTTTATTAGCTATTTGTATTTTACTATTGAAATTCCTTAAAAAATTTATATCCGTAACCGAAATTATCCGAAAAAATCCGAAATAATTTCATATCCGCATCCGTATCCGGTATAATAATCATTCCTATATCCGAAACCTATCCGTACCCGTAATTTCATATCCATAACATCCCTGCTTCCTACGTCCTTACGGCAAACATACTTCATTCCTAATACCGACTTACTATCAGTAAAACCTGGTCAATAAGGCCGTAACCCTGCTCGCCTTTCTGCCGTTGAAATAGCAAAATTCTGATGGCTGACCATATAACATAAAATCCTCATTGAGATCACTCTTTCCTCGGCTTCGCAAATTGTACCTCTTTCTCGACCACATATAATTTCAGTCATATTGTTCCGCCACTGATTCAATGTCAAGTTTGCATCACCTTTCCATAGATTTATAACTCGAACTCTATTCGTAACAAAACCAATAGGGATCTATATAACAGAAACCAAATTACGAAGCGTACAAATCTATATTACGTTCAGTAATTGGACGTTATTACTAAAGTTTCACAATAAACTCTCTAGAATTTACCTACGGGTAAGGGTTGACGTATAAAAACGCAGTGGTGTTGTCGCCGCGCCGCTGTGGCGCAATAAATAAATCCGTTTTACTGAATAATTGCCAAATGGAGTTTCTTTAGTACGCTTTTTTTGCTTCGAGTTTTATGCAATAAACTGTTCAGTATTTCGGTGCCGATTGAAAAATTTACAATTGTTTATTTAAAACTAGCGGCCCGCCCCGGCTTCGCACGGGTGGACTTTTATACCCTACCCCTGCCCTACCCTACCCCTACCCTAAACCTACCCTACCCCTACCCTACCCCTACCCCTACCCTACCCTACCCCTACCCTACCCTTACCCCTACCCTACCCCTACCCTACCCTACCCCTACCCTACCCTACCCCTACCCTACCCCTACCATACCCCTACCCTACCCCTACCCTACCCCTACCCTACCCCTACCCTACCCCTACCCTACCCCTACCCTACCCCTACCCTACCCCTACCCTACCCTACCCTACCCTACCCTACCCTACCCTACCCTACCCTACCCCTACCCAAAAGTATCCTCTGTCCTTCTCCCAGTTCTTAGCTACCTCCCTACCAATTTTCAGCCAAATCGGTTCAGCCGTTCTTGAGTTATAAATTTTCTTTTGTTTTTAAAATGTATTCTGCTATTCAGGGCGAAAACAAATCCAATGAAACAAAAATATAAGTGTTGTAACAAACCAGTCTTTGTTTTATATATATAGATATAATTATACTACCTATTTTTTTTTGTGGGATATTCATTTACCCATTCCCATAGCCGCTGCAGCGTATTAGCGCGCTGGCGGATAGGTGGGACTCGCCCTCTCACTAGCGTGGTATGCTAACTCATACCACTAAAGGAGCCCACACAACTAAAACCCCCTGGACACTCCTTCGATCCGCCGTTGGTGGCGGCCGGGTACGCATAAGCAATCCGGCCCGCCACCAACCCACCTGCCTACCGTATTGACTACGGCAAAATCTAGTAGTATAACCATTTGTACCTATGCAGTCTAGCAGTCTTTTATAGCTAACTTAAATCCTTTTGTCCTAATGATTTTTCTAAATCAAATGTTTTTTTCTAATTTAGAATGATTCTTTGCTAGAACATCAAATGTTATTGTAGCATTTTTATGGCCTTATAAAGTGTATCATCATCAACAGCCCGTTTACGTCCACTGCTGAACATGGGCCTCATCTTAACAGACCTTGGCAAGCCAGGGTCGTTGAGGGATATTGCCATAATCACCACGCTTGGCAGACGGATTGGTGATCGCAGTAAGATGTAAAACTTGAGCTAATAGATGCTGCTGCCCATCCATCAGCCATATATCCCTTTGTTGCCTTTTACGACACCCATGGGAAGACATGGGGTGGTCTATTCTAAGCCGGAAACCACACGGCATAAGTGTATATACCTATCTATTTATTATCATGAAACAATCAATGTTATCGCTAGTATTAAATTTACTAGAAGTAAATGTATAAATCTAAAAAAAACAAAATATCTTGTTTTAATTCCGCTCAAAAATGTGACTGTGCTGGGAGGCACTCTTTGCATCTCCTCTACCCGCAAAAATTTTGCACAATATGCAGAAAGGAAAAAAAATATGCAAAATTACAATCACCAGCCGAAGACCCGACACGTGTTTCGCTCCTCCACGGAGCATCGTCTCCTTTTTACTTGTGTGCACATAATATACTACTAGTTAGTCTAATTAATCATATATAAAGAAAAAAGAAAAACGGAAAATTCTTTTATTTACGACACAAAAAAAGAACGTCATATCGAGATTACAAACAAATAAAAATTGGTTAAGTGCGAGTCGGACTCGCGCACGAAGGGTTCCGTACTATTGTCAAGCGTCTCACTGTTGCCGTTAGCGATATCGAGCAAAAAAGGCCAAAAAAAAGTTTGTTGTATGGGAACCCCCCTTAAATATTTATTTTATTTTTAGTTTTTGTTGTTTTAGCGGCAATAGAAATACATCATCTGTGAAAATATGCCTGGTGACTGACAGACAGACAGCGAAGTCTTAGTAAGAGGGTCCCGTTTTTACCCTTCGGGTAAGCAATCCTAAAAACAGATGAAATTATTAATTGATTAAAAGTAAAAAACAACTGATGCTGCGTAGGATAATAATGTTCGTCATTTAGATATTAGCGTTTAGATTAAGGTATGTGTGTGTGTCCTTATGTCACACCAGAGGCTCCGTCTTATATTTAAGTCTACCCCAATAAATTATATTATAGAGCTTTTTATTAAGTACAGACTTCCAAGGTTGGCGAGAAACTTTGTGATGTAAATTTTTCATAGAAATATAATAAATAAATCTGATTTTATCTTCTATTGAATAGGTACAGAAAACCGTTAGGCTAAAGTTTTAGAGACATAAAAAGTGACCTGTTTTTTGTTGATTTCAACGAGATTGCTACACATAATAATAATTTAGAACATGATAAGTTTTCGAATGCCAAAAACTAGGGGCTCCGTGGTTATGATAGTTGCTTCTTACGGGATGGGAATCGAACCGGTCGGTTTCGATATTTGATTAATAAAACTTTTTTGTTTAATACAGCGTTGGAAATATATTATTTTTATTTCATCATCATCATCATCATCAGCCCGTATAACATCCACTGCTGAACATGGGCCTCCTCCTGAGGGAGGGTCTTTGCCATAGTCACCACGCTTGGCAGGCGGGTTGGTGACCGCAGTGTTGTGTTGTAATACACAGGGGAAATGCTGCTGCCCGTTCCCTGGTTCGTTTGTTATAGATGATGTAGTCCCTCAACCAACCAGACCCGGAAAGAAATATTAGAATTTACACAAAGATTTCTTGTCCGGTGTGGGAATCGAACCCACGACCTCCGAGATTTAAAGCGAGCCAATTACCGCTACGCTGCGGAGGTTGTTATTTTTATTTAGCACTTAATATTTATACTTAAAACAGTTTGAACCAAAAATCTGATTAATAGTACTCTTACTATATGTTAATTATTAATTTCTATCATTTATTCATTATTTAAACCGAAATTATTTACTTTAAACATTGTACGAGCATCGCCACATGATATTAATTGTCTCACTTTTTATCTAACCAAGCATTACTAAAGTGCTGATGACTCGCGTACATTTGCTGACTAGGCGATTGCACCCGCCACAAATAACCTACATTTCACCTTATAAAATAATATGTTTTAACAATAAACAGTAATCATTTAACGGATACAAAACAGTGATTAAATTTCCTGTCACATCCCGTGTGTGATTCAACCTACAACAACAACTTCCCAGTGTACGGTGTTTACTGCCCGTACATTTATCCCAGTGTACGGAGTTACTGCCCGTACAAACATTACAAGGAGACGTTCAGTTTTGTGGGTGAAAAGCATCTCTCTCTCTTCCTGGCTATGCGTCCCATATGGTGGTGGGGTAAGCCTTCCTTTTTTATATTTTATATGTCTCCTCCGCTATGATCGATCTCTGACATCGTCTTTGAAAATCGCACTCGTTCATGTCCTTCACCACTTCACTCTTCTTGCTTGTTTTAGATCTTCCTCTGGTGCCGTTGACCGGGAGTGGTCTTTCCACTCCCGGTAAGTATAAATGATAATGTATTAAATATTTAAATGTTCTGAATATAAACTCAATTAATTTTATTAATGCCAATAACAGAGAATATTAATGTGAAAACCCTGCAACAATCTGATAGTGAAATAAAATAAGCTCATATTTCTATCCATTTTCATTCTCATAATAATTTGGTCGCAAACATACTTACATAATATTATAGTTTGCATGTTGACTTCATTTGACAACCTCCGTAGCGTAGCGGTAACTGGCTCGCTGGTCGTGGGTTCAATCCCCACACCGGAAATAAATCTTTGTGTAAATTCTAAGATTTATTTCCGGGTCTGGTTGGTTGAGGGACTACCCTCCGTGCCTAGGAAAGCACGTTAAGCCGTTGGTCCCGATTGTTATAACATCATCTATAACAAACAAACCAGGGAACGGGCAGCAGCGTTTCCCCAGTGTATTACAACATAACACTGCGGTCATCAATCCGCCTGCCAAGCGTGGTGAATATGGCAAAAAACCTCCCTCGGGAGGAGGCCGTGGACGTTATACGGGCTGATGATGATGATAATGATGATGATGATGATGATTTCATTTTATTTCGGTGTAATCTTTTCAAACTACGCTACGTGAAAAGATTATACTAAAACAAAATATTTACTACACATTATATATTTTTACTCTAAAAACCGATAATATTTTAAGGCTTACCCAACATTCCCATTTTTTTAAATGATATGTTCTTGTCCAGCGTTTGTTTAAGCTAATAAATTAAACTGCCATTTAAGAGATTTATCACAAATGATCCAGACACACCTTTTTACATGAATCAAAGAGTCAAAGAAAAAAAAATCAAAGACTCTAATAGACAGCGTATTACCTATGTAAAGACATACCATAAGGCGCAAAATGATACTAGGTGACGTAACCATTGTATCAATTTCTAAGTTTTTTTCAAAAAAAAAAAAAATTGTTTTGAAATATTGGCCCTCATTATTACAGTAACATGCAAAAAAACGGCTAAATCAATAAAAAGACGCGACTAAGGCGAAAAAGGATTGATATTATAATCATATCACATGAAATAAATTCCAAAGTTTTCCTATACCTAACGAAACAATAAAGTAAATAAAAAAAATATTTAAATTAATCTCGACTATAATCGACACAAAATATCTGTAGTTAAATTCGCTCAAAAATGAGTCAAAATGCACTTTGGTCCTCCAGTAAAATGATGCACAACATGTAATAAAGAACCTTCAGGCGGTTCGCCCCTCAAGCATAGTCAGCGTAAAGGTGTTGAAGGGTGGAGAGATTGAAACGGGTTATTAGTCTATTTCAAAATAGCACCTAAAACTTGTACCGACCACCATAAATTTGTCGAACAGTTTATGGATAAATAGTCGGTATTTCAACAATTTAATCTTTGCATTGAATAACGTGTTGAAACGTTCGTAAGAGGGCTGAGTGGTGCCAGTGCGCGCGGTTAACTTTACTTAATTTAAAATGTAAAATTAAATGCCATCAAAAACATACTTGTAAAAAAACCCAAGTCTCGTAACGCAGTTCTTTTACCGTAAAACGTTGTGAGATCTATGTAATACCAAGTCGGTTAATTTATTCAGTCCCTACTTAAGGGACCTTCTATCTTAAGCTATTACGTAATTATCTCACCTTACAGAATCTTATTTTGACCTTATCAAAGTTCAAAACTTTTATGTTTTAAATAATAGATTAACTTGGCCATCGGATATAATTAGAATGTATCTCACAAGTGTTTATTGCGATGGCCAAGTCAATCTAATATTCATAACATAAAAGTTTTGAACTTTGATAAGGTCAAAATAAGATTCTGTAAGGTGAGATAATTACGTAATAGCTTAAGATAGAAGGTCCCTTAAGTAGGGACTGAATAAATTAACCGACTTATACCGATAAATTTAAAAGGCGTTTCACAATGTGGAAACCTATCTCTTTTGTTGACTGTACCTGGTAACCCAAGTAAAACTGCGAATTGTTAATCGTTTTATTATATTAAACATGTTTTTATTAAATAAATTAAGTTTATTAAGTAGTAACATCGAACTAACGATATAATACATTAGTTAATATATATTCGATGAGTTATTTATTTTATCATAACAATATGTCTATATTTATTTTACAAAAAGACTATGTATTTGTGCGTGTATGTGTAATTTAAACTTAATCTGACATTATATTACAAGCACATGATAGCATTGTAATTAACTCCTTTGTTATATTTGATATCATGATTTTGATGGAAAATCAAATTTAGATAAAATACGAAGCATGAAAATATAAATACTAATATTTAAATAACATTCCTGTGTGGTAATGAAAGATAATCTACAATCATGTTACAAAATCCAACTTTTTATGACTTAGAGAACGATTCTAAATCGGTCCAAAAGTTGTTGAGTTTAAGCGTAAAAATATCAATTACTTTTCTTTATAAAAGTATGGACATAAATTTACTTTTGAATGGCCAGTGTTTTAAAAAATAAAAATATTGATTGAACTTTTTAACCCGGAAAAATATTGATTGAATTTGATGTTACGGGATCCTCGTTTTTATGATCAAATAGACAGGAAATGCACAGGCCTCCTTGACAACGTGGATATAGTTAGGATAACTGCAAAAGCTAATTTAAATATCTACTTCATAATACAAGACAACCAAGGCTCCTCACAAAGCTTTCTAAGGTACCACGCCTCAGAAAGAACGTTAAGAAGTTGTTCCCGATTGTTATAAAATCATCTATAACAAGCGTAAACCAGGAAACGGGCGAGCGATTCATTGTGTGTTACAACATAATACTGCGGTCGCCAACCCACCTGTAAAACCTGGTGACTATGGAAAACCATCACTCGCAAGGAGGCTCATGTTCAGCAGCTGACCTTATAAGGACTAGTGCTGTAAAAATATCAAATTAATCCCTTATCTCTTGTTGAAACGCTATCAACAGAAACCCACCTCGACCTCAGTCAAAGCGACCATCTCAAAGCAACCGGATGCAACTAAAATTCATAATCACAAGATACCGTAGTGCACAATGAAATTCTGTTTACTATTAAAATTTAAACAGAACAGTATTCAAAGCCTCCTTTGCGCCAGAACGGAGAGATTTTGGGTTAGGTAATTACATACGTATGTACAGACTAACTTGTGCTAAGGATGACATAATTGTATCTAGTTAGAACTGTTGTTAGTAGGGTTTTGTTAAACTGTACTTAACCGTAAGAAGAGATGTAAATTACTAATAGAAGAATTATGTTTTACATACACTATTTTTTCACTTGTAACTATTAATGAAACTGCACGTTTTGTGTATAACGAACGACGACCACGGAAGTTACATAGAAAATAGAAACCATAGACTTAACTTCATACAAGTAAATTGGTGGCGCTACTGTAGGTCAAAATATCTTAAGTATTTTGATATATAATTAACTAGCGACCCGCCCCGGCTCCGCACGGGTACAATGCTGATGTATTATACATATAAACCTTCCTCTTGAATCACTCTATCTATTAAAAAAAACCGCATCAAAATCCGTTGCGTGGCTTTAAAGATTTAAGCATACATAGAGACATAGGGATATAGGGACAGAGAAATCGACTTTGTTTTATACTATGTAGTGATAGTGGCAACTAGGAGAAACTTCCGTGCGTTTAAACGGTTCTGTCATTCTTACGACTGCACTCAAACATAACAACTGAATTGAAAATAGGACCGTTTATTTAAAAAAAAAAACACAATGTCCGTGATGCTTTGCGATTGGCTTATCCAATTGTAAGTATCTCTTCCTGAGGTTAAACATCTCATTCTTTCATTTATGTCTCTCTCTTTGCGCTCGAGGGAAGTGGTAGTTTACTTTCCAACTCCTCCTATAAACTTTCTGATTAAATTTAATGCGGGATCCAAGACATTTAGGTGTCCCGGGACCAGCCTAAGCCTAACAGCTTAGAGCCTGTTCCGTGTGTGCCGCTGTTGATCCTGGCTAACAAGAGTTACAGCGGAGTGAGTGAGGGAGGGATGAGTCCCAAACTAAATACACTTTTTTAATATTTGCTATTAATAATTGGTAGGACGATTAACCATCAGTATTCATGTTGAAACGTAACAAAAAAAATCATAAAAAAAAGAACTTCACCCACCCAGAGGTTTTCTGGAAGAAATTGCTCAATGCGATAAGACCGCCCAATGTATTGTGTAATGCTTTCTTTATACATTTTTGTTGTTTTGTTTCCTTATGTGTGTACCATAAAGAATATTTTATTCTATGATTTAACCAAAAAGTTTCCCTCAAGAAGACAGCAATGATAAATGCACATGGCAAATTGAGCTCTAGTGCACTAGTAATATAAGTTAATCCAAGTTTTATTCATTTCATTTTCATTTCGTTTCATTTTAATCAGCAACTTTTAATTGTGCTATAATATATTAATATAATATGTTATTTCGCTAAGTCCTATAAGCATTGGCAAAAATCACGGTGTAGTTGTTCCCGAACGATTTCGGCCAAGGCCATATCCATACTAAAGGATATTAGCTATGTGAGCTGAACGTATTATAATGAGTATACACAAAACTTTTATTTACTATCAAACCGATGAGAGATCAGGTTAAGGTTCACGCGACAACCAAGTTCGTTGATTGTCGCCTGATACACCACTAACCTCCTTAACTCCAGTTACAAATTTATAGCAATCAATTTTTTTGTCCGACTCGGGTACTATTTACGGTTATACATCTACAACCAAAGGTAAGGCATATACATATACTTTGGAAACACCTAACAACTCACATATCAATTAGCATGCGCTGAGGTTTGGTGTTTAGTAATTATCGGGGCTGAGTCGAGATATTACGTACCTGGGTTATCTAACGCTAGGATATTGTATTCTCCTCAATTACGAGTCAGAAATGGCTGAGCTAAATCCAGCCAGATTATATCGGTCAAGACTGATTTCTATTAATGCATTATTAGTTTCAACCTTGTAATTCCGCTGTATACCCGTAGATAGAAATACTTGAATTGTAAGAACAAAATATGATTAGTTTGCGAACGTTGGACAGCTCCGAAATTACATTTTGAAAACAAATTCTAACGGTCATCGCGCACTACAGGTACCGGTCAACCGGGGTTTCTTTGAAATTCAGGTTAATATTGGCCGTATAAATATACTCGTATTTGATGGTAGGAGGATCTCTTTACTAAATTCACCAGCTTTCGTTGCTGGAGCACATTTCCTTATGCCATTTGGGCGTTTTGTCTTCCTTCAGATTTCGTTTCACCATTACTGTCAAAGTTACCCAGAATGTTAAATTAACCCCGGTCTACAGTACCGTCATTGCTATTACACGGCCCTACCCAGAATTTACTTGCCATTCCAATTTGAGCACTAAGACGTGGTTATAGAATATACTTCATAATGTCAAAATGAAAAAGACGACGGCGGGCAATAAGCGCGCTTCCGGCACCCATAGATCTTGACGCGCTATAATCGAACAGGCCGCGTGCTTAACGTGAGAAGCTGATCGCGTGCTTACGCGCCAACTGCTAGTTCGCCCAATGAAGCAACCTAGCAACACTTTGTGGTTTCATAAAATAAATAAGAGCCTATGTTGTAGTAATGATAACTTCATAGTTCTTGGTGAACGTACAATACCACATATATAGCCTCTGAGTAAGCACTAAAAATACCATATATTGTTTTACTGACCGATTTCGGTTACGGTAGACAAAATCTAAGGAGATTGGCCACTTCATCATCATCAGCCCGTATAACGTCCACTGTTGAACTTGGGCCTCCTTTCGAAGGAGGGTATTTGCCGTAGTCACCACGCTTGGCAGGCGTGTTGGTGACTGCAGTATTATGTTGTCCCACACAAGGAAACGCTGCAGCCCGTTCCTTTATATACGATTATTATAGATGATGATATAATAATCGGGACCAACGGCTTAACGTGCTTTCCAAGGCACGGAGGGTAGTCCCTCAAACAACCAGACCCGGAAATAAATCTTAGAATTTACACAAAGATTTCTTGTCCGGCGTGGGGATCGAACCTACGACCTCCGAGATTTAAAGCGAGCCAAATACCGCTACGCTACGGAGGTTGTCCACTAACGCAGGACAAATTATGATGCACAAGTGTGTGCGCAAACAACGATACACGATTGGTGAGAGATCGACAGCTTAAAGTGAGCTGAGGCGCGGGTGAAATACCATCAACTTTCCAGCCTTCGAACTGGTGCTTGAAGAAAACTTCTAGTTACATCATTTTCGCCCGATAATCGAGACCCTGACCTTGCTATTTACGATCGAATATCGGTTAAACTAACGAAGCATCCATAGGATACCATACAAGATACTAAATCTATCAACTGTTATGAAAAGCGGGTACATAAATACAACGTAAGGTAATTATAATGATGATTGTGTGCCCACAGTGCAGCAACCGCACTCCGCATGGGCATAGAACGTGCGGCACGCCGCTACACGTCAGCGGAATTAATGTCGCACTTCTATCTACCACTAGAGTTGTGAAATTATAAACCTTATTGCAATAAACATAAGACCTTGGTTGTATAAAATGACAAAGTCGACTATAGAATCTTTACGGCGCGCGAGCGTGTAAGCGTTCATAAGCTATGGATGTCCACCAAGAACTGGGCTAATTTTGCTTGTAAGATTTTACCTAACAATGCAAGTTAATTTGAATCTTATAAAATGAATATAGGCTATACAACAGCACGATACGGTCCACTGGAACAGAAAACTAGTCGTCTAGTTGCACAACTGTTTGCCCGACCGAGGATTAAAAACCTATACCTATTTACAATCGAAAATCTCACCATTCAACAAGCTTTAGAACATCATAGAAGGTACTCAAAACTATCATCCGTATTGAAAAGCGGTGTACATAAATACTAGGTAAGGTAATTACAATGATGATTGTGTGCCCACAACGTAGTGACCGCGGTCTGACAGCGGCATAGAACGTGCGGTACACCGCTACACGTCAGCGGAATTAATGCCGGACTTCCATCCGCCACTAGAGTTGTGTCATTATGAACATTATTGCAATCAACATATGATCTTGGTTACATGAAATGAAGAAGGTTACCATACGTCCTTTTAGAGTGATGCCTCATATACTGTAAGCGTTCATAGGCTACGTAAGGCAAGTAAAAAGTGGGCCTGATTCTGCTTGCAAGATTTAATCTAAACTAGCATTCCGTCAGTGCAAGTTAATTAAACGCTTATAATATTCTAATCGGACCCGTAGTTCCTTATAACGCGTTCAAGCAAACAAACAAGCTCTTCAGCGAATGAAGAGTATGTTTGTTTGAAAGATAAGTTTAAGATATGTATGATATGATCAACAGATTTATTTCCGGGTCTGGTTGGTTGAGCTTGTTAAGCCGTTGGTCTCGATTGTTATAAATGTGTGACGAGCGTATACCCGAGAACGGACAGCAGCGATTCCTTGTATGATACAACATAGTACTTCGATCACCAACCAGTGTGCTAAGCATGGTGACTATCTTATGGCAAAACCATCTCTTGAGAGGAGGCCCGCAGTAGATGATAGATATGGGCTGATGACGATGATGATGAAATGTTTGGTCTCAAAATTTTATATTTATTCAGATGCTATAAAACTCTTGTTGTATTGTTAAGTAAGTAGCAAATTTATTTGAGTTGTAAGTAGGGTTGCCGTTCGACCAGGTTTTTCCGGATTTGTCCCAGTTTGAAGGCCAAGGGAAATGTGTAATATTTTCAAAGGTGTCTGATGAAAAATAAAATTTTGCGGGATGTCTGCTATGTTTGTCCGAATGTGAATGGTATAGTTGGAAGGTCAAGACCGAAGTGGACGTTTCACGTTCAAATCGTAGACGTTCCTAAGGAAGGCCAGTTTAAAAGTAGGTACTCTTAACCGAAGGACATGCATGAGGAGATTAATGAATGTAGAAGTGGCGAAAGAGGTATATCTAGATCGTAGCAAGTGGAAGGTTGCGGTCTCTGCCTACCCCTATAGGAAAGACGCGTGATAATATATATATATATGTATGTTGTCCGACGACAACCTCCGAAGCGTAGCGGTATTTGGCTCTCTTTAAATCTCGGAGGACGTGGGTTCGATCCCCACGCCGAGCAAGAAATCTTTGTGTAAATTCTAAGATTTCTTTCCGGGTCTGGTTGGTTGAGGGACTATCCTCCGTGCCTCAGAAAGCTCATTAAGCCGTTGGTCCCGATTGTTATAACATCATCTATAATAATCTTATATCAAGGAACAGCGTTTCCTTGTGTGGCACAACATAACACTGCGATCACCAATCCGCCTGCCAAACGTGGTGAATATGGCAAATACCCTCCCTCAGGAAGAGGCCCATGTTCAGCAGTGGAAGTTATACGGATTGATGATGATGATGATAATGAAAGCATTCGAGAAAACCCCAAAGAGACATGCAGTGGGCATGGTGGGGAGGTATGTTGTCCGGCATCAGCAAAATAGGTGATGGTAACTCTAGTTTTAAGCAACAGCTACCGTGATTACAAGAACCAGCTCATTGTTGGTTGCAGCTCTAACGGAACGCTGACTTCAAGTATTTAAAACAAAGACTATATTAATTAGGCGTTTTATTGTCGTTCTTCCAGAAATACTTGTGCAACTCCCATTGTTTTAAAAACTAACTGGTTTGTTTACAGTATTACTTGTTTATGAACGCGACTTTATGTTTATTTTATTCATGTGTTTTAATAGGCACGGTCGCAGATCGAAATATTGTAGGGGGTCACTAATCATAATACGATATATCGAGTAATTAGACTTTATTGCATAATACCTAATTTTATTGAACACTTTATATAATAAATGAAAGTCTTCTCACTTTTATTAGAAATATGTATTTTTTTGTCCGGTGGTTGTTTCAAGAAGTTGTCATTCTCCACTGATACCATTCATTTCAGTTGTGACTGAATTATTTTGTTCTTCAATGAATGGTCCCGCAACCCAATCAGTAAGGATTTAGGCAATATCAGTAGTATATTTACAATGTTAAAATATCTTACCATCTAAAAACAGTTCAATAGATGTTTATTCTCGTCTCTTTCATCGGAAACACTATTCAAACAAAAAAATATAGAAAGAAAGAAGGAACAACTAGTACAATAATATAGTACTGAAATCCGGCCAAGTGCGAGATGAACTCGCGTGGAGTTCAGTTTTTTTTAGTTTTGTATAAATATATATATATATATATATATGCCGTGTGGTTTCCGGCTTAGAATAGACCACCCCATGTCTTCCCATGGGTGTCGTAAAAGGCGACTGAGGGACATATGGCTGATGGATGGGCAGCAGCATCTATTAGCTCAAGGTTTACATCTTACTGCGATCACCAATCCGTTTGCCAAGCGTGGTGATTATGGCAATATCCCTCTACGATCCTGGCTTGCCAAGGTCTGTTAAGAGGAGGCCCATGTTCAGCAGTGGACGTAAACGGGCTGTTGATGATGATGATACATAGGTACCTATATATCATTTTTGAAATCCTTACAGTAAGATACGAGTAAATTACTACAAGCGCAGTCTTTTTTTTTCGGATGGTCTTTTAGGTACCCACAAGGCTTTTACTACTTCACCGGCCATAAAGGCGAGCAGAGCTCCAGCATTAATAAATGGTTTAAAAACTATAAACTAAGCAACCTACGCAAGAGGGCGCCCCCTGTGAGGCTTGGACCTCGGCTCAGGGCGGTCGCTGGCGATGAGATTGAGGGATTATGACTTTTAGTATTTTTGGGGAGTTTTGTGCAACTGTTTCCTATAAGCGCTATTATGTTGAGTTTACCAGTTTAGTTTCAATTGATAGAATTCTTATAGGATTTTCTGCAATCTACAAGCAAATAACTATATTATGAATTTCTTTTTATTTTGTAGGCTTATTTGTATATCAATGAGGAGAGGAATGATCCATTCAATGTCTTCCTTCAAGAATAAAATCAAACCTATTTATTTTACAAACATATATTTGAGATCCTCATAAAGAACTCATTTTTTTTACTAATTTGGAATATTTCCAGTCGCAAGTCTCAATCAATTTTTTTTTATAATTATAACTAGCACAGTTTTGCAATCTACTAGTATTCTTGTTAACCCCTCGTGCTAAGCCACAATGATTTTATTCCGATCTCACCGCTTGCAAGTCTCTATGATTTCATCCCAAAATGATTTTATTCTGATTTTTAGTCACAACTTCTTTGTCCCCTATTTTGAAATATATCTTTTTTTAAGGGTTTCTTTTTTCATTTTTACGGAACCCTAAAACATGTATCTTTACTATCATAACAAAGTCTTAAGTACTTAGCACTGCTTGTACACGAAGACAAACTTTCAATGGAACTATCTTCGAGCATGTGTTGTCACGTCGGATTAACTACGCTCCACGTAGTGTGCACTAAGGGCACATTACTATTAAACAAAATAAAATTCATTTTGATTTACGTTACAAGCAAGTAAGTAGTCAAACATTTATGGGACAATTTATTTTATTATTACATTTGTTATTTATTTATCTATCATCATCATCAGTCCGTACAACGTCCACTGCTGAACAGGGGTCTACTCCCGAGGGAGGGTTTTTGCCATAGTCACCACGCTTGGCAGGCGGATTGGTGACCGCAGTATTATGTTGTAATACACAGGGAAACGCTGCTGCCCGTTCCCTGGTATACGCTTGTTATAGATGATGTTATAACAATCGGGACCATCGGCTAAACGTGCTTTCCGAGGCCCTTTACTAACCAGACCCGGAAAGAAATCTTAGAATTAACACAAAGATTTCTTGTCCGGTGTGGGGATCGAACCCACTACCTCCGAGACTTAAAGTGATCCAAATACCGCTACGCTACGGTGGTTGTCTATAGATTTATCTATAGATACTAATATATAAAGCTGAAAAGTTTTTTTGTTTCCTAAAACGCGCTAATCTCAGGAACTACTGGACCGATTAGAAAAATATTTCAGTGCCTCAGTCCATTTATCGAAGAAGGCTATAACTCCCTACTTATTCGAATATATAAAGTTGTACTATTTTTTGTTTGTTTGTTTAAACGCGCTAATCTCAGGAACTAGAAGATAAAAGTGGTTACGGCAGTTGATTCTGAGACTGAGTGTTCCAGTTTCGATTCCCAGCCGGGGCAATTATTTGTGTGAACTAAAAATAGTTGTTCTGAGTCTCGGAGTCCTTTGTGTCCGTGAATGCAATGTTTATGAAGTCTCTCGCGACACATGGATGAATTTCCCTAGAGCAAGAATTGCCTTTTAAACAAATAAAAAATACAATGCTCGCATGTACCATTACTAGCTTCCCGCGCTTGGTTTCACCCGCGTAACTCCCGTTCCCGTGGGAATTTCATAATTAAATATAGCCTATATTAATCAATGATAATGTAGCATTTAAATAGTGAAAGAATTTTTAAAATGTTTTCAGTACTTTTTGAGCCAATTCGTTACAAACATACTTACATACAAATCTTTCCTCTTTATTATATTATACTAGCTTCCCGCGCGCGGTTTCACCCGCGTAACTCCCGTTCCCGTGGGAAATTCATAATAAAATATAGCCTATGTTCTTTCTCAGGCTCTAGACTATATCTGTACCAAATTTCATTTAAATCGCTTCAGTAGTTAAGGCGTGATTGCGTAACAGACAGACAGACAGACAGACAGACAGACAGACAGAGTTACTTTCACATTTATAATATTAGTAAGGAAGTAAGGATAAGTATAGATTACGTTTTAATAATCTTGTGGTACAAGTAAGCCGTCTCCACAAAAAAGGTATCTAACTCTTGTATATATACGGTTGTATAACAAAGTTTAAGATAATTTTCTAAATACATACATAACTCACATAAACAAATTATTAATAAAGAAAATTAAAGTGTCTGTTTGTAAAGGAAAAGTAACAGGTTTTTACTCAATACATATGAATATATCTGTAAATAATCATATGCAGTGTGTAAAAACGTTGAAATTTGTATGGTACTAATAACAAAAACCCTTTTTTGTCTGTCTGTTTGTTTGTTTTGGCTAATCTCAATAACAGCTGGACTGATTTTAAACCCCATTAAGGTTAGCTTAAAGGTGTTATTTTATTCATAATATGGTTTTATATAAGTCTGCCTGTTTATTAGTCCTTGTATTCAGTCTAGTCTCCAAAACGGTAGTACCGGTTTAGATAGGACTTTCAGTGTTCGAAAGCTTATAAAATCCTTGTATTACGCGGACTCTCTTAGTTCACAGCACACGAAGACAAACTTTCAATGGAAGCGGCTCCTAACTAGAAGTGTTGTCACTTCTGATTAACTACACTGCACGGTAGTGAACGCTAAAGGCAACACATTATTATTGCGACAACTATGACAAAGATCAGAATTTTCCGTAGATATGGCAGCTTTAACGTCCACTGCTGAACATGGGTCTCCTCCCGAGGGTATTTGCCATAGTCACCACGCTTGGCAGGCGGGTTGGTGACCGCAGTATTTTGTAGTACCAAACAAGGGTAAGCTGCTGCCCGTTCCTTGATATACGATTATTACAGATGATGATATAACAATCGGGACCAACGGCTTAACGTGCTTTCCGAGGCACGGAGAGTAGTCCCTCAACCAACCAGACCCGGAAAGAAATCTTAGAATTTACATAAAGATGTCCTGTTCGGCGTGGGGATCGAACCCACGACCTCCGCGATTTAAAGCGAGCCAAATACCGCTACGCTACGGAGGCTGTCGTAGGTCAAGGATCATAAATACGTTTGGGTAAATATCGAAGACAACATCCGTGGTATTAGTCACGTAGGTTCGATTCCGTTAAAATTATTTTGTGTAAAATAACAGTTTATTTCCAAGTTATGTTCGTTAAAGGACTGAACTTCATCATCTATGACAATTGAATGTCTGGTAGCACCATTTACCTGTACTGTTTGCCATATCTGATGACTATGGCAAATTCCCTTTCAAACGAGGGACATGTTCAGCAGTGGACGTTCCCAAGTAGTTAGTTATATATATCATGGTACAAAATGGTAACAAAACTCTAGGAAAACCTTACACTATGTATGATACTGCACACTTGTTTGGAAGCACCCCGAAACTTCGCTACAGAGTTGATTAACAAATTAATGTTGAACCAGAAAATACGGAGAATTATTTAATTAAGTTATTGTTGCTGGAACTTAATTATACGAACATAATACTGTATTATATGAAACACATTCATTCTTGGAAATGTATTTTTTTGGTGTTATCAGGTCATACAAGTTTTGTTTCAGTAAATTAAAATAATAAGATAAAAAACCACGAATTTATAATTCGGGATAAAATGCCAAAATATTATATTATTTAATGAATAATTAAATTGCCTAATAAAGGTGCTTCCAAGGTAATTTATTGAGGAAATAAATGATTATTTTTTATTTGTTTGCATTGCGAATAGGCTCCGGAAATACTGAATCGATTTCAAAAAATATTTCACCATTAGATAGCTACGTAATCTAGAATTAACATAGGCTTATTATATTATATGATAAAGTTCTACGGAAACCATCTACGGCGGTGAAACCGCCCGCAGGAATTTTATCATTCTATTTTATAAAAATAATAATAAATGAATTAATAGTAATGGAATTAATATGTAAGCGCAGGATCGGATCTTCATTAGAATCTGTCATAGTTGGTCAGGCGTGGATACTTGGGCAGGGGATCGTTATTTTAATTAACACTCGAGTTTTGAACAAAGTCACTATAATTCGTGTTAACAAAGATTGATTCACAAAATAACTGTTCTATATTCTAGCTAAAGTCAATTAGTAATCAAATTCACTATTATAATTGCATTTCACACTAGGATGACACAGAATATCAGCGATTCGTCTAGCGCGTGGTGCACGGTTCGCTGCCGTTCAAACAGTGAAGTTTCAACATGGCCGCCGTGCTCCCACCTGCCCGACGCTCCGCTAGAGTGACGGCTGTCACTCTTATTCTGACGTCTGACATTGACACCTGACGTTAACTGTCACCAATCAGTAGAAGCTGTCATCGATGGCAGCTGACAGTAGCCGTTTAAATAGGACATATTAGCGATGTGTCGTCAAATATAAATAAATTTTGTATTATTGGTAAACAACAATTAACAATTTCATTTCATTTTTCGTAGGCACAAAAGAACAGTTATTCCTCTCGAAACCTCCTACTCTATGGCATCAGTTATGAATTTTTCATGGTGCGGTCGAGAACCCATGTGTTCGGCGCCGTAATGCGCGCCCTGTTGTTTTTGGACATTCTCCTCCCAACAGAGGCATTGGCGGTAAGGTAAGCGTATTCAGTACTTAGCAGGAAAAATATGTTCTTAAATGTATTAGTTGTACAATAATCAAAATAATTGTGATTAAATAATTATATGTACACTAATAAATTAAACTGAAGAGTTTGTTTGTTTGCTTGAAAACGGTACTCTTAGGTACTTCCTACTGGTCCAATTCAAAAATTTAGTTAAGGGTTATATAGCCCATTTATCGAGGAAGGCTATAATTATTACGCCAAGACCAAAAGGAGCGGAGCACCAATGAATGAATGTTGCCAAATCGGGGTTAGCCCAAAGTACCTACACTATTACACGGGGATAAAGTCGCGGGTAAAAGCTAGGATAGTATATTTTTCTTTTTATGTTACGCTAGTCATCTTCAATGTAGAGCGTAGGATCTTTATCGTAGAGGTGAAGGCCTATTTTTAGCAAAGAACCGTTTGGAGAGCCATTTGTCTTCTAGTGGACTAACAACCACTTTTGACGGAAATCCCATTAAAAGATAGAATTTATAAAAGAGTTAGTAAAATTGTGCATAATAACACGAATTACTTTTATTTTAAACAAGCATTCACGATTTTTTAAGAATCTTCCAGAGTATATGCCATTGCTTTAACAATGAAAAAGACAATAATTTCACGTGCAAATATTAAATAAGAGAAAAAACGGAATTACTACTCATTATAGTAATTACGTTTCTTCACAAAATAACTACAAGTGAAATTATATATTTTAAAAGGATGGCATATACTTTGGAAGCAGTTTATATGTATAAGTATCGCAGTGAAGAAATGCTTAATTTGCGTATTTATTTATTACACTAACTTTGATGAACTTTGTCTATCTTTTTTTGTCAATGGGTTCAAATCTATATGCCTTAATCGGAGTTCCGTGCACCCAGGCAAGACCACACCAACACATTATAGCCATTCGACTGCACCGCTCAATTCGCGTCTCTCACACATTTTACTGGCTTTTACCCGTATTCCAAGCTTTTCTCTGCATTTACAAAGTTATCTTTGGTTTCCAAAGTATATGTTTTTCAAGCATCAGTGGTTCTTGTTAGCACGACAAGAGAGCTGGAGATGAACCTATAGTACCTACTAAAGCTGGTTAAACCCTTCTAGAAGTAAAAAGGTTCAGAAAAGAAGGGAAGCGACTGTTTTACGTTCGGTCATTTATACTGATATAGTGAAGTTTAAAAGTGTTTGAACCGTTTATCTTTACTAATATTATAAAGAAGAGAGATTTGTATGTAAGTATGTTTGTAACGAATCGGCTCAAAAGTACTGGACCAATTTTTTAAATTCTTTAATTTGTTATTGGCCTAATTGGTTAAGGCGTTAGGGGCTTAACCTAAGATGCAGGTTCGAGTCCTGCCGGCGGTCGATTTGTATTAATCTCAATTTTGGAACATAGTATATGGCAAACTTTTCCGTAAAGTATTCAAATTTTGTTTTAAAATAACTATGTAATTACTTATAAAATAGTAGCTATCAAATTAACATAATAAAACTATCGCTTCCCAAAACCAAGACTTTATCTATAAAGAAAATATTTTGTGATACCCAGTGACAATTCAATTAACGGTATAGGGCACTATGTAAATTAGCCGGCGATCCCTAGACGTAAGATACAATACCCCGTTATCTCATCCCTACACCCTCGTTGCGCTGAACAATGCGGATTAAACTACCTATACATATAATGCTGGGAAGTACTTGGATTTGTGAAAGCTGGATAAGTAGCAAATGCCAATTGTGTTTCATATAATAATATACAAAGTCGATTGTATGCACGGTGACTGTGGCGAACTCCTGTCGAGGGGAGGGGGATTTCGTTTCGTGGACTGATGATGATGATGATGAGGCATAGTATTCTTTGACTGTTTTAGGTTCGTTATACGGACTGATGATGATAATGATGAGGCGTGGTTATCTACTTAATGAATACGTTATTGACATAGATATTTTTTTACTTGAGAAATGTATATATGACTCACAGATAATGTTTAAAATTTAAAATTTATATTAGTGACCCATAGATTCCTAAAATATCGAATCGTGCTATTTTATATACAAAGTACTAGTAAAAAATTAAACTTCCTCGACGATCAAACTTTTTATGTATTTGGGTTATAATGTTTGTATAAATTCAGATTTTATTTAATCTGTGTCAAATAAGGTTCAAAATATTTCGATAGTTTTAACTTAATTTGGTAACGTCTCAAAGCAAACTCGCCAACATCATTTTTTTATAGATTACTAGCAGAGTGTTGCATTCTACTAGTTTTATTGTTAATCCCTCGTGCTAAGCTAAAATGCTTGTCGAAACGGCGACTACAAGATCACAAGTCCCACGCTCCTAGCTATTGGGCTTCGGCCGCTTAAGTATAGGGTATTAATAACAATGATTGTCTATCAATGTGTCTGTTTGTTGCTCAAGAAACGGCTGGACCGATTCAAACAGAACCTTATTGGTTTCTACCAGTGTTTTTTTTTAATCTAGCTATTTTTTCTGAAAACAACTTTTTATTTTATTTTAAGAAGAAGTCACCGGCCGCTGTCGGTAATAAAGCAAACTTTTCAATAATTTTCATCGTAAATCTTTTACTTCTTATCCATCTCCTACAATTCTATCACCGGCTTGTCGAAACAGGCTAACAACAGTGAGCGATAAGTGTTGATACTCCATGGGTCGTGAACATAGCTTTATGTTGCCCTTGTCAGGTTTATGGCCCACAACATTATGTACCCCTTTTTCCCATGGAACGCTTGTCAACCGAAAAGATAAAGATGGAAATCTCATTTTTGTGGATCTGATTATTGTTTAGGTTACATTGTTGAGGAAACAAGTGACAGTAGTCCCATTTGTGGGACAGTCTTAAGAAATTGAAGAAAGTGTTTGAGAAAATATGGTCATTGAAACAAAAGGAATGTTTGCTGTAAACGTAATGTTATTATTTGAACTACATGTATTGACAGCCTCGGTATTTGGCTCGTATTAAGTCGCGGAGGTCGTGGGTTCGATACCCACACTCGATAAGAAATCTTTGTGTAAAATCTAAGATTTCTTTCCGGGTCTGATTGGTTGAGGGACTATACTCTTCGTGCCTCGGAAAGCACGTTAAGCCGTTGGTCCCGATTATTATAACATCATCTATAATAATCGTATATCAAGGAACGGGCAGCAGCGTTTGCTGTGTGGTACAACATAATACTGCGGTCACCAACCCGTAAGCGTGGTGACTATGGCAAATACCCTCCTTCGGGGGGTGGCCCATGTTCTGCAGTGGACGTTATACGGGCTGATGATAATGATGACATGTATTGCATTTGTTGTTTTCACAAGGAAGAGTACTACGGGGGTCTACGGGGTAACTGGGGAATAGGTATTGTAACGGAGGACTTAGAAGATGATGCAGATGTGGAGAGGGAGCGCAGGGCGCTGGCAGTCCGGGGGAAGGACTGCTCGCAGGTTTGCTAGATATTCTCATAAGGTAAATCTCACAATGTTTAAGGCTTATTGCCAATCGCTTTACACAAGCAGCCTGTGGGTGACTTACACTCATCGGGCTTTTAGAGCGCTGCGCATCCAATATAATAATGTATTGAGGATGCTGTTGCGGTTGCCTCGCTTTTGCAGCGCGTCTGGCATGTTTGCTGAGGCTCGTACGGACGGCTTTCATGCAGCAATGCGAAAGAAAGCAGTTTCTCTGCGACTTCGTCTGCGAGGCAGTAGCGATGGCATCCTGCAAATGATTCATTGGACGCGCATGTTAATTATGAATGATAGTAAATGTTAATTAATTTATGTTGTAATTTTTTATTGTGGCTTTGATTTTATTTGATGTAGATAATTTTTATATAATAACATAATTTAAAGTAAATATTGTAACTGACCATTATAAAGTAATATAAACTAATACATATTATAAACGCTAAAGTTTGTGAGTATGGATGGATCGATGTTTGTTACTCTTTCACGCAAAAACTACTGAATGTATTTGACTGAACTTTGCATGGAGATAGTTAATAAGCTCGATTAACATAATAATATAAGCTACCAAACATCACGCTCCAACCCACTGGAACAGAGTAACGCGGGTAAAACCGGAGAATACCGTGAATCTGTTGAACTAAATACAATCTGTTTTATTTTTTTTACTATAAGAGTTTCGTGAGTTGTTTTGAACTATATCTTAGAAAAGTACTTCCTCGTCATCATCTCGTTAACATTCACGCCTGAACATGGGCCTCACGCATATTACCATAATCACCATGCTTGGCAAGCGGATTGGTGATCGCAGTAAGAAGGTAAGTAACTTTGAGCTGATAAATGCTGCTGCCCATCCATCATCTGTATTGGTCGTCCCTTACGACACCCATTAGAAGAAATGGAGTGGTCTATTCTAAGCCGGAAACCACACGGCAAATAATACGTAAATGGGTATAATAATGAAGTTGCCAATTTATAATTGACATCCTTCGTGGCGTAACGGTATAAGTCTAAGTAGGGGGTTCGATTCCTACGCCGGACAAAAATCTCTAACTAAATCTAAAATTTCTTTGCGAGTCCGGCTGGTTGAGAAACTACTCTCCGTGCCGCAGAAAACTCTTTAAGCAAATGGTTCCCTTTATTATAGCCTCATTTATAACAATCGTTTACCATAGATCGGACAGCACCGTTTCCTTGTGATACTGCGGTCACCAACGCGCCCGCCAACCATGGTGACTATAGCAAAAACCCTCACTTGGAAGGAGGCGTCAGTAGTGAACGTTATACGCGCGTATGATGATGATCATAATGACCGGTAATGCCAATTATTAATTGATGTTGTGGCTATTAAAACGATTAACTGTTGGTCTTGTTACGGTTAAAAAGTACCATTTTGTGAAAGATGAACTAATACAAAATGGAACCGTATATTATGTATGGCGAGGTAGGCATGAAACTAAAATAAGTGACTAGTATGCTTTCGTTCGATGACCTTCTCAATCCTTACAAGACATTTACTCTAAGGTCAGTTAACTCTTTGAAACATCCTTACTGTAAGAATATAGTAATGTACAGTCCGCCTCATAAAAATGGTTAAATACATGAGTACTAAGTCTTTGGATTGGTAAAATCATCAACCCTTGCAAGTCTCACAAATTATTGTTAGATCAATAAACTCTACGGAAGTTACTTAAAATACAAAACAAAGGTACAGGCAGACTCATAGAAACGGTTAAGAAATAGTAGCGAGATGAGCTCGCAAACCCTTGCAAGTAAACAATTGTAAAGTCAATGAACTCGACGGAACATATTTTCTGTAAAAAATAGTATTAGGTCTCTGGGTCAATGACCTCAGCAATCCCTGCAAGAAACTAACTTTTAGGTCAATGAACTCACCAACTCTGGCAAGACAATTACTGTAAGGTCAATGAACTTTCGAACATCCTTAGTGTAGCTATAGTATAGGAATGTACAGTCAGCCTCAACTGGATGTCAACACATAAGTTTGAGTTAACAGCCCAGCTGTCGTTGTTTGTCAACGGTACACAACTCTTGGCTCCTATTGTTGCAACACTTTAGCGTGGCACACTTAATATATTTATAATCATAATCAACAACTTTTGTTTCGTACTGTGATAACCATCCCCGCCTGCCAAGCGTATAATTACGGCAATATCAGTGACAGGCGATACGCGAAAGTCTAAAGGGATATGAATATATTTTTTACTTTGTAAATTCAATATGTATTTATATAAAAAGATAAACAATAAATAACTATAGGAAATTAGGTTCAAAATAAAAAAATAATTTCAATTTAATCTTAAGACTGAAAAACAACTAATAGCACAAGAACCAATTCACACGAGATTGCCTTGCAGTTGACTGCGCTTTTATAATATTTTTCGTCTCAGTTGGCACAATTAACTACAGTTTTCAAAAACATCAGATTTTCGTGTACAATTTCTTCTATGGATATAATAAATATAAAACATTATCACAATATTTCACACATTGAAATGCCAATCATAGCAACAGAAAAGCTGTTCACTGGACATTCCTGTCACATCAAATTCAGATGCTAAATATTATATGCCATCAAAAACGAAACTTGTAAAAAACCAAGTTCCGTATCTCAGTTATTTTACTGTAAGAAATTGTGGGAACATAAATATATCTAGGTATCTACACATATTATTCTATTATATATTAAACATACATGTATAGGTACATAGATTCTAATGTATCTTCGTAATGTTATATATAAGGAATAACAAAGTTGTTAGTGCAGTTAGTAAAACTATAACAATGTAACTAAATTGCAATATATTTTAGTTTTTCCTTGACCTAGACACTAAACACTAATTGTATTCTAAATTTGAAGGTTCTGTGTCTGCTAGAAGTGCCTGAGCATTTTGATGATTGGTCAGGACAGTCAGTAAGTGAGTGATAAAATTAAGAAACTTTGTCTAGTTCCAAGATTCTGGATCTGCTGGTCCAAAATGATTGAAATATACCGAGGTTATTCAATGCCTGTTTGATTGCTGGAATTTCAGAATTCTAGTTTTATACACAACGAAGTCATGAGGGGGGGGGGGGGGCATGTGCTGAAGTGCCAGTGTCGAGAAAAGAATGGAACGGCTGTGCCACTTTTTTACTTTAATTTTGAAAATAAGGACACTGTAGTGACAACCGACATTACTACATTCTACACGATGTGCATAAAACCTCCATGTTAATAACCACAGTGTATATATTTGAAATTTATTTTTAATTTCTTTTCGTTAGTGTTTTGTTTTCATTGTTAAAATTTTCTTTTTCGTTTCTCTTGTAAAAAATGTTTTGAAATTATCATATTATTTTTGTTCAGTTTTGAGTTTATTATTAAACCACAAATATGTACCCAAGTCCCTCTAGCCATTCTATTTAAGTAATAGGTAGTAACTACTACTACTCAGTCAGTAAGTGAGTGATAAAATCAGATTTTCGTGTACAATTTCTTCTATGGATATAATAAATATAAAACATTATCACAATATTTCACTCATTGAAATGCCAATCATAGCAACAGAAAAGCTGTTCACTGGACATTCCTGTCACATCAAATTCAGATGCTAAATATTATATGCCATCAAAAACGAAACTTGTAAAAAACCAAGTCCCGTAGCTCAGTTATGTTAACGTAAGAAGTTGTGGGAACATAAATATATCTAGGTATCTACACATATTATTCTATTATACAGGGTTATTTGTAAAACACCGGTAACCTCTCAGGACTATATTACTAACATCATAAACAACAACTTTTGGTCTACGACTTTTTACAAAACATAATACATTTGCCAAAAACAAACCTTCAATATTTCGTTGTCCTATCTAACACATTTCAACTCTGTATTCCCCGCTCCCATCGCTAATGTCGGTACTATCGCTTTCTTTTGCTTCGCATAGACTTCGTAACATTTAGAGCGTTGAATTTAAATATTTTTAGTTTTGTGTGTAAATCTGATGAATTAAAATATGAAGAATTTTTAAAATTCATAGAACAAAAGTTGTTGATTATGATGTTAGTAACGTAGTCCTGAGAGGTTACCGGTGTTTTACAAATAACCCTTTATATTAAACATACATGTATAGGTACATAGATTCTAATGTAACTTCGAAATGTTATATATAAGGAATAACAAAGATGTTAGTGCAGTTAGTAAAACTATAACAATGTAACTAAATTGCAATAAATTTTAGTTTTTCCTTGACCTAGACACTAAACACTAATTGTATTCTAAATTTGAAGCTTCTGTGTCTGCTAGAAGTGCTTAAGCATTTTGATGGTTGGTCAGGACAGTGAGTGAGTGATAAAATTAAGAAACTTTGACTAATTTCAAGATTCTTGATCTACTGGTTCAAAATGATTGAAATATACCGGGGTTATACAATGCCTTTTTGATTGTTAGAATTTCAGGATTCTAGTTTTATACACAACGAAGTCATGAGGGGGGTGAAATGTCCTGAAGTGTCAGTGTCGAGAAAAGAATGGAACGGCTGTGCCACTTTTTTACTTTAATTTTGAAAATAAGGACACTGTAGTGACAACCCTACTTTGTACACGTTGTGCATAAAACGTCCATGTTAATAACCACAGTGTATATATTTGAAATTTATTTTTAATTTCTTTTCGTTAGTGTTTTGCTTTCATTGTTAAAATTTTCTTTTTCGTTTCTCTTGTAAAAAATGTTTTGAAATTATTAGTCACTCTAGCCATTATATTTAAGTAATAGGTACTAACTACTACTACCTAAAACACTATACATTAAAACAAACAAGATTGGAAACATTGAAGCACATTTGCGAAACGGTAGGGTGGACAAACACGTATACTTTGTAACAAGTATGTTCAATAGGCATACCAGACTATAAAAATAAAAGTCAACGATGGGTTTCTTAAGGAATTTCACTACATAGTGTTAAATTATGTCGCTTCCCGCTGTCTGTCAATCCCTATGTATGCTTAAGCCTTTAAAACTACGTAACGGATTTTCATGCAGTTTTTTTAACACATTGCACCCGTGCGAAGCCTATAACAAGCTGCTAGTAAAAATTATTACATTGACAAAAAAGTTAAAAACCTAGATCACTCGTTTTTACCCCGTAGTCTAAGCTCAGTTCCCACGTATTTGTATGCCAACGCACAGGTATCGCACTATAAAGTACTTAGTCCAACTAAATGTACTATAAAATTAAGTTTATTGAACTATGGCGCGCACACTGAGTGCAAACGAGGTGTACTACAATTAGTAATGACTTCATTATCAACATATAAATAGATTAAAACTTAATAACTGAATATTTCAATGACCTTAAAAAGTAAAAGGCTAATTTCTTAATTTTTAAGACAGGTTGGTATGATTAAGATAATATGCTAGTTGACACATTAAATTATGTTACAATGATGTTTATTTCTAAAAGTATTTGTCATATGGAACCTAAATATAATAATTTCTGTTCATAAAACTTAAATATGTTTGTATAAACTCAATATGAAAATTAACTTCAGAAAACGCTATCTGCCAATTTGTTCTTACATCTTGTTAAAAAACATGAACGCGATCCTTTGCTAATACATTTTCTGAGTCATGACGTCATCGATCTTGAACACAGATAATGTATATAGATCAACATGGCTGACATCGTTTTCATTTGTAAATGTCAAGCCAATTTTAAAATATTTATTTTAGTGCTTTCTAGATCTCAAATAAACGCCATATTTTTTTCTTGATCTAGTAAAACCATTCTTCACCATATCAAAATAATTTCAAAAAAGTTTTAACTAGCCTATTAAAATTATGGTCTAAAAAACACTAAATTTGTCACATTTTTGTATCAAATTAATGTAAGTAATTATAATAAAACAAATCGATACATCTTCCACTATTAAATTGGATACAAATCATGACATCATCATCATCAACAGCCCGTTTACGTCCACTGCTGAACATGGGCCTCTTCTTAACCCTTGGCAAGCCAGGATCGTAGAGGGATATTGCCATAATCACCACGCTTGGCAGACGGATTGGTGATCGCAGTAAGATGTAAACCTTGAGCTAATAGATGCTGCTGCCCATCCATCAGCCATATGTCCCTTAGTCGCCTTTTACGACACCCATGGGAAGACACGGGGTGGTCTATTCTAAGCCGGAAACGGATTACAAATCATGTATATAGCTTTATTTAGCTGGCTCGTAGATTGCATTTGTCAATCAGCGCACTAGGAGAAAACCTCCGTAGCTTAGCGGTAATTTGCTCGCTTTAAATCTCGGAGGTCGTGGGTTCGATCCCCACACCGGACAAGAAATCTTTGTGTAAATTCTAAGATTTCTTTCCGGATCTGGTTGGTTGAGGGACTACCCTCAGTGCCTCGGAAAGCACGTTAAGCCGTTGGTCCCGATTATTATAACATTATCTATATTAATCGTATATCAAGGAACGGGCAGCAGCGTTTCCTTGTGTGTTACAACATAATACTGCGGTCACCAACCCGCCTGACAAGCGTGGTGACTATGGCAAATACCCTCCCTCGGGAGGAGGCCCATGTTCAGCAGTGGGCGTTATACGGGCTGATGATGATAATAAATCAGCGCAGTAACTTGACGAGTGGTGTCCGGCTTAGAATAGACCTCCCCACGTCTTAGGGTGTCATAAAAGGCTACTAAGGGACAAACATCTGATCGATGGGCACCAGCATCTATCAACTCAAGAATACTCACCATCTTACTGCAATCCCCAATCCGCCTGCTAAGCGTGGTGATAATGGCAATATCCCTCAACGACCTTGGCTTGCCCAGGTCTCTTAAAAGGAAAGTACAGCAGTAACTTAGACGTGTTGAAGAAATTAGTAGGAGTTTATTCGCCACTTATTCGATACTAGTTGCGCCCGCTTCACTCTGCTCCAGTGGATCGAAGCGTGATTTTTAGTAGCCTATATGTTAACCCAGCTTATAAACTATCTCCTTGCAAATTTTCAGCCAAATCCGTTCAGTAGTTTTTGCTTGAAAGAGAAACAAACATCCATCCATCCATCCATACTTACAAACTTTCGCGTTTATAATATTAGTAGAATATTCTCCAATAAACTATACTCTCTCACGTACGGTATCAGATATTTATTACCTAATATAATTTTGGCTTCAGCATACGCCTTACTTACTCAGGCTTTGGTTGAAATTAATAATTTTCGATCACGGCTCAGCTATATAATGCTATAGTTAATATTTATTTATGTTCTAAGTACACGGACTTAGGACCCAGGGCGGTGCGGTGTCAGCATTTACACATTTACCTAAAAACTAAGTTTCTTTATTTATAACTAGCTTCCCGCGCGCGGTTTCACCCGCGTTGCTCCCGTTCCCGTGGCAACCTCATACTTGAATAAAGCTTATGTTGTTATTTTTGAATACCGGAGATAATGCAGCTTCCCAACGGTGAAAGAATTTTTCAAATCCGTCAAGTAGTTTCGGAGCCTATTCAATTCAAACAAACAAACCAACAAACAATCAAATCTTTGCCCTTTATAATCATCATCATCATCATCATCAACAGTCCGTTCACGTCCACTGCTTAACATGGGCCTCCTCTGAACAGACCTTGGCAAGCCAGGATCGTAGAGGGATAATGCCATAATCACCACGCTTGGCTGACGGATTGGTGATCGCAGTAAGATGTAAACCTAGAGTTAATAGATGCTGCTGCCCATCCATCAGCCATCCCTTAGTCGACTTTTACGACACCCATGGGAAGACATGGGGTGGTCTATTCTAAGCCGGAAACCACACGGCAAATTATAAAATAATTAAAATATTAGTCGACAGTAATTAAATGAAACGTAAACGTACTTCATATCGGTTTCAGATCGGTTTACATATTTTCCGGGTGGATTCAACCAATGAACAGATTGCCTTTTTTTTTAGAAATGCAACTCCCGCACTTGCGAAATTTATCCCTGTATCGCGAGGGACTTTAAAAACATTCATTTCACAGACACTAAGTGCCTGTACTTAGTGTCTGTATACGTATACGAGGCTTTTGGAAAGTTTTTTGCAATCTAAGGATCAAGAGGGGTTTATCACACAATTAAGTAACTTACATAAAGTCACTTTATATCACACGATTAGTGCCAGCACTAAATTAACAGTTTATTCCAACAATTAATCGGAACAATCCCCATTAAACTTCGCCCAAGCACTAACACGTACGCTATCAGAGATTTATTCCCAAATATCATTCCGCATTCCTAGAATTCGCTCAAAGTCAGCTCTAAACTCCGGTTAACGCAGCAAGCATTAGTTATGCGAAACTTGGCGGCGGCTCATCATTATTTATGAGACTCTAACTAGGAATTGACTCAGGACCTCGGTGGATGTGCCTGGTGGACTGGCGCGTGTGTGAAATTATAATTATGTACGTTAAGTGGACAGTGGGTAAGCTGGATTTATGTAACATAATTAATTGTAGATACCTACATTGAGTCGTTGGTTACAGTCATCTTACTTTACAACAATAGTTTACTGCTAAAGAAAAAATACTTAAAATCAGGCGTTAAGGCGCAACGTTCGGACTTCATTTCGCACTCATAATCTTTTAGATTATTGGTGTAGCTTAATGCTAAAGCCAGTGCCCATTTATGTTCATATAACTGTAGTAGAAATAATTAATTTATATTGTTTTATTTCCTTGTATGTGCCGTAAATAAATGTATTTTCTTTCTTTTCTTCCTTCAGGTATTTAACGGTAAAATTGTCGGAAAGTGGCATTTCTTTTGCATTGACAGACCTATGTCAAGTCATCATTAGGTCAAAAACATAGAAAAAACTTTGATCTGTGATCTAAATTTTATATCTTTATCATTGTATTGAAATTCCTTGGTCTACTGTTGCAAACAGACAGATTGTGTGCCTATAAGGAACTGGAAACTATGGTAGTTATCTGCAACAGTTGTGATTCATCATCATCATCATCAGCCCGTATAACGTCCACTGCTGAACATGGGCCTCCTTCCGAGAGGGAGGGTATTTTCCATAGTCACCACGCTTGGCGGGTGGGTTGGTGACCGCAGTATTATGTTGTACCACACAAGGAAACGCTGCTGCCTGTTCCTTGACATACGATTATTATAGATGATGTTATAACAATCGGGACCAACGGCTTAACGTGCCTTCCGAGGCACGGAACAGTTGTGATTAGGCAACTATTATTATAAAATACCTTAAGGCGCGGTGAATAGACGACTTTTACGTATTAGTTTTGTCACTGTTGCTCCGCGTAGAAATGAAAGAGAAGCGAAGAGACGCCGCGATGGCGCAACGTTTCGTTCGACTCGTTCGAGTTATTTAATACATTAATCCTTGCAAATATCTTCGATAAATAAAAACAACAGTTCCCTTTCTTATTATATATAACATCACTGTTATTAATATTATCAAGATTTGTTTATAAATAATACAGTTACAATTGCTACAATTTCAATTTAAATGGTTATTTTATGGTTTTTTTTATCGAGAAAATTTACCGAAAACGTGTTTTGAACACAATGGTCCCCCCATAAATAAGATCAAGATTAACATATATTTTTTTAGCTGCTCTAAAATGTAAACATTTGGCTAAAAAACTGTTTTGTGAAGCCTATTTTGACTACGTACAGCGCCTTAATGTTAATTGACTAGATTCCCGCTCGTGGATCCTCGCGCGCAGATCGCGTGGGAACTTTATAATTAATTATAGCATTTATTACTACTAGATAAAGTAACTTTCAAATATTGAAAGAATTTTTGAAATTCGTCCCATAATTCTGAAGCCTATTCTATGCAAACAACCAGTAAAATTTTTCCGCTTTATAAAAACCAACTAATTAGGTCTTAGCAAAGTTTGACAATCTTATAAGTCAACTAGCTGCACCCCGCGGATTTACCCACGTTACTCTGCTCCAGTGGGTCGGAGCGTGATGTTTTGTAGCCTATATGCTTATCCAGCGTATAAGCTATTCCGGTGCAAAATTTCAGCCAATTCCGTTTAGTAGTTTCGGCGTGAAAGAGTAACAAACACCCATCCATACTTACAAACTTTCGCGTTTATAATATATGTTGGATTTAATACTGATTTCCTATAATAGCTTTAAATGCGTCGATTGTTTGTAGGCTGTTAATGTTTTCGCTGCCTCAAATGTAGTCGCTATATTTGTATTAAGCGCGGTGAAACCTATAAAATGGTTCTAAGGAGATGTATTTATTCATTTTATATAAAATAATCTTACACAACTAGAAGTTGTTATTAGTTGTAGTTCACTTGCATTATGGCGCAAATAAAATAAAGACGCTAACTACCACTTAAAAAAGAACTACTACGTCGTAGTAGAGAATTGCTACGGTGCGTTGTAGAATAAAGCTACTACGGCGTAGAATGAAATTGCTACAAACGTTAACAAGTAGTTCACATTTCTCCATAATTACCGATTTTTTTACTAAATTATTTTGATATTTTCGCTATTTAGTTAAAATTAGCCCACTTTTACGAGTTTATACAGATTATCCTCTCAATTGCCATTATATAAATCACTAGCTGCGCCCCGCGGTTTTAACCGCGTCACTCTGCTCCAGTGGGTCGGAGCGTGATTTTTTGTAACTTTATGATAATTTAGCTTAAAAACTATCCGCGTGAAAACTTTCAGCCTACTCCATCCAGTGGTTTTTGCGTGAAAGAGTAACATACATATCCACACATACAAACTTTCGCATTTAAAATATTTTAGAATTAAAACTTTCGTGAGTGTTATTATTATATTTATATTAACTATCCGGTTGTACTCACGATTTGTCATCATCGGATATGTCCGACTAGTTTCGAGACCATCCCGAGGTCCATTATCAAGGAGTAGTCGACGAGTGAGTACAACCGGATCATCATCATCAGCCCATATAACGTCTACTGCTGAACATGGGCCTCCTCCCGAGAGGGAGGGTATTTGCCATAGTCACCACGCTTGGCAGGCGGGTTGGTGACCGCAGTATTATGTTGTACCACACACGGAAACGCTGCTGCCCTTTCCTTGACATACGATTATTAAGGATGATCTCATAACAATCAGGACCAACGGCTTAACGTGCTTTCCGGGACACGGAGGGTAGTCCCTCAACCAACCAGACCCGGAAAGAAATTTAGAATTTACACAAAGATTATCTGTCCGGTGTGGGGATCGAACCAACGACCTTCGAGCTTCAAGGCGAGCCAAAATCGCTACGCTACGGAGGTTTTAGTTAATATAAATATTTAAAATATTAGTAGGGTTATCATAAGCCCGTATAAAGTCTACTATCTGAACATGGGCATCCATTGGCACGGGATTTCAATAGTCATTGCTTGACGTATTATGTTGTAACACACATCACTCTTTGTAATAAAGGCGGAAACATATTATTAAAACGCCACGCCACCCGACGACACGCCAGGCGTGTTGAGTCGAATCAAATGTATTGTTTTCTATAGACCAGAAACACACTATGAACACCCGACACGACGCCACGCGCGTACTGATGCACAGGTGTTGACACGTGGCGTGGCGTGGCGTTTTAATAATGAGTTTTCGCCTTCATGCTGCGGTCTGTTCCCTGCAATACGATTGTTAATATTTCATAAAGTGTGTAATAAATACAATAAAATTAAATGCGAATCAACATAATTTCATATAAAACAGACAAAGACAAATAAAATGAAATATCCTTGCTCCATTCAACACAAAGGACAGACATCCATTCTATACCAAAATGACCGAGTGAGCTAAGTGCATTCAGTTAGAACAATGCAAAGCTGATGAATTTTGCATCTCATCGTATTTATATGGTGCTACTCAAATATATGCCATCCTTTTAACGGGAGAAAGGAATCTAATATACTGATTACTATTTTTGTGAAATTAGTAATGCTTTTAAGTTTTTTTAAATGAATGTTTTTTTTTTAATTAAGTCGTCCCTCAATATTATTAATATTACTAGCTATACTGGCCGTATCTTCCGCTAAATCGTGGAGGAAGATGAACCTCACATAGCGCTTTTGAATCGTAATCATCATCCCGCCCGTATAACGTCCACTGCTGAATATGGGCCTCCTCCCGAGGGAGGATATTTGCCATAGTCACCACGCTTGGCAGACGGGTTGGTGACCGCAGTATTATGTTGTACCACACAAGGAAACGCTGATGACCGTTCCTTGATATATGATTATTATAGATGATGTTTTAATAATCGGTAACAACGGCTTAACGTGCTTTCCGAGGCACGGAGATTAGGTTGTCCCTCAACTGCCCAGACCTGGAATCATCAAGCTTAAAATTTACTGAGACTTTTAAGATTTCCTGTCCGGAGTGGGGATCGAACCCACGACCACCGAGATTTAAAGCTAGCCAAATACCGCTACGGAGATGCTGTTCCTTTGTAAGTCATACTCAACAAACGAAAGCGTACCCTGTGCGCCAATGTCGTCTAAATACGACAGTTAGCAAGTTACAGAAAAATACTTACACTAATTGTTTGATTGATACAAATCAAAAACTGAATTTCCAATTATTAAATTATCTTGCACAGCAAACAATAAAACATAACAGCTAATTAAATTCTTGATGATTTTTTTAAATAATACCCTTATCAATTTTCGTTCTTGTCGTACAGGACATAAAGGTATGAAATGTTATTATTATTTTATTATTAGTGAAAATATTTTGGTTTAGTAAAATTTATTATTTCTTCAAGAATGTTTACTATACGTTATACTATCTACTGTTAAATGGGTGGCATATATTTTATTACCACCTTATATTCATACATTGTGTGTAATCTGTATATAGAGCAAGCCTTTGATGGATCTAAATACATGTGATTTAATTATTTGTTCCCTGATTGAATATGAAAATACAAATCCTGTTGAAGTTCTATATCATCACCAGCTTATATAATGCCCCTTTTTTAACATGGCCTAACCCTGATTTTGCCATAGTTACCACGCTTGGTGATTGGATTGGTGACCACAGTATTATGTTTAGTGAATACACAGGTAAACGCTGCTGCGCGTTACCTAGTACACAGTAATCATAGATGATGTTATGATATTCAGGACCAAAGGCTTAACGTGCTCACCAAGCTACATAGGGTATTTCTCAATCCTACATCTTTCCTTTTATTGAATACTAGCTGCGCCCCGCGGTTTTACCTGCGTCACTCTGCTCCAGTGGGTCGGAGCGTGATATATTTTAGCCTATATGTTAATCCAGCTTATAAACTATGCGCGTGCAAACTTTCAGCCAAATCCATTCAGTAGTTTTTGCGTGAACGAGTAACAAAGATCCATCCATCCATGGATCCATATTCACAAACTTGCGCGTTCTTACGGTGACGAAAAGTGAAATGGAAAAAATATTAATACCTAAAATGAGTTTAAGTGCTTCAACTTCTTGATGTGTTTACCAAATCTATATGTTGTAGTCAAAACTCTTAACCAGTCAAAAGAACTTTTAACTAGCAAAATCAGTCAAAACTTTTTTTTTTTTGGTTACCGGGGTAAAAATGCGTGATCGCATCCCCTCGCTGGCGCAAGGATCCCTACGCCAGTGAAGGGTATGTGGGGCTCTTCCTCTGTAGAACGCGGTGCGCTGTCGCACCGCAGAGAGGACATACCCACTAAAAACGCCCCCGGGTGTCCCTCCTTCTGCCGTTTGATGTGGGGGACCCAAGTACCGGTATCGGCCTTTGGTCATCCCCCGGCAGAAAAATCAATCAAAACTAACCTAACCTAAAACTACTTTTGACCGATTTTGCTAGTTAAAAGTACTTTTGACTGGTTAAGAGTTTTGACTGCAACTTATATACAAAATATATACCTAAAGCTAAAGAGTTCGTTTGCTTGAAAGCCCATTTGATGAGAGAAAGTGTGGTTGCGGCTTAGAATAGATCACTCCATATTTTCCATATCTTCGTCATATGAGGCGACTTAGTAACATACAGCCAATAGGTGAACAGCCGCATCTTTCAGCTCCAGGATACTAACCATCTTATTGCGATCACCAATCCGCCTGCCAAGTGTGGTTATCACAGCAATATACCACGACCTTGCCTTGCTAAGGTCTTTTAAGAGAAAGCCCAAGTTAAGCAGTGGACGTAAATGGTTGATAAAGTAATAGTCCGAGAGTTGGCACCAATTTTTGAGGCAAGCTGAAAACTTGTCACATTCCTTTTTTTTTAGTCCGGGGTAAATGCTTTTACGCATTTCCACCGCCGCAGCAGCGTATTCGCGCGCTGCCGGTAGGATATGTGGGACTTGCCCTCTCCATAGCGTGGTATGCTAAACTCATACCACGAGGAGAGGACCCTACACCACTAAAACCCGCCGGACACTCCTTCGTTTCGCCGTTGGCGGGGGCCGGGTACGTATAAGCAATCCCGCCCAAACTTGTCACAAACCTCTCCTACTATACCCCGTCATAGAACTGCAGACCTAGCTAGGTAGCGGGGCTAACTCGACCTCTAACATTTTTTTAATACTTTTTTTTTAACAAAAAAATTGTTGAGTAAAAGGCATTTTTATTTCGAAAATCTTAATTTTTAGTTTTAAATAATACTCTTTTAAAATTTTAAGTGGCCTCAATACATTTTTATATATTTTTGACAATCTGGCAATGTTAACATCCCGAGTAAATCGTCTGGTTTATTATTTTGGGCAATAATAGGAGAGGCATGTGACAAGTTTTCAGCTTACCTCAAATACCTACCCAAAAATTGGTACCTGGGGGCTTAGTCTGAATTTTTTTTAAGGATTGTGCCACCACAGTGCCATCATGATATCATTATGTCAAAAACGGTATTCTACTAATCTCACTATGGTGTCGGCGCTGGAATGGCAGTCGGTGTTGCTACCGCAGAAAAAGGCCGTCAACAGAAGTAGCAGGGGAGATTGTAATGTTTATTTAAGCAATTTCAAAACTTACAAATGTATCATTTGCTATTATATTATTATTCAACTACGCCAATGTCATCGTGGCGTCATAGTGACACTATTATGACGTCATTTAGATTAGTAGATTACCAAATGGGAAAAAACCGACAATTGAACTGTCACTGACAGTTCATGGACACGCCATTACGATAGTAGACTCGGGGCCCAGCTCTCCTACTATAAAGTAAGTAAGTTAAGTAAACATCCTAATGCCTATTCTTAAGCTGGTTTACAGAACACAACATATTATCAACTAGAAACATCTACTACAATAATCCTAATCGGATTACAAGGGACCGGAACAAAAGCAAATAGCACCCAATCCCTACACTACACCATTTATCATGTATTGCCAGTCTAAAAAATAATTTCCCGAAATCATCAAACGGCCGGGAAAATGTATCGCTGAGAGGAAATAAAGAAATAAAAAAAACCGGTCAAGTGCGATTTCGTCTTGCGCACAAAGGGTTCCATACTCAATTTATACGATACCCCGGCTCCGCACGGGTACAATGCTGATGTATTATACATATTAACCTTCCTCTTGAATCACTCTATCTATTTAAAAAAACCGCATCAAAATCCGTTGCGTAATTTTAAAGATTTAAGCAAAATAGGGACATAGGGATATAGGGACAGAGAAAGCGACTTTGTTTTATACTATGTAGTGATTATTTGTAAGGTTATGTAATAAAAACTCATTTAGAATTAAGTATGGCGATCTGTAATACATGATTCTCTAACCTAACTCAGAAACAAGTCTCTCACGAATCTGGTTGCATTTCAAACTGACAAAATGTACAGCGATAAATTCATACGAGTAAGCAAATGAACCAAGTTTGTGATGAGAGAAATAGATGCATATTCTTTTCTTTTCTATCGCAAACCACTTTCTCTTGCCGTTATTAATATCTATTTATTTTAGTCTATACTTAGTATTTGCTGTTATAGCAATAAAAGCAAATACTAAAAATATAATAAAATAAATTGTAAAGCGGAGTCGAAGAAAGCTCGGGTTACAGAGATACATCAAAAAAATTAACAGTCTAGCACTAGTTTAGTCTAGTCTATCTAGCACTAGTTTAGTCTAATCTATCTAGCACTAGATTAGTCTAGTCTATCTAGCAGTAGTTTAGTCTATTCTATCTAGCACTAGTTTAGTCTAGTCTATCTAGCACTAGTTTAGTCTAATCTATCTAGCACTAGTTTAGTCTAGTCTATCTAGCACTAGTTTAGTCTAGTCTATCAAGCACTGGTTTAGTCTAGTCTATCTAGCACTAGTTTAGTCTAGTCTATCTAGCACTAGTTAAGTCTAGTGTATCACAGTTCATGAGATTCGGCCTAGTGACAAACAAACGGACAGCGGACTCTTATTACTATGACTCCGCTATCCGTTTGTCTGACGTTTGTTTTAGGGTACCGTTTTTACCATTTAAGTACTGAACCCTAAAAAAGGACATGAGCAGTAGAGCAAGCTGGTGAAATTATAAATCATACGGATCCAAGGGCCTAAACATGTCTAGTTGACAAAAAGGGTGATTTCTCAAAATTTATGGGTCGCCCTACCCGCGTTCCGACGTGTGTACATGTTAGGACAGATGGCTTTGCATGTTTGTACGGATTTTTTGCGTGACCTTTGTTGAGTTTGACCTTACATTAATGAGGTAGAATTGAGGAAAAGCGATATGTATAATAATAAGACTGTTAAAATTGACTGGAGAGCATTGATTTATTATGAACTAGATAAAGTATTATTAGCAAGTAAAATGTCGATATTCGTTGATGATAATTACTGCAGTAGGCATACTGGGGGCATATAAGTTATTATTATTAATGACTATCGACTCTCATCTTTGGAGGGATGGGTCTGCTAGATATCAGCTGGATGCTCTGGACTCATTGGAGCGCCGAGCGAAGAGAGTCATAGGCAATAACTCACTTGTGGAGGCAAGTCTTCAGAGCCTCGAACACCGTAGACGAGTAGCCTGCCTATTGGTTTTTTATCGGTTAGGTACATTTCGGGGAGTGTGCGGAGGTTCTACATAACCTGATATCCCCTTCACCCTTCCATCACCGGACGACCAGGCGCGGTGAGCGGTTTCACCCTTATGTTGTAGACATTCCTTCAATACGCACGAAGCGATTTGCTTCTTCTTTCATAATGCGGACGGCTAAGGAGTGGAATTCTCTGCCGGGGTCAGTTTTTACGCTATAATCTGGACATCTTTAAAGATAAAGTGAACAGATACTTTCTAAGCACGCGTGTATCATCTTAGGCCTTATCTTCGCCTTCCATCAAGCGAGATTATGGTCAAACGTAAGCTTATATTTAATAAAATATTAAACTAGTTTCCCGCGTGCTGTTATACTCTCATAGCTCCCGCTCACATGGGATCGTTTTTTTTAACAAGATCCTATGTTACTTCTGGATAACGTAGTTTTTTCCAATGGTGACAGGTTTGGAATCGGTCCAGTCGTTCTGGAGCCTATCATATATCATATAGACTATCATATTTTTGTTATCATCAAGCGCATCAATAAAAAAGCGACCAAGAGCGTGTCAGGCTATTTAACTTACATGTAAGGGTTCCGTAGCCATGCATATATTAAATGCCTATTTTTTTAAATTAATAAAGTTAAATTTCATTTTGCGGTCGACTTCATACATTTTGTTAGGACAAATGTAACTAAATAAGTTGGTCGAGTTGTATTAAAATAACTATCTATGATACCGAGCCCGCTATATTTTTTTTACTTAGAGGTATATAAGGTATATCACATTTTTTTCAGATTTCTTTTGTAATATTTCAATAGTGAAGGGGAGGGGTTGCTCTAATTTTAACTTTGTATTAAATTATATCAAGACTGGGGGGTTTTATCTACAAAGTTCTAATGCTTTGTTGTGTTGTCTTAGTTTTTGTTGCATTTCCAACGATAAATTAACTTATTGTTGTAATTTTAAAAACCAAGTTTTGGATCTTCAATATACAGGGTTATTTTTAATAACCTTTTAGGGGGTGAAAGTACTGATGATTGTAAACAACTTTTACTATGGGACCAACCCTGAAATCGCGAAAATAAAATCAGCTGTTCCATACATTTTGTCGAGGTAAGTAAACATAAATGTATGGAACAGCTGATTTTTTTTCGCGATTTCATGGTTGGTCCCATAGTAAAAGATGTTCATAATCATGAGTACTTCTATTCCCCAAAAGGTTGTAGGTGTTTTTAAAATAACCCTGTATATCTCTCCACCAAGTTTCGCGACAATCGGTGCAGTAACGGCGGAGTGCGAGCCCGGACGGACGGACAGACGGACAGACATGACGAAACTATAAGGGTTCCTTGTGGACTACGGAACCCTATAAAGCGAAAATCTAAAACGCAATAGGAAAACTCCGTGGCACGTTTATCTGAAGATTTGATTGTATGTCCGTGTGTTTGTTTGCATTGAATCATGGACAGATTTAAAAAAATCTTTCACCATTAGTAATCTATATTTAATTATGCAGTTTCCCATTGGAACGTGAAGCTAGCTAGTAAAATGTATAAAATAATATTATGTTCTAATCTTTGTTTGTTGCAATTGCTATAAATGTTCCGGCTCCTACATTTAGGTCGACTTTAATACCAGGGTAGAACGCGTTTGGCAAGCAATGCTCTCTGACCTTAAAATTCAACTACCGATACAGCTAAATGAATTACAGCTCCCTCGTCAAAATACCGGCTGAACCTAGGCAGATTGCAAGTCTAGGCAACTTGTGAATTGGCCCTAGAATTCTAATAATTTGCCCTAGAATTCTAATTCTAATAATCTAATTCCGATTTAGATTTTGCAATAAATATTTGTTGTAATTCTAATAACTTGGTCATAGTAAAAAGAAGCGTATATTTTTCATATCTGTATAATTACCAAAAGTGATTAAATTGGGTTACGAATTTAGACATAGAACCTGAATGAAGAAACAAATATAATATGCAACTACCAATTCTACCTTACTATTCCAATACTCCACAACCTCCGGAACGTGGCGATATTTGGCTCGCTTTAAATCTTGGAGGTCGGGGGTTCGATTCCCACGCCGGACAGGAAATCTTTGCGGAAATTCTTAGATTTCTTTCCGGGTCTGGTTGGTTGAGGGACTATCCTCCGTGCCTCGGAAAGCACGTCAAGCCGTTGGTCCCGATTGTTATAATATCATCTATAATAATCGTATATCAAGGAACGGGTAGCAGCGTTTCCTTGCGTGGTACATTATACTGCAGTCACCAACCCGCCTGCCAAGCGTGGTGACTATGGCAAATACCCTCCCACGGGAGGAGGCCCATGTTCAGCAGTGGACGTTATACGGGCTGATGATGATTATGAATGATTCCAATACTTTTATCAATAGATAGCATCTACTTTCCCTTAGAGACGTGTCCTAAAGAGATTGATTAATTTCAACGACCGTTTAAGATCTACCGTGGCCAAATGGTCTACGTAAGAGCCAATACTTAAGATGCAGGTTTGAATCTTGCCAGTGGGCTAAATTTACAGAAAGAAAAGAGATGTAAATTAAATCATTTTAAATCAACTAAGCATAATAATTGTAAATATTAAAAAATAATGTTAAGCATCAAAAAAGTTTTTTATAGTTCGCTATTTTTTTGGTAAAAATAGTATAAGTTGATGGGTATTGTACAGTTTCAGAATTTGTGGAAATCGCAAACATAACACCTTTGAATAAAGGTTATCTATACTAATACTAGCTGACCCGGCAGACTTCGTACTGCCTCAATCGATACATAAAAGACCTAAACATTAGTATAAAATAAACTGGGCCGTAGAGACTTCGTTTATGCGGTACTCCTACCCCTACCCCACACTACCCCTACCCTACACTACCCCTACCCTACACTACCCCTACCCTACAATACCCCTACCCTACACTACCCCTACCCTAAAAAATCTTGGCAAAAAAAAACAAGTTTTTAATTAACAAAATAAAGCTCAAATTGACTCTACATTTTAGTTAGAAAACGTTTGTATGGGAAAAAGAAAAAGGCTGTTTTAAGGGGTTTTCAGGCAATTATTCTAATTTTTCTCGCCGTAAAAACCATCCTTGAACTTCCACGAACATTAAAAAAAAAGAATTAGCGAAATCGGTTCAGCTGTTCTCGAGATTTGCGCTTAGCAACACATTCAGCGATTCATTTTTATATTATAGATTATAAAGAGGAAAGATTTGTATTTTTGTGTGTGTTGATAAACTCAAAAACTACTGTGCCGATTAAAAAAAAAATTTCAACATTAAAATGCTACATTCACCCTGAGTGACCTAGGCTTTATATAATTATGAAGTTCCCACGGGAGCGGGTGAAACCGCGCACGGGAAGCTAGTTTATAATATAAAGGTAATTGGTAGGCTGATCCTCATTAGTTAAATCGTAACTTTGACTGCACCGGTGGCTCAGCGGTTATGATAGTTGCCTCTGAGACCTGGTGTTCTGGGTTCGATTCCCACCCGGGACAATTATTTGTGTGAACCACAAATAGTTGTTCTGAGTCTGGGTGTACTTTGTGTCCGTGAAATGTATGTTTGTAAAGTCCCCCGCGACACAGGGATTTATTTCCCTAGTGCGGGAGTTGTCTTTTGTGAAAGAAAAAAAAAAATGATAAAAAAATTAATTAAAAAGTCTAACCATTACTAAGTTCCATTACTTTTCTTAAGCCATCTTAAATAGCCATTTACGGCCACTGTTGGACATTGACCAACTCTTTACAGATCAGCTAGGATCGTTTAGAGATATTGCGCTAATAACCATAATTGGCAGGCGGATTGGTACCTAATCGCAATAAGATGGTGACTAACCTTGAGATGATATATCATCATCATCAGCCCGTATAACGTCCACTGCTGAACATGGGCCTCCTCCCGAGGGAGGGTTTTTCCCCACCTTTGGCAGGCAGATTGGTGACCGCAGTGTTATGCTGTAATACACAGGGGAAATGCTGCTGCAACTGCTGCTGCTTTGAATTTACACAAAGATTTCTTGTCCGGTGTGGAGATCGAACCCACGACCTCCGAGATTTTAAAGCGAGCCAATTACCGCTACGCTACGGACGTTGTTGAGATGATATATGCTGCTGCCTATGTACCTAGTGTAGGTACCTATGGAATAGTATATTCTACGCCGAAAACCACACGGCCAAAAACCTCAGAACATACCACAAAGAAATCCGCTCATTATTATAATATTTCCAACGCAAAGCCCTACTAAATCTGATGCGCCCAAACTTTTTCAGGAATACCAAGCAGGAAAAAGTACATTAACTGAAGATTAAGGCTATGCCCTAATTAATGCAGTACGGATTATATTTTTAATAAAGAAAGGTTAATTTTTACATTACATTGTGGACTAAAAGCTTCTGATATTGTATAGAAATGTTAATACGCGGTAGTTTTGCGTGTACAAAAGGTGTAATGGGTAGCATTACTAGCAATAAAGGGGTAATTAACTACATTCGTAATATTATGTGTAGGTATAATAAGGCGTTTGTTTGTTCGTATTAGGAAGGCAATTAAGCAGAGAGTCTTATATAATACTAGATTACCCGCGCGCGGTTTCACCCGCATAACTCCGGTTCCCGTGGGAACTTCTTAATTAAATATAGCCTATGTCATCCGGGGATAGTGTAGCTTTTCAACGGTGAAAGATTTTTTTAAATCGGTCGGAATCGGTTCAGGTTGTTTCGGAGCCTATTCAATACAAACAATCAAATATTTTCTCTGTATAATATTATTATAGTATAGATCAGGGTTTCTTAAACTTTTAGCAGTCACGGACCACTTTCACAATTTAAAAAATTCCATGGACCCCTTAAAATTACTACTTAGTTAATGAGAAGGGTGTTGTTTGGCCTCAATGAGAACGAATAAATTGTGGGATTGTCTTCGACAAGACTGACCTACTGCGGACCCCTGATATACATGCTACGGACCCCCAAGGGGTCCGTGGACCCCACTTTAAGAAACCCTGGTATAGATAATATGTTTGTTGTTTCATCGCAGAAGTTTGAGAAGTTTCATATATACCCTTAATCAACCAGACACAGAAAGAAATCTTCGATTTGCTTGTACGGCGCGCGGCGCGGCGTAGGAATCGAACACAAATAAGATTTTCAAGACATAGATCGGGGCTCATACCGCGACGCGTCGGAGGTTGAAATAATAATAACTAGCGGCCCGCCCCGGCTTCGCACGGGTGGACTTTTATACCCTACCCCTGCCCTACCCGACCCCTACCCTACCCCTACCCTACCCCTACTCTACCCCTACCCTACCCCTACTCTACCCCTACCTTACCCTACCCCTACCCCTACCCTACCCCTACCCTACCCCTACCCTACCTTACCCTACCCTACCCTACCCTGCCCTACCCTACCCTACCCTACCCTACCCTACCCTACCCTATCCTATCCTACCCTACCCTACCCTACCCTACCCTACCCTACCCCTACCCAAAAGTACCTACCTACCTCCCTACCAATTTTCAGCCAAATCGGTTCAGCCGTTCTTGAGTTATAAATAGTGTAACTAACACGACTTTCTTTTATATATATAGATGCACTTAGATATTTAATTGCAATCTAAATTAAAAAGACAATAAATGCTGAAATGCAGTAAAAAAAAAACACTATGCCCTAGACATCTATTTCATCTAGATATCACGCCCTATTTTTTTCAAGACGGTAAAAAATGTCATCCAGTACATATAGTTGAAGAGTTTGTTCGATTGTTTGTTTACTTGAACGCGCTTACCTAAGCAACTACTAGGCCTATTTGAAAAATATTTTAGTGTTAGATAGCCCATTTATCGGGGAACATTTTATCAAAATTGAAATATATTTAATTATGAAGTTCCCACCGGAACGGGAGAGACGCGGGTAAAAATGGCGCACGGGAAGATAGTTAACGACTTAACCGTCCCCATACAATGAAATATACACCTACCCCACGTCCATCGCGTTTTCTTTTCGGTTAGGTTTAATTAACATATTTGTATATGCGAAAATTTATGTAATTTTCTTAGAGGTTAAGGTTTTTGCCACACGTTCACGTCATTTTTAGGGTTCCGTAGCCAAATGGCAAAAAACGGAACCCTTATAGATTCGTCATGTCTGTCTGTCTGTCTGTCTGTCCGTCCGTATGTCACAGCCACTTTTTTCCGAAACTATAAGAACTATAATGTTGAAACTTGGCAAGTAGATGTATGTTGTGAACCGCATTAAGATTTTCACACAAAAATAGAAAAAAAACAATAAATTTTGGGGTTCCCCATACATAGAACTGAAACTCAAAAAAAATTTTTTCATCTAACCCATACGTGTGGGGTATCTATGAATAGGTCTTCAAAAATGATGTTGAGGTTTCAAATGTAATTTTTTTCTAAACTGAATAGTTTGCGCGAGAGACACTTCCAAAGTGGTAAAAGGTGTGTCCCCCCCCCCCCTGTAACTTCTAAAATAAGAGAATGATAAATCTAAAAAAAATATATGATGTACATTACCATGCAAACTTCCACCGAAAATTGGTTTGAACGAGATCTTGTAAGTAGTTTTTTTTTAATACGTCAAAAATCGTAAACCGCAATTTAGCTTTCATTCAATCAACTCGAATATAAAAATATAAAATAACATTTCATTTCATAAACATACGCTTTTTTATTTATTCTTGACTAGCGGCCCGCCCCGGCTTCGCACGGGTGGACTTTTAGACCCTACCCCTGCCCTATCCTACCCCTGCCCTACCCTACCCCTACCCTAACCTACTCCTACCCTACCCCTACCCTACCCCTACCCCTACCCTACCCTACCCCTACCCTACCCCTACCCCTACCCCTACCCTACCCTACCCTACCCTACCCTACCCTACCCTACCCTACCCTACCCTACCCTACCCCTACCTTACCCTACCCTACCCTACCCTACCCTACCCCTACCCAAAAGTCCTATGTCCTTCTCCCAGTTCTTAGCTACCTCCCTACCAATTTTCAGCCAAATCGGTTCAGCCGTTCTTGAGTTATAAATAAGTTGAGTGTAACTTTAACGACTTTCTTTTGTTTTTAAAATGTATTCTGCTATTCGGGACAGAAACAAATCAAAAACCATGGCAATCGGTCCAGCCGTTCTCGAGTTATAAGTGTTGTAACAAACACGACTTTCTTTTATATATATAGATATCAAAAATAGGTACGCACTTGTAACTGAAACGGAACCCTTCGTGCGCGAGTCCGACTCGCACTTGGCCGGTTTTATAATTTCTTTATGTCACGCTCATAACAAAAACATATCCCGAAATATTATCTAAATTTGAGTCACATGTGACTCATGAACTTATTCCAAACGTTCACTATGAATCATATGTGACTCATTGGACAGTAAAGTTTTTAAAAACATAAACTCACTATATTACATCCCATTCATATACGAATGTAACTAAATAAACATGTTTTATTTCGGAATATATTTTAAGCATGTTAGCTGCTCAAAAGCTTACACCAATAAATCTTGCATGTTCGTTACAATTTTTTATAGCGGCCATATTGTATTGAAAGTGTTGGGTTCCCTTAATATTGGGAAAAACGGACATTTTACATATTAATTGGACATTGATTATAATTTCGTGAGTTGGTTGATTGATTGATAAAAAGGAAGCGGATCAAAATAAAATAAATACCGGCCAAATGCGAGCTGAACTCGTGAACGAAAGGTTCCATTATTATCTACACAAGATTATACACAAAATATTTGTTTCACTATTTTAGGGGTTCACCTGTTGATGTTATTAATATTGACCAAAAAATTACAAAAAAACCACGATTATTGTATGGAAGATCACATTAGTATTTATTTTATTCTGCTATTTTAACGAATATAGCCTATAACATTCCTCGATAAATGGGCTATCAAATACTGAAAGAATCTTTCAAATCGGACCAGTGGTTCCTGAGATTAGCCCGTTCAAGTAAACGAACAAACAAACTCTTCATCTTTATGTATTATTATAGTTAATAATTATATACAAATACTGAACGTTACTCTAGCGCTGCCGCAAAAAAAATTGGGCCACTTTCTGGTGCATACGACATTTGCATAAATCATCAATATTTTTTCTTTGAATCTTTTTTTATAATTTGCGGTAAATAAATGCATTATCTTTCAGTCTTTCTATGGGAGAAAAGCGTGACAATATGTAAGTAAATTATGTTAAAAATATAATATGTACAAACAAAACGTGATTCTACGCTCTGTTGTATTAAGCTCAGCATTACAAAATCGCACATATTTTTCCGCACAAAAGGGTAATCGACCGCCTACCGGCTCATCAAATTCTGCTGAAGTAATTATGTACCGTCAGCATGAAATTTAAAACTGACGTGTGCAGAACCACTGGCCCCGAAACTGCTCATTCATTGAAAGCGTACATGCTTCGTACAGCTATTGACACGCCTCTATATTATTTTGCGGACACTTTTTTTGCCAACTGTACCTATCTGAATTATTTTCAACAATAATGGCACGCAGGCTTTTACGTGTTACTTTTATAACGTACAATAAAATTTAAATTAAAAAGGAATATTCCATTGGCTGAACGTGTAGCGTTATCGTGAAATTGGATTAAAACTGTTATGTCGATGGATATTTTAATTGTGAAAGGAATAGATTTATCTTTAGAGAATATAAAGATAAGTTTTCTGTGTAGCTCCCGTTCCCGTGGGAACTTACACACACTAACAAATACTATACAAGGTGTAACGGAAAGGATACATAGAAAGAACAAGGCTCCTTTGCAAAATAAAATTTAAAAAAGTCAGTATTATTTTGCAAACAAAAAATAAAAATGCGGAAGCCTTTATTCAGAAATACCAGAAGTAAGAGGTTTATTTTTACTTGAAAATAGTTCTGTGACATCGATCAGCTGATTGAGTGCTAGTGATGTATTTATTTCAATTTGAAAAGTTTGGTTTCTGGTATTTATGAATTTAAAAAAATCATTACTTCCGGACTTGTAGAGATAGTATTAAATAACCCTTGCCATATCGTTTGTTATGATCCAAACAAGCCTTGCTCTTTTTATGTATATACCCTATCCGTTACACCTTGTACATAGATTTTTAACGTAGCAATCTAATGATGAATGTGACTTTCTAAAACAATAACTATTTATAGATTTTATTTATATTTGTTTATATTTTCACTCATAATATTTATTTCACTTGTCTACGTGATATGACAACCTATATACATGGAAATGAGAGCTTTGAGAAGTATGTGTGGGTTAACATTGAATGACAGAATAAGGAATGCCATCAAAAACATACTTGTAAAAAAACCCAAGTCTCGTAACGCAGTTCTTTTACCGTTAAAAGTTGTGAGATCTATGTAATACCAAGTCGGTTAATTTATTCAGTCCCTACTTAAGGGACCTTCTGTCTTAAGCTATTACGTAACTATCTCACCTAACAGACTCTTAAAATGATCTTATGAAAATTCGAAACTTTTAAGTTTTAAATAATAAATTAACTTGGCCATCGGATACTATTAGAATGTGTCTCACAAGTGTTTATTGCGATGGCCAAGTCAATCTAATATTCATAACATAAAAGTTTTGAATTTTGATAAGATCATTTTAAGAGTCTGTTAGGTGAGATAGTTACGTAATAGCTTAAGACAGAAGGTCCCTTAAGTTAAAATTGTTTCCACATTCATTATAAATATTGTCAATGTACCTAATCGAAAACTACAACATCAGGCTTAACAGAGGATTAATATGAACTTATGTATGGCACTCACGGCCTCACTGTCAAAGGTTTTTAAATAAAGAAATTACTAAACTGTTTTTAATGGAACTTTGGCACATGTCCGATTTTGGCTTTTTTTGAGACAGCTCCCGCACTAGGGAAATTATTATCTATGTCGCGGGTCAAAGTAACTTTTCCACAGAGACAAAGTCGCGGCCACAATCTAATATGTACATAAGTAAATTTAAAGCTACCTAGTTAACATCAAACTGTGTAAAAAATATTTGATAAAATGAATATGCAAATACAGTTTGTGTCAGATAAATAAAACGTGGTGTGTGTGTGTATACCTGCGATATCGTAGTAAGACTTGTTAATTACTTGAAAGAAAGTGACCGTCTTTCTGTGACGAACGGGAAGCGTGGAAGCCGTAGTGTTTGTCCGGGGGGAATGCAAGAATTTTACGCATCTCCTCCGACACTGCGGCGTTCCCGCACGAGCGGTGGGGTATGTGGGACTCGCCCTCTCCATAGCAGTGGAATGCAAATCATACCTTGCGAGAAAAACACTTAAACCCCCGGTTACTCCTCTGACCACAATTGGTGAGGGGCCCAGGAACTGTTGCCTATCTGGGATACCCTATGGCAGCGTCCGCGACTCAAATGGTGTTGCGGGCTCTCCTGGGTCCAAATAACCAGTTTCAGGGATGCCAGAGTACACGGGGTCCCTACTTCTCAAGGGGCCACGGCCTGTTAGTATACTATCGTTCATAGCACAGTTGCTTTTACATTCCATTGAGTTCTTTTTTTTTTTTCCTTCGATTTTTTTTTTATTTGTTAAATTAATCCCTGTGTCACGAAGGTCGCACCGCTCGATAGATTAACGAAAACAAAGCACCCCCTGACTCAATACAACTGTTTTAATTTCAGACGAATAATTGTCCCGGGTGGGAATCGAACGCAGAAAACCAGGTCTCTGGAGCAACTAACGTAACCACTTAGCCACCACCTTTCAACATAATCGCATCTAGGTCCCTATCTTCACCTATTCTTCCATTAAATCATACATATTCATTTACACTGATTCACTGACTGCAAATGTAACTTTGTAATCCTATACATTTATAAGAAATAACAAAGTTATTAATGCATTTGATGAAACTTAACAACTGGACCGAAATTGCAAAATGTTGGAATTTTCCCATGAGTTTTACACTAAACTCTACTAGTACTCAAAATTTGAAGCTGCTACGTCTGCTAGAAGTGCCTAAACATTTTGATGATCGGTCAATCACGTGTGAGCGAGTGACAAAATTACCGAAATTACCGAACTTTGAGTAGTTATAACTCTTAAAGTACTGGTTCAAATTGAATGAAATTTGAAATATGCTGTAGTTTTACAAAGCCTGCTTAGGTTCTGAAATTTCAGGCTCCTATCTTCATCCACAACGAAGTTATAGAGGGTCGAAAATCGGCTGAGTTGCTTCGAGAAAAGATAGGTACGGCCGTGCAACTTTTTTTTTTTTTTTTTTTTTTTCTTACTCGACTTGGGGGGGCACTGCCGTGCCCCCAGATAGCGTGATAAGAGAACAGTGTGGAGTGAAAGAGGACGTGATTACGAAGATAGAGAAGGGAATGTTGAGATGGTTTGGTCACGTGGAAAGAATGGATGAAGTAAGATTGACAAAACAGGTATACATGGCAAGTGTGAGTGGCACAGTCGGAAGGGGAAGACCTCGATGAACGTTCTCTGACCAAATCGGAGACATCCTCGCAAAAGGTCAAATAAGATCCACCTTAAACCGACGAGCTTGTATCAAGAATGTTATGAGAGTGAATGAAGCGTAAGATGTGTGTAGGGATGGTAGCAAGTGGGAAACAATCGTGATCTTATGTATGTATACACAGTTGATACAACAGAGGGGCTTTCCTTTAAACTGCCTATACTAGGTACCATTTCCAAGCTCTGTACCAAAAATCAATTAAATAGGAGCAGTAGTTTAGTCGCAAGTGATTTTTTAAGTTTTTGCGCCGTTTGAACACGATGTATCTTTCCTAACAGCTGATTATGTCTACGCATAGGTCATGCACCTTAAAACGATAAATCTGAGTATAACCTACGATGCGTTGTTGCCGCTCTGACGCAAATCATTGCAAAACATCCCGCACCGGCGCGCGCGCGACGTTGCCGCTTTGCTAGGTCAGTGAAATTTATTTACAAAGGATGGTTACGTTTTACTCTGATTTGTAAGCTATTTAGTTTATTTGAAAAAAAAAATAATCTCAATTTGGTTGCTTTTTATTTTTATACCGTATCGGATTAATAAAAAACACGTATAGTAAACGTAGCGTAATTTAATGCCCCTCTGTCATATCAACGTTGTATACATACATTCATTCACGCCTCTTTTCCGAAGGCAGAGACTACTTCCTCCCATTTGCTACGTTCTTGATAAAACTGGTTTCGCTTCCTCTACATTCATTAATCTCGTCATGCAAGTCCATCGGTTTAGTACTTTTAACCTGGCCTTTCTTAAGAACGTCGCTGATTTAAACTTGGAACATCCGCCTTGGTCTTCTCTTACCTACACTTACGTTCACCTCGGTAGTGCAATGGGTTGGGATCGAACCAGTGACCACATGATCGCAGGTCTAACGCCCTAGCCATTGGGCTACGGCCGCTTCAAACATTACATACTCTTAGTATTATAGTATAATACATATCGGCGCAACCACATAAAATAAGCATAGCAACAACACGTCATTAATGATAAACACATAAATACAATTACTCGTCTCATCAAAATAAATAAATTGTGAATCAATGCATGATTTGATAGAAACACAAATATGTTCATAAAATACTAGACTAATAAATAAGTATTCAGGATCAAATTATGATTTGTAAATCGTTGAAATATTTGTAGAAATAATTATCTGTTCACATAGTTTGAAAATTATCAAACTAAATTGTTTACTGTTTGTGAGCCGCTCGTTTAGTATAAATACGGCCGGCGGACCGATTGCAATTCGCCGCGCCGTGGATTCGCCGCGCCGTCGAGACAGCAGCACCTCTCACTACGCTCGGACCGCACCTCAGCCGCCTACCGGCGGATCGTGGAACTTCCTCGACAACCCGCCACAACAGTGCCGGGAGCGTCGGGTAGCGGTCGCGTGACGCGCGCCCCCCCGAACCCCGCGGGCTGAAGAGCCCCGCCCTCCCTGCGCACCTCACCGCGTTGCTTCGGCCCCCCGGAAAGCGGGGCACACTGCTGTATCGACCTCCGGTCTGCCACCAGCGGCAAGCCCCGGAGGTTCGGTGCAGTGGGTGCTCTGTAGCCGGGGCACTCCCCGAGGCAAGCGCTGCGCACCCCCCCCCCACCCCCAAGGGGAAGAAGAAACCCGGCGAGATGTCGGGGCAACCGCCCCCATCAGCCGCGTGTCGGGCCACCCGGCCCCTACCACTGCCTACGTCCGGTGTGAGACGGCGAGTGTTCTCCCGGTCGTCGCCAGCCGCCGTTAGGTCCATGATGGACCGAGCGGTGGCCGCCGACCGGGCGACCCACAGGACTACGCCGCCCGAGTCTCCTTTGCCGGAGTCCCCGGCATCACCACCAGGAGCGGGGGAGGGCCACTTTGCGACCCTCCCCCACCCGCAGCCGCCCCCCCAGGGCCCATCCGGGACCCAGCGAGCCACCCCGTACTGGCCAGACTGGACGGACATTCTGCCGCCAGCGCCGATACCGCGTGGACTGCCCACCCTCCCCCTGACCCCCGTGCCGCAGAGCAAGGCGGCCGTCAAGAGGGAGCCACCGGCGACGAAGCCAGCCCCGCCTGCGCCACTCCCACAGAGGGCACCCAAGGCGAGGGCGGCTAAGCCGCCGCCAACCCGCATCCCCTCACCGCCGAAGCAAAGTCTGCCCACCCTCCTCCTGACCCCCGTGCCGCCGAGCAGGGCGGCCACATAGAGGGAGCGTCCAGCTGCGACGCGTCAGCCACCCCCGCCCCGCGCGAACTGACTGAGCTCGGCTTTAAGCCTGAGCTCGTCAGACCCATTCGCGCTCGTCAAGGACGCCCCGGCTGCATTTTCTTTGCGCAGCTGGTGAGGACGGCAAACCTCATGCCGGGCATATACGAAGTCACCGAGCTTCTGTGTATGCCCGGTGTGAAAATCGAGGCGTGGCGCGGGAAAAAGGGCCCCGCGCAGTGCCACCGCTGCCAACTGTTCCGGCACTCGTCGCACAACTGCCACAGGCCCATTGCTTGTGTGCGGTGCGGCGAGCACCACAACGCCCGGGACTGTACGCGCTCCCGGGAAGAGCCGCCGACGTGCGCCAACTGTGGTGGGCCGCACACGGCTAACAACATCCAGTGCCCGGTCTTCCGGCGAGAAACTCGCAATAGGAAGGCCGGGACCGTCGCCAGGACCACCACAGGCGTTAAGCCTGTTGCCCACCATCAGGTCGAGGAGGGGAACTCCCCGACCTCCCTGATGGCAGCCGCCAACGCCCCAGGGGGGCGTACTCAGAAAAGGAAACGCCAGCGAAAGCGCAAGGCGAAGGCCCAAGCGCAGAAGCCCACGAAGCCGTCGACTGCTGTGGTCGCCGCCCCATCGGAGGGGACGAAGGCGAAGCAGCAACCGGCCCGAGACCCCAGGATGACCAGCGTTATTGGTACCCTCCAGAAGGTGCTGATCGCGCTCCAGAAGCAGTGGGATCCCACCCAGCTGATCCTGCAGTGCCTCCTCGAGGCGTACCAATAGCGCGGAGAGGTCTCCTGCGCCCCCAGACTTGACTACCGCTCCCTTCACCTGTCGGCTGACGGTCGCCCCCGGGGACATTTCCCCGGCGGGCTCGACCTCGCCACACACTGAAGGGAGCGAAGAACACCGGACCTGACGCAAGCGCCGCTAGCATGTTGGTCGCCCCTTCGGACTCGTCTGTAGGGGCTTGACCTCGCTAGCGGCGCCATCAAAGACAAGGACGACCACTAGGGCCCTCAGGCCCATACCCAGTGACCCACCTGCCGTCGCAGGTGGCGATTGACGCCACCGAAGAGGCCTCAGGCCTGACCAGTTTCCCCGGGGGCTCACCAGAGTCTCCGCGGAAGACCTCAACGCTGCAATTCATTCTCGCTCGAGCCGCCGGACCGTACGGAGTTCCTCAAAGTCAAAGTCAAATATCATTTATTCCGTAAAAATGGTTACATTTATTTGGAATCGTCATATTTTTTCCCCTACCGTGCAGTGCGTGACGTGGAGACTACTGAGAAACACTGCCAAAAAACTCAGTAGAACCCTCTTTTTTTATAATAATATTTTATTAAATTTATACATAATTTTCTATTTTACATTGTAATTGGAGCGACTCAATCCCAAGCATTTTTGTCACTAATATAATCAGATATTTTATAATAAGCCCTGCTACACAATTTGGCTTTTATAGTTGTTTTAAATTTATTTATTGACAATACTCCTCTCTCCCCTCCCCTCCTCTCTCCCTCTCTCTCAACTCCATGACACAATGTCATTCACACAGCTGAAAACAAACTTACTCTACCGGACATTGTAACCAGTCGGATAAGTATTTATAAAAAGTCTTCATTCCATCAACATCAAATCTGCATCTCCAAATCGACAGAAAAGTAGACAAATGGCCTTAAATCACTTCTATCAGCCCATAAAAAGCATCGGAGCTTCAACACGAAACGTCGCATAAAACTGGTTTATTTTTAAAATGTTCAAATACATTAAGGGCGGGACAATAACTTTCACTCAGTTGACTGCGAGATGTACGGCCCGGATCCTATGTTAAATTGATTTTTAAAATATTGCTAAAGCCACAGTGTTTGCCTGCAAACTTGTTACGGAGGAAATTGCGCGCCTAACTCTCGTTTTAAGTTGGTTGAAGTTTAACTATATAATATTGTAGACGGGAAGTACTGCAAACAATTTTGAGGGCAAGGTCGGGATTGAAAGGTTTTTTAAATGAGCATGAAGAGAAGCGTCAGTTCCTCGGTAATTTGTGTTCTAATAACTAACTTGACAATAACATCTAATGTAAATGAAAAGTAATGGGGTATGTGGGACCTTCTCCATAGTGGTGGTATGCTAGTCATATCACGAGGAGAGGACATTACCCACTAAAAGCCCCCGGTAGCTCCTTCGACTGCCATTGGAGACGGGAACAAGTACTGTTGGCTATCTGGTACACCCTCTGTCAGCGCCCGCGACTCGATTGTGCTGCGGGCTCTCCTGGGTTCAACGGGTGGCCCATATAACCAGTTACAGTGACGCCCGGGGTACAAGGAGTTCCTACTCCTCACAGGTCGGCCTCCAGGGGGGCAGAGCCCATGTTTTCCACTCCCCGAGGCTGAGCTGGTAACATAGAAGCCTCTGATAAAGTCCACCAGCTCATAGCCTCATCAAAGGCAAAATACAACATTCAGTACTGTTGGTCAAAAAAAATTAAACACATTACCCTATAGTCTGAATAGTCCTTAAAGTCGCAAGTACCTCCAAATCAAGATCTTTATTCGTATGCTACTTCGAAACACATTTTAAAATAATGTTGTTTTCCGCCTATACTGCAGGGAGCCTAGGACAATAATAAATCAAAAGTTGCGACAAAAACACCATAGGCGGGGGATGATTTTTTATGGCTTTTCACGGAACAACCCCACTTGGCCACCATAAAGAATGGCGCGGCTCTAATGCTGTTATGTTGTATGAATGCATTTAGCCCCGTGACATTAATGCCAAAAGAATTGTTGTGATCAAATCAAAAGAATAGCAGATTAATGTATTTTTTTATAAATTATTGTAGAAAGAATGCTTTAATACATTGAACCTTTGAGTTGTATCTCATAGGGTTCGATCCCCACGCCGAACAATAAATATTTGTGTTAATGCTTCGATATTCTGCGGGTCTGGCTGGTTGAGGGACTAATATCCGAGACTCGAATAGAACGTTAAACCGTTGGTCCCAACTGTTATAACATATTATTATGTGCAGCTTTTCCTTCCTTATTCAATGAAGAAGTTAGTAAGGCAACGAGAGCTATGCGAGTGAAACCGCGCTTAGGAAGCTAGTATGTAAAAGCTTAAAAGAATAGAGAATTATGAAAGAATTGAGATTGTCATGGACGATGTTATGAATACTGGGATTAACTTTACTCCAGAATAAGAAAACATTAGATTAATAAATCTTTGTTCAATGTAGTAAAGTATTTCATAGTGAAGACCTTTTAGACTTTTAGATTTTAGATTTAATAATAGAATCTGACGTAACATTGCGAAAATCTTACACTCATTTTAGCAGAATTAGTACTAGATATTTCGTCATGTTAATCGTGATCACTGGGATATAACACATCTAATATACTCAGTTAAGGACATATATGCAAGTTCTAACTTGCATCATTATATATATAGCAGCCATCTAAATAAATCAGCCATTTAATGGGACGGCCAGCCAGATTTAATCAAACGCCGACATTTAATGAAATTCCTAGGCCAATCAGTGATTGAACCAACCATACTTAACTTAAACTAGTCCTTTACGTTTGGCAGACGTTAAATCAGGCAAGTAATTTAAAGATAAATGTTTTTTTTAACCACCCAAAATAATCGTTTCGGCATGTTGTCCTTTAGCCATTTCATTGAATGTCGGCGTCTAATTAACGGACCATCCGTCCCATTGACTGGCTGCGACATATATACCTACTTAAAAAGCAATTAACGACGACCCAACAGTACCTACTACCAATAGTGAAATTTAATCAACCTACTGTCCACGTTATCAGGCCACTAGATTACTCAGTAATATGTAAACAGGTGGGCAGCCACTAAACCGATCATTAGTTCATTACTGGATCGATTCAAGCGTTCACTCGTTTTAATATCCCCGTGTGAGGCTGAGATTGCCTGCTGTAATGGTGTTGAACTGCATTTGCCTAAAGTAATTAGTGAAATCAGGCGTTTTTTCGGCAGAAATGGAGGATTGGGACGTTTTGTTTTGATTATACAGAGTAACTTGCTTGCCAGTGACTTATTACGCGTGAAATATTGACTTAGGGCTAGCACTAATTTTAATGTTTGCGAAACTTTAGGTACCTAACCGTTTACACAGCGCTCGAAGCGAAAGCTTTCAAGAGGAAAAAAATGCTTCGATTTGAAACATTCTTCAGTGGTTCTCCACGCTAGGTCTTAGCGTGCATTAATGATTTATTAATAGGCTAACCAGTAGTACCTAGATTAGCGCATTCAAGCAAACAAACAAACAAACTGTTCAGCTTTATAATATTAGTATAGATGTACAGCGACCGTAACTAGCGACTTGCCAGTTGCAAATACCGAGTCGGGCAAAAATATGTTACTACAAATGTAGGTACTCAACGAAATGTTCTTAAATACAAACCCAAAATGTTATTAAGCCACTATAACCATGATAGCGTTCGAACAGCATTTTCCTTTAGTTATTGAAACCAATGCTTTAACTTTCTTTCCGGTACGAAAAGAGAAGCTGCCAACCCACGTGGTCTGAATTTAAACCTCGCCAAAAAAAAATTTGTTTTTTTTAATTAATTATATTTTGGCCGGCGCGGGATTTGAACGATGTCCGATATTTGGGGCGTAGCTTATACCTACAAACTTTTGCTAGAAAAACATTTTTATTTTGATAAAAGCTGAACTCGAAGCACTATCATCAATTCATCTCAAATTATAGTATTGACATATTAATAACATATTTTTGTGATTTTATATATTATAACAAAATGCTTTTACTTACTACAAAGAAATTTTAATGAATGAATGTTGGCTTGAGATCTTTTATCAAAAATATGATTAAAGAGTTTTTATAAAGAAAAATTATGAGTACTTTTACATATTTCAATCTGAACAGTATGAAAAACAAACCTCCACTTAATGGATAGATATTGTTACGTACTGTGGTACGATTTTATAATTTTAGGAGATAAATGAAGAAAATATTAAATCTAAAATAATATAGTACCTACGTTTCAATGCGTAAGGTAATGCAAGTCAACTGAGTGAATCAAACGCTTGCGACTTTTATAATGGCGACTAGCGCCATCTATTGATGCAGGGGGTATATTTAAATGATTGTTGGTTGCTGACAAGTGGTATATTGGTCGTGAACAGATGTTGTATAGCTTGTGTACTGTATATACATTACTTTCAAATGTAAATAAAGTTTATCGATGTTGCTGGCTATGAGGCCACTAAGGGATATACAGCTGATGAATGGGCAGCATCATCTATCAGCTTAATGATACTCCCTATCTTACTGGGATCACCAATCCGCTTGCTAAGTGTGATGATTTGGAAATATCCCTAAACGTCTCGGGCTTGCCAAAGACTCTTTAGAAGAGGCCCATGCTCAGCAGTGGACATAAGCAGGCTGATGAAGTAAGTAAGTAATTATAGTATTTTATTTTATTTTATAAATTCACGGGATATATCAGCATGACAGACAGGCGACGCTGTGCACAATCTACTCAATACTCAATACTCAATCGTTTATTGCATTCCACAGTGTTTTTAGGTGGTATTATTACAAATTCTGTTCAATGTGGACCCTGTCGGGCACAGCAAAGTAAAAGTAGGAGAGAGGGAGACATTTAATTGAATAACATTAAATCAATTGAAATCATTACATATGTTTACAATTTTAATATTTTGTGTATACGATTAATTATTTTATTATAATAGATAAAAAAATATATATATTTATAAATTAAATATAATAATTATTTTAACTTAAAATCTGTCATTCATGAAATCGTTAATACTGTAGTAGCATTTTGAGATGAGTAATTTTTTAAGTTTGTTAGATAAAATATGTAATTCTGTCTCATTTCTTAATTCAATAGGCAATTTGTTGAATATTTTTATTGACATTACATGTGTACTTGAGGAATGTATTTGTAACTTTGAGATGGGTAGATTCAACCTAGTATTATGGCGTAGAGTGTACTTTGTTTGTTTGTCTTAGACTACTATCTACTAGTTGTCATACAACATTTGCTACTAAATTCGTTGTAATATTATATTTTTATTAATACTTTATTCACAAACAATAAATTCAAAAGCATTAGGTCTGTCATTGATTTGGCAAACAAAATAAATTTTCCATTAATAAATAAAGTAAATCGACAGACATCTTTAGTAAAAACGTCAAAAATATTTGAAACCATTCAAGCGTAACTTTTTAAATTGAATAAATACCAAATTATTTCTAATAATTTAGATTTTTTATAGTGTATTGAGTTCTTTGTGATTCAATACACAGGTCGGTAAAGGCCTTTTGGAGAGAAGATTTTCTTTATTTTTTGCTGTAGGTCGGGCGTTGTGAAATTACATACGCTTAGCAACTAGCAATGTGACAGTCGCACGTTGTACAAAGCGTATTTCACACTGTTCTAATCATTATATTGAGACTACAAATAAACTCGTTGGACCCTGCGCATGGGTCAAACAGCGATCGGATTGCTTATTGCTAGAAATTGGTAGAAGTTTCGCTTTCAGTTTAAGTTTTTAAGCCTGCTAAGCATCGTGACGCAAAACCCTCCCTTGGGAGGAGGCCCGTGTTCAACAGTAGACGTAATACGGGCTGATGATGAAGCATCCGTTATACCTTATGTATAATTTTGAAAGTTAGTTTGTTATTTTTTATGTTCACATTAAACCATCAAAAGTCTTCCAAACCGTGTGACTTCTTCTTCACTGAAGGACAATTTTTATAGTAGACTTCGATTATTGAAACTAAAATTAAAAGACTTATTGCCGTAGGCGTAAGCTAAAGCCTTCTAAATACTTTGACGTAAACTTTACAGGACACCATAAAAATCTCCACATTAATTTTATATTAGATTTATGTATTTGTAGTAAGAAAACATTCAAATCATTTTACTTTAAGCCTCCTTAACGGAGAAGCGTCGCGCGTCGCGTACGGCGTGGAGTTTCGCATCTCACTCGCACTATATGGCGTAATCATATGTTTGAATTCAGTACCGGCCGTGCCAAACAACGCGACGCGCGACGCCCCGCGTCTCCGTTAATGAGGCTTTTGAGTTGTCAGTATGGAGAACTGAAATCGGTTTCCGATACTTACTTAATAGATAATTGAAAAAATATTTTTTTTGTTCTGTTACTGTGTATATAAATGAAGAAGGTTATTGATATATCATCATCACCGTCAGCCCATATAACGTCCATTACTGAACATGGGCCAGCTGCCAAGGGAGGCTTTTTCCATAGTTACCACGCTTGACAGACGGGTTCGCTTCCGCAGAATTATGTAGCAACACACGGAAACTTTGCTACTCGTTCTATGATATACGATTATTATAGCCAGCTATTGAAGCCAGCGGTTTGGGTGTTTTTACCTTACGTGTTTTCTGACACACGAAAAGTAGCCTCTTAGCCAACCAAACTCGAAATGAAATCATAGAATTTACACAAAGACACGCTTGTCCAGCACAGGGATCGCACCCACGACATCCAACACTTACACTTACACCTTACGTCCCGAAGATTGTTGTACCAAACAATCATATAAATAATTTTTTATTGTACAATTATTTGTATTAAAAAATAAAACAAATTCAAATCAACGTTAGCCATGATTCACGACTCACATTACATACCATACATGTTCTCAGAAAGAACCTATTACATCCAAACTGAATTGAGTTTTACCAGAAAGCAATACTAAGTCATAAAGGATTGGAAAAACGAAGATAATGCGATATCGAGATTAATGGGATTGCTTCAGAGAGAGAGAGATAGATTAAGTCATCACCATCGTTAATGCCATTGCTTTGGATATAGGCTACCACATAGGCAACTGGAACATAGTGCTGGGGCATTTTTCAGTGTTTTCTCAAAATATATAAAAAGTAAGTACCCTCCGTGCCTCAGAAAGCACGGTAAGCCGTTGGTGCCGATTGTTATAACATCATCTATATCAATCGTATACAAGGAAACGGGCAGCAGCGTTTTCTTGTGTGTTCCAACATATTACTGCGGTAGCCAACCCGCCTGCCAAGCATGGAGACTATGGCAAAACTTCGGGAGGAGGCCCATGTCTACGTTATACGGGCTGATGATAATGATGATGATCTCCTCTATTAAGTTTTGTGCTAACTAGAGATAACATAACGAAAACCTCCGTAGCGTAGCGGTATTTGGTTCGCCTTGAATGTCGGAGGTCGTGGGTTCAATCCCCACACCAGACAGAAAATCTTTGTGTAAATTCTAAGATTTCTTTCCGGGTCTGGTTGGTTGAGGGAATTAATATTTAATTATGAAGTTCCTACAAGAACGGGATGTATGTATTGAAGAACCACAAAATATTTATAAAACCAAAAAAAAAACGTATTGAAGAACCGAATAGGAATATTTTATATGAAAAAACAATTAAGTACAATGAAGTTATTTACTCTTACATTTTCACAGATTTTCTTTACTATTCCAATACATTGTACTCCTGAAATTAATTTCAAAAATCTCTCTAAAATTTATACTATCTGTATCATTATCGCGTACCTTCAAACAACCTATTTCGAGAACAATGTTTGGCTCGGCGAAAAAAAGCAGAGTAAGCGCTGCCTTTCTATTAAAAATAAAAATGTTGGGCCAATTTGTGCTCTAATCAAGAGCTGCTGACTTAGCGATGGGGCGATAGCAATATTTGCTTTGAGTTCTACTGAGGACTCCCAAAGGTGGATGTACATCATTTTAGGAAACGGCAGTCTTAATTAAGGTGAGTGTAATTTTTAGGGTAGTACTTGAATCAGTTTAGCGAAACTGAACAGATCTGGGTTGGTGATAAAACTCTTTGTTTGGATATTGGGACGGATATTATTTTTGAATTTGGAGTTTCTTTTGATCTGTTTGACAATTACTCTCAGTAAAGCGGTTAAATATATTTGATAAGAGTGATAGGAAAGATAGTGCAGGTATTTGAGAAGGTTAGTAAATAAAACAGAGGCTTCCGAATAATTCCTAGCCCTAGAAGCCTAATCTACGTCTGCGAGGCGTACACGAAATCGAATTTCGTTTGTATATTTTTAACGGTTGAAGCTAACGTGTCGTGGTCTTTCGCCAATTCAGTGGCCAGCAGGAGCTAGCGGATGGTGCCTATATAATTAAAGTAAGTCCCGCCATTTTTGATTTATCGAAGTATAGCACGCCTCCGAGACGTATGTTTAGGCTTTGTGTAACTTTTAACTAAGTTTGTGTGATTTTACTTTTGTTTGTTTTTCTTATATTTGGTGTCTTTTTTTGGCGTTGTTTCAGGTATACTCTAAACTATTACACGAAGAGAATATTTTAGGCATTTTAAACATTGGGATTACATTTAGATAATGACAGGGAGATGAAGGAGGAAAATAATCCTTCTTTGGAAGATTGAGATTCCGTAGTTAAGGATGACCAATTATTATCGACGACGTTCAAAGCGAAGATGACTGAAAATTTCAGTCATGTTAAAGTACGTTAATACTGCGCCTTTTGATTTTATAAAATGGAAGAATGTTAAAATTTGTGTGAGATAAACGTAAAAAATATGTGTGTGGCGATCACATAGTTGATATGAGTGTAGACTGCTCTTTAAGTTGAGCTAGTTTTTTAAAATCCTATTAGTTTTAAAAATTGCTTCAAAAATAACCAATTATAGTCAAAAAACAATGAAATTTTCTATAAAAAAAATGTTTCCGTTGATTTTGTAGAAGTTATATTTTTATGGTTCCAATCTATGCATATTATTTTATTGTTGTAATAAATAACTGTGATTTTAGTTAAAATTCATAACAGTGTTGTTTTATTTCTAGTTTATACTTTAAATTTAAATCCCTGCTTAATAATATTTCTAAAATAGGTCTATTTTTGCGTATAGACAGTAATTTATATGTGTACGTCTCTGAGACGTATGTTAAGGCTTTGTGTACTTCCGAAATAGATTAGGCTTCTAGGGCTAGGCTGGTTGTAATGTTTCTTTGACAGCTTAACAAACGTAAGTAATTAAAATAAAAACCGACTAAATGCGAGTCGGACTCGCGCACAAAGGGTTCCGTTCCTTTATATATATAGTTATGGTAAAAAATGGCAAAAAATCACGTTCGTTGTATCGCAGCCCCCCTTAAATATTCATTTTATTTTGTGTTTAGTATTTGTTGTTATAACCGCAACAGAAATAATAATAATAATATCTAGGGACAATGTCACACAGATCATCCTAGCCCCAAACTAAGCAAAGCTTGTACTATGGGTACCAGGCGACAATATACATACTTATATAGATAGATAAATACTTAAATACATAGGAAACATCCATGACTCAGAAACAAATATTCGTGCTCATCACACAAATATTTGCACTTAAATAAATAGAAATACATCATTTGTGAAAATTTCAACAGTATAACAATCGCGATTCTTGAGATACAGCCTGGTGACAGACAGACAGCGAAGTCTTAGTAATAGGGTCCCATTTTTACCCTTCGGGTACGGAACCCTAGCAACGTTGCATAACTTAACTATTTAATGGAAAATGCGGCGATGATTTCGGCCGGCGGTTAAGTTCGTCCTTAACAATGAGTGCCTTTTTTAAAGCTGTCAGTATAAAAACTGCTCACCCGATGAGCAAATTGAAATTCATTTTAAAATAGTAGGTTCTGAGATCTCGTGTTATCGGTACAATTCCCACCCAAAACAGCTATTAATGTGAGTGTTTTCGTTGAAGATTAAAATGGTAGAGAGTTTGATGAGAAATACAATATGCCTAACTTCAAATAATGATAACCTAGCAGTTTGCCCACCAGACGACTTCGGAAACAAATATTTGTCTCCGAAGTCGCCTGGTGGGTAAACACAAAAAAAAATTAGGCATAAAAGATGTTGGTTTGCTGTCATCATCATCGGCCCGTATAACGTCCACTGCTGAATATGGGCCTCCTCCTGAGGGAGGGTATTGCCATAGTCACCACACTTGGCAGGCGGGTTGGTGACCGTAGTATTATGTTGTACCACACAAGGAAACGCTGCTGCCCGTTCCTTTGCTGCCGTCTGACAGCAAACCAACATGTTGTATGCCTTATTTTTTTTCCGGGAGGAAATGCATTAGGCCTCTTTTACGGAGACGCGAGGTCTCGCGCGGCGCGATGTGCGGCCCGGCCCGTACTGAAATCAAACATAATTATGGCGTTGTATGAGTGCGAGTGAGATGCGAGACGGCACGCCGCACGCTGCGACGCGCGATCCCCCGCGTCTCCTTAAACAAGGCCTTAGGCATCCCCACCACCGCAGCAGCTGGGTATGAAGGGTATGGTAATGATACCACGAGGAGAGTGTTTAATCTGTGAAAATTTACCTGTCTAGCTATCGCGGTTCTTGGGATACAGCCTGGTGACAAACAATCAGACAGATAGACAGACAGCGAAGTCTAAGTAATAGGGTCCCGTTGTCTCTTCAGGAACGGAACCCTAAAGGACTAGCAAGTTTTTTTAATATTGCACACGGCTGCAAAGATATTAAAAAAAGTTATATATATAATAATATGTGGTAATAAAATCATGTGATCGCAGTTTTAAGATTGAAAATAAATTGAGATAAAATAATAAACATTAAATATAATAAAAAATATTTACGACCAAACAATAAAGTCACTGAACTGAAAACAATTGCTTATAAATATTTTTAACCATTACTTTTGCTGTAGCTTTTATTAAAATTAAAAAATAATATGCTATTAAAAGACGTCTGAGACATTAATAGGTTCATCACACTTGTGAGCTTTTAGACTGATTTTTATGTCCAAATTAAGTTGAGATTTGTTGAATGAAGAAATCATTGCGACGCGATGGCAAATCTACGAACCAATAAATTTCACTTTTCGTTGCTGAGCGTGGCCGCCGTTATATGTTTATATGAGTTTATTTTCACGAAATTGACGGGGCGTTCCATTCGCCATTCTTTGAAAAAAAAAATCATTATATATCTACTCAGAGTTAATCCCGCTGAAAATCAAAGAATTATTATCACCAAAATGGCTATGTCCGACTCGCCGTTATTTCCGCTGAAGTAGGAAAAGTATCGTGGTTAACATTAGTTCGTCCAAATATAAAAAATAAGTATTTTTGGCTGCAGTAATGTTGCTTTATAAAATGTGCAAATTATGGCGGAAATATTTCCATACTGTGAACTTAGCTCCCTTATACAGCGTACGGTTCGCATCTAAGACCTACCAGACTTAAAGCATGACCTCTACCGCTCCGCTATCGAAGTAGTCTGATTACTACTCTGACTGCACCGGTGGCTCAGTGGTTACGGTAGTTGCTTCTGGGACCTGGTGTTCTGGGTTCGATTCCCACCCGGGACAATTATTTGTGTGAACCACAAATAATTGTTCTGAGTCTGGGTGTACTTTGTCTCCGTGAAATGTATGTTTGTAAAGTCCCCCGCGACACAGGGATTTATTTCACTAGACTTAGTGCGGGAGTTGTCTTTTAAAAAAAAAAAAAAAAAAACTCCAGGTAAATGTTCAAAAAAAAAAAAAAAAACTACAGGTAAATGTTCTCACGCTACATACAATTTCAATGCGAAAGTACGACACTTTCGCTATAAATGGTCTCAGTATTTTCGCTAAAATCGTAGAGTCAGAAAATTCGTGGTAAAACAAGCCATGCCCCTGAGGGCAGGTAGACCCGACGATCCTGTCCCTAATTATGTGTTCGTATCGGATTGACGTCCCATCGGACGAACATTGAGAAAATGGAGATTATCTTCCGTGTATAAACATATACACGGAAGATAATCTCCGTTTTCGCAATGTTGGGAATCGCTATGGGAAAATAGAGCTTCATAGCGTTTTACTTTGTCTAATTATATTAATGAAAAAAAAAAAAACGACAAAGCATTTATTCACAGCAAAAAGTCTTTTACAATATGGTCCCGATTGTTATAACATCATCTATAATAATAGTATATCAGGGAATAGGCAGCAGCGTTTCCTTGTGGGTTACAACATAATACTACGGTCACCAATCCGCCTGCCAACTGGTGACTATGGCAAATACCCTCTCTCGGGAGTAGGCCCATGTTCAGCAGTGGACGTTATACTGTGGCTGATGATAATGGCGATTGATGATGACTGCCAAACTGTATGACAGTTTGTTTGCAGATGTATTTTACTATCTTATAGGTACAATAAGACAATCGAAAGGCATTGAAATTTTACACCTATACAACTTATAATTATAATAACTTTTATTGATTCTCTCAGGATATAAAACCTTAAAATTACTAATAAAATTGATAAACATCATATTTAGTTCGTTTTATTGTTACATTACGGATCGCAACTGGTTTCTTATCTAGGTTACAGAGAAGCCTGTGTTAAAGATATCAGTTCCTTCCCTTGGTAGTCATCATCATCAGCCTGTTGTCGTCCACTGCTGAACACAGGCCTCCCCCATAGATTTCCAGCGGAAACGATTGCTATCGGCCTGGATCCACAGACTACCTGCGACCTTTATGAGGCCGTCGGTCCAACGTACAGGCGGTTGTCCCACGCTGTGCTTGCCAGATCGTCCAGTTCGTGGACTCCACTCGAGAACCTTTCTGCTCCATCGGCTCCTGATAGTGTATATAATATATATAAAGAGTTATCAATCTATCTATTTTTGTAATTACTGCTGTATAAGTTCCCGTTCACACGGAAACTTAATAATAAAATATAATAGGTATATTAGCATTCATCGATAAATGAGCTATATAACACTGAAAGATTTTTTTAAATCGGTGCAGTATTTCTTGAGATTAGCCCATTCAAGCAAACAAACAAACTCTTTAGCTTTATATATTAGTATAGTATAGTAAGATTTTGCCCGCTACTTCGTAGCTACAAATGAATAAATTATTTCTCTTCTATATTATGCATAACTCGTGTAGATTAACATGACACCTAGGTTGAAATCAACCCTCATCTCGCTACACCGCGCGAGGCCCAAGTTGAATTTGAATGCGTATTAGTTATACTCGTATGTTTTGTTTCTGTTTGCGTAGTTATAAGATCTAGGGCAGGTTACTAACTGTATGGCCACTATAAGTTTGGCCTAGGAGAAACCGCGGTGCGATATTGGCCCCGGGTGCCGTCGGGGGCCGGATTGCATATGCGTGCCCGGCCTCCCCCAACGGCGGATCGAAGGAGTGTTCGGGGGGGTTTTAGTGGTGTAGGGTCCTCTCCTCGTACGTGATATGCGCGTGGTATGAGTTAGCATACCACGCTATGGAGAGGGCGACTCCCACATATCCCACCGCCAGCGCGCGAATACGCTGCAGCGACGGTGGGAATGCGTAAATGCATTTTCCCCCGGACAAAAGAAAAAATGTTAAAAGTCAATAAATGTAGCTAAATCAAAATAAGAAAGTTTAAAAAAATATATATGTATAACAAATAAAAAACTGAATAAATGACTTTGAATCTGACTTTTTATCTAATCACACTAATAACGTGCAATTCCTTAATCGTGACAAAAAAAACTAAGTGGTATTCTACTTCAATGCTATTCGATCGAAAATATTTAATGAACCATTGTGTAGCTCCCACAATGTAGTTAAACCAGAAGAAACTTTAATTGCAGTTATTATCAGCCCGTATAGCGTCTACTGCTAAACATGGACCCTCTACCCGGGGTAGGTTTTGCTATGGTCATCACGCTTGGTAGGCGTGGACGACCGCAGCTGTGATTATATTGAAACTCAAAGGAAAACGCTGCTCCATGTTCCCCGCTCGTTCATATATGACCGTTATAGATGATGTAATAATATATAATGGCTTAACGTACAAACTTACCAAGGCACGGAGGTCAGTCCCTCAACCAACACGGAAAGAAATCTTCACCATTTCATCCGTAGGACGTCCACTGCTGGACATAGGCTCCCCTCATAGATCTCTAGCTACTATGGTTGAAAGAAATCTTAGATTTACTCAAATATGTTTGTCCGGAGCGGACGTCTTTAACCGCTACACCGAGGTAGTCAATTATTGTTAAATAAAATATCATGTTTAAATAACAAGGTTATTTAGAAAAAAATCCCTGGGCTCGTGCCTTATCTCTTATAAGTAATCTCCAATCTCAACAGCCCAGCGACAAAACATTCTAAAAATATATAAGGTGCTTTAATGGTATATGCCATCCCCCTAACAGTACATTTGTAGTGATACATTTCACTTTTTTATAAATTTTTTTTTTAATTAATTTAAAAAGCTATGATGTCGGAGTCAACCTTCGGAATAAAATGAGAAGTTTAAGTGGTGGAAACATATATTAAGTGATAAAATTCAGGGACAAGAGCAATTTAAATATGAATGAACACTTACATAAAATATGATACCTACATGCTTTCCTTTTTTTTTACTAAAAATAACATTGAATCAAATACAGGCAACGTGACTCTCTTACTCTGCGTAAAACATCATGTATTTTAAAATGGTTCTAATGAAAGTGATAGTACCTGACACAATATTCTTCGCTGACGTCAGTATACTTATAACTATCTTCTGTTTTAGGGATGGCATATACTTTGGATGCACCTTATATAACAAAAACGTTCTCGAAAATTCCTTGCTCATTGGAATACTTCCAAAGTTTATAATATACATAGCAGTGAAATGGTCCCGTGAAGTGTACTTCAGCCTCCTCATTTGATACTTGAGCCACAGTAGAAATACCTATTAAATTTATTCAGTATCCCAAGTAAGAACGAATATTGAAATTGAACTAAGTATGTAGATTTGAGATACGTTTGGGTCGTTGAATTAGCTATGGTTAATAGTTCATTGTGACGATCGTTTTTTAGGGTTTCGTAACCGAAGGGTAAAAACGGGACCCTATTACTAAGACTTCGCTGTCTGTCTGTCTGTCAGTTTGTCTGTCTGTTTGTCTATCACCAGGTTGTATCTCAGGAACGGCGAGAGCTAGACAGTTGAAATTTTCACAAATTATGTTTTTCAAAATAAAATAAATAGTAAAGAGGGGCTCCCATACAAGGGGTTTTTTTGCCATCATTGTATAGATGATGGAACCCTTGGTGCGCGGGTCCGACTCGCACTTGGCCGGTTTTTTAGCAACATGTAGTTAAAAAGTTTACGCTTCATACTTCATTAAAACAAAGTGATGATAATATTATAATTTACTTTAAAATGGTCGTATGTCTCATTTAAGTTACTGTTTCATTCGTCGTTCTGTGTTTTGCTCAAGTGAACGCTCAAGAGTCCTCGATGGCACAGCGATTAGGAGTGAGTGAAAGCTTCTGTTCGTCTTGTGTGTCTAAGATTTGAATAGCAAAGTGTAGGTTAATAAGAGCCCAATATTCCTCTTAGTGTATTAGGTAAGGTGGAAGGGTATTTGGGTGGGCGGGAGAGAAATACAACAATCGATATTGCCCAGATATTATTTTTCGCTGTATAGCGTTAGAACGCTCAATGATCTGCTAGATCTGACTAGAGAAGTACCTCCCCTTACAGAATAGGTTATATATTTGTTACGGCTAATAGCCGAAGTGAGGCTACACCTAGTTTTAGCCACAACTAGGTGCAGCCGACCACATGCGGTTAAACTTAGATCAACCTCATTAAGTCCCTGTTCAACTCTGAATTAAACCATACCTATGCACGGAACAAAAAGGTGTTGGGTTGGTTAAAAAAAAAAAAAACTTAAACCAATGGAGTTGAACGGGACTAATTGAGGTTGATCTAAGTTTAACCGCATGTGGTCGGCTGCACCTAGTTGTAGCCGGCTAAAACTAGGTATAGCCGCGCTTCGGCTATTAGGCGTAACATATTCATCATCAGCCCGTATAACATTCACTGCTGAACATGGGCCCACCCCGAGGGAGGGTATTTGCCATAGTCACCACGCTTGGCAGTCGTGTTGGTTACTGCAGTAATATATTGCACCACACAAGGAAACGCTGCTGCGCATTCCTTAATCACTACATAGTATAAATAATCGTTTAAAAAAACTAAAAAGACACGCTTTTATAGCTAACCGAACTAAAAAATAGAAAATAATTTTCACCTCAAAATAAAATTATAATAAAGTTTAAGTTATTAACAGAATAATTCAATTCAGAGTAAAAAGCGTGGGGCGCATTTTACCACTTTTCATAACTCTCCTCTCATATATCGTTGCCAATAGAATGATTGCGACATTTACTTTATCAAGCACCCCACGCTTTTCACTCTGAATTGAATTATTCTGTTAATAACTTAAACTTTATTATAATTTTATTTTGAGGTGAAAATTATTTTCTATTTTTTAGTTCGATTAGCTATAAAAGCGTTTTTTTTTAAACTATTATTTATTTTTAATTTAATTTAAATTATTGCATTGTCATCGGTCCTTGATACGTATATGCAAAGTTTCAAATTAATCAGACTTCTGGAAACTGGTGAAAATTAAGTTCAAAGATTCCGTTACATACATACAACCCAAGCTAATAATAGCGTGTTAACAATAAAACAAAGTCGGTTTCTCTGTCCCTATATACCTAAGTCCCTATGTATGCTTAAATCTTTAAAGCTACGCAACGGATTTTGATGCGGTTTTTTTAATAGATAGAGGGATTCAAGAGGAAGGTTTATATGACGGTCACCGTAGCCTAGTTGGTAGTGCTCCTGCCTACGAAGCTGGTGGTCCTGGATTCGAATCCCGGTAAGTGCAAATATTTGTGTGATGAGCACGAATATTTGTTTCTGAGTCATGGATGTTTTCTATGTATTTAAGTATCATCTCTGGTACCCATAGTACAAGCTTTGCTTAGTTTGGGGCTAGGATGATCTGTGTGACGTTGTCCCTAGATATTATTATTATTATATGCATAATACATCAGCATTGTACCCTTGTGGAGCCGGGGCGGGTCACTAGTATTATATATGATTATTATAGATGATGTTATAACAATCGGGACCAACGGTTTAACGTGCTTACCGAGGCATGGACTGTAGTCCCTCAACCAACCAGACCCGGATTGAAATCTTAGAATTTACACAAAGTCAAAGTCAAATTCAATAATATCTTTATTCATATGGATACAAAGATTTGCTGTCCGATGTGGGGATCAAACTGCTTGCTTACCGAGGCATGGACTGTAGTCCCTCAACCAACCAGACCCGGATTGAAATCTTAGAATTTACACAAAGTCAAAGTCAAATTCAATAATATCTTTATTCATATGGATACAAAGATTTGCTGTCCGATGTGGGGATCAAACTCACGACCGAGGTTTAAGGCGAGCCAAATAAAACGGTTGTATTCCCAAAATTAAATCATTTCACTCAGTAACAGCAGTGATTAGAGGCGGATTTACCAGCAGGCTAAGTAGGGCGGCGGAATTTAGGGGGCGGCAAATTTGGCCCACATATTTTTTCTTAGGAAAAAAAAGCTTAATGGCGCAAATTTATAATAGTAAAATTTTCAGTTGTTCAATAGTAGGGTCAAATATGTATACTGGCGGCAAATGTGTTAGTTCGCCACTGGCACTGACTACAACATCACGGTGTATAATTTTTTTTTTTTTGGACAATCATTTATCATATCATCCACGCGGCTTTTGCTACTTCACCGATAATAAAAGCGAGCATGGCTCTAGCCTTTTTAATTTTTTTATTAACTACAAGCTAAGCAACCTGTATAAAAGGGCGCCCTCTGCAGGATTTGGACCTCGGCTCAGGGCGGTAGATGACGTAGGGATTGAGGGATTACGACTTTTGGTTATTTAAGGTAGTTTTGTGCAACTGTCGCTCTAATTTACAGTTTCAGGACCTCTCGAACTGCAGGTCCACGAGGGCATCGGAAGTTCTTTGAAACGAAGGGTAGGGAGTTAATGTATTAGACATGAGCATTAAGCACAAACCATACAATTTTAATTACCATCATATTATTTTATACCAAGCAAAATAAACTTGAGTGAATACTTTCGTGCGTACTAAATTTGGTTAGGTATCTATTGTCTTTAATAACTAGCCTCCCGCGCGCGGTTTCACCCCCGTAACTCCCGTTCCCGTGGGAACTTTATAATTAAATATAGCCTATGTCACTCAGAGTGAATGTAGCCTTCCAATGGTGCAAGAATTTTTGAATTCGGCGCAGTAGTTTTTGAGATTATTTATTAGAAACATACACAAAAAATACAAATCTTTTCTCTTTATAATATTAGTATAGATGTAAAATATACCAAGCTTACCCAGCCAGCTGACGTCAGTGTACTGACTGAGTAATCATTAATCCCGTAATCCTGTTTAACCTTAAATTGAAAGTCTTGTACAATAAACACGTCGGTTTTACGGCAAATAAGTGAAAGGCAGTGACCGAATAAAGCTAATAATTGTTAACCGTTGGATAAATACTACAAATTATACGTCTAACCACATTTATCTCTGGCGAACACTCGAAGGAGGGCTACACAGCCGCCTACAGTGTGAACTTGGGACAAATTTTAATGTTAATCCGTTTTATCGTGCGCTTGTTTTGATTGAATACTTTACCGCTGATATGCTTTGCCACTAAACTCACAGGTTAAAGTAGCGGACCCTTCCACTTTGGAAGGGGGTAAACGGAGCCTGCCTAAACCAAAACAGGTTCTGAAAAGGCAGGCTCCAGTGAAGGACACGGGCGACAGCGATGGTTTCATCAAGGTGGAGAAGAGGAAGAAGAAGAAGCCTCCTTGCCGGAACCAGTGTGGTACTGCGCTGGCAGGACCCAACATGCTGTTGCGTCCAGCCGTACCGACAACGCTGATGTACGTGTCAAGACTGCATTATTCCACGAAAGTTGAAAAGGTCGTGGAGTACATGCAGGTGAAGACCAACTGGACTTTGAGGGTCGAGATGTTGGAGCCGCGTCACAAAACGAACTTCAAGTCGTTCGTGGTGCGTGTTCCGACGCAGTATCTCGAGAAGGTACTCAAAGAAGAGTTTTGGCCGAAGGGTGTTATGTTCCGCCGGTTTCGTGGCCAGCTACGTGACACCAGTCAGCGAAACTCGACGCCGACACTTCGTGTACATTAGTATTAAGTTTTTGTTTTTAATATATGTATTAGTTTATTACTGTTTAAGATTATTGTATGTATTTTATTATATGGGCCTCCGATGCCTGAAATAAAAGAATTATTATTATTATTATTATATTATTATTTAAAGATTCTTAGCAGAGTTTTACAGTGTACTAGTATTCTTGTTAACCCCTCGCGCTAAGCTAAAATGCTTGAGCCGGCGACCACTAGATCACAAATGTGACGTCACCCTAGCTATAAGAAAGATTATGCAGGAAGCGGCCGACTTAATAACAGAATTATTCTGTTATTAAGTCATTCCATCTGTCGTATCGAGACCTCAGAAGCATAAGGACGGATATACTATTTACGATAAAGGCACATACGACGAATATGTCTGGCGTATAATGGCACATCCGACCTTATGCTCTGCAGTTCCGTGTTTGGGTATAATACCTAGCCAAAGTGTCTGCTAAATCTGTTAATCGTCTGTTTGGATAAATCGTTCAAAACAAACCTTTGACCAAGAAAAAATAAAACAATTTTAATCATTGGACTATAATGGATCAAACAAAATGACTACTCCAGTGCTGTGATATGGGCACATCAGTAAACTCTGCTGCTCGTCCATCAATAAATAATAATAATAATAATAACATTTGATGCCAGCTGTCGGACTAGAACCGTGATCGTGATTATTATTGGCTATAGGCCACCTTCTTCGATATGGGCAATGGGATATCTAACCACAAAATATTTTTTTTATTTTTTTTTGTCACTATGGAAAAGTTTACCTTATACTATATTTCAAAATTGAGAATAATAAAATTCGACCACCGGCAGGATGCGAACGTCTCCCTTAGAGACGTGTTACAAAGAGATTAATAAATTTCGATGACCGGCTTTGGTTCCACCGTAGCTTAATTGGTTAAGACATTAGGGGCTTTACCTAAGATGCAGGTTCAAATCCTGCCGGTGGTTAAATTTTATTAATCTCAATTTTGAAATAACGAAATAATTTTTCACAGTTGTTCCTAAGATCAGCATGTTCAACGAAAAATCCTCTTCAGATGTAGAGGGGCCCGCTAGACTACCAGCTTAATATATATACTAAAATGTGTGCAAGAAGCATATATCTGTGATGTTATCAAAGTTACTGTATTGTTTTATATTTTGCAATAAAGTGCTTCTTAAATCTGAAGCGGTTGATATTATCTTTTACTTTCCAGTGCGCAATACAATTTCCACCATGTCACCAGCGCTGTAAAAACTTAAAACAAACACAACTTAAAGGTTTTAAAATAAAATCAACAAATTGTCAACACCTCCACTTAAAGTTAACCTAAGTCCACAGTTTTCGCGTCGAATCACCGTCCTCTGTTTTTCCATTATCCGGTCAGATCCAAGGAAAATGGCTCTTTTATTTGCTGAATAGTGAATGTTGAGCACTTATCCTTACGGATTCACTTAAAGAGTAATGTGGACGTTTTGCACCGGCTTAGTCTTTCCATAGAGTTGTCAAGATAATTGGGCGAAGTGGTTGACTTTCTGCCTATGGTGGAATTTCTTCTTGGAGTTTGTAGCTGGTGTTAATTGGATAAGAAGTTTTGACCCAAAGAAATAAAACAATAAAATTTCACAAGAGAGTAGTGTAGTGACGGATCAGGAATACATAATGTCACTACCCCATTTCATTCCGAGGGTGTCGTAAAAGTCGACTGAGGAAGTAAGTTTAAGCAGACAAGATCACTGCCTGAAAAGGAAAATTCGAAACTAAACCCTATCCCAATCCGTTTGGCCAGCGTGGTGTATAGTAGGCTAATTTCCCTCCACTATTTTGGAGGTGACCCGTGCCCAGCAGTGGGACGTTTATGGGTTGTGTCAAAAGAGAGTAGTGGCTTAGTTGTCATGGCAGTTAAATGTTTGTAAACTTTCGCGATTTGTAAACATGATAATTTATAGTAGTAGGGGGTCTCAAGCGCGGTACAATTTTAATTCTTAATTACATGGGTTACACCAGCCGTGGTCACGGATAGACTGTCCGTGTCCACGACTAGCGTAACTCATGTCGAAACGTCGGATTATTAAAAAGGTAATGATTTGCCTTAAAATTGTACCGCGATTGAGACTCGTGTCTACTATAAATTAAGTCATAGCAGTTGTTTCTGAAACCTGGTACCCTTGGTTTGATTCTGACTAGGGGCAACTAACTATTTGTGTAATTCAAAGATGGTTGTTTTATATCTGGGTGTACTTTGTATTTATGGGTGTGTTTGTAACCTCCCCCGTGATACATGGGCTAAAGACCCTTGTGCTGGGGTTTTTTTACACAAAACAAAATAGAGATAATTGGGTATCTATTTTGATACGTTCTAGTACAATTCTACTGTTTTCTCATTCCAACTTCATTAGGTAAGTTTTTTTAACCATTATGTATATTGGACATTTAAAAACGCAGTTTCTCACGCGTAGATTCACCTCGTCTTAAAATATAGCCAGTGACATTCACAAATAATATGGTTTTCTATTAGTCAATTAATTTTCAAAACCGCTTTAGTAAATCCAGAGATTATATTTCAAAATTGAGATTAATAAAATTCGACCACCGGCAGGATTCGAACCTGCATCTTTGGGTAAAGCCCCCAATGCCTTAGCCAATTAGGCTACGGTGGAACCCTACCGATCATCGAAATTTAAAATATAGTATAACGTAATCTTTCCCATAAAGAGTTCAAAAACATTTAATAAATCCAGAGATTACCCCGAACACACCCTCACGTACAATGCTGGTGTATTATACATATAAACCATCTTCGGTTTTTTTTAATAAATAGAGGGATCTTGAATCCCTCTATCTCAATCAAAATCCAAAAAAAAAGTTATAAAGATTTAACGATACATAGGGACAGAGAAAGTGACTTTTGAAATAAATAATGAAATAATGAAATTTATTCAGCACTTAGGTATTTACATACACTTACGTACTTGTCAAAATTACACTGTATAAGACTAAATCTAACAAAAGTATCACTTAAGTAGCTAAAAACATTGTTATAATTATTTGATCTTACAGAATTTTTAATCAGTCTGTCCGTCTGTCGAGCGATAAATGACAAATGAACACATTAGGTTTTAATTAAATTAAATGTACACTTTGTTTTATACTATGTATAAGATACTAAATATATTATAATTAAACACATACAGTTAACTCATACATTCTTTTAAAAACTTTCTGTATATTTTAAAAATATGAAATATTGTTGTTCGTAATTAAAGTAAATTTTTAAATGTTTTTTTTATGTGTTAATGCATTGGAAATGACGTATAACAAGCGCGAATAATTCGTCTACGTTACTCAATGTAGGTCTCACCTTAAGTCTCTCCTCAGTTTTCCCCCTCACAAATCCGATTTTTATTCCTACTCCTTTTCCGCGCATGGGGTTAGATTATGGAATTCGTTGCCCGCTCACATCCGCAATTGCAATTCTCTTTTGTCATTTAAGAGAAAGGTGAAAGAATTTTATCTCTCTTCTTCATCATAATGTACGTGTAAGTATGTATTTATATTTAGTATGTAGTTTATTCTTATTTTATATATATGTATTTATGTATATGTTTAGTTATTGTATGTATGTATGTATATCTACCTACACACTTCTAAATTCTTCTATCTTTCGACTTCTCCTCTTGCAGGTCTACTGGAAGAGATTTCTTTAGAAATAAGTAGTACCTTTGTACATAGTTATCTTTTTGTTGTTTCTTTTTTGTATTTTGTGTGTGTACATAAATAAATAAATAAATAAAAATAAACTATTTCATTTCATTTCATAGACGATATTAATTTAGATTATATCTAACCCACTGCTGTGCCCGACATGGTTTATAATTTAAAATACACATAGTGAAATGCAATAAAGTATTGAGTAGTGAGACAATTCACAGTTTACCAAAATCTATACTGATATCCCGATCAACATATCGCAGGTGGCATCTGAGGCAATCAATTTATAGTATGCATTTACATATAAAGTATGTATTTACGATAAATAGGGCTTCTAAAAATAAACTCGGTGATATACTTACAATGTAGAATTGCTATTTATATTATTTGATAATTATCATCATCAGCCCGATAATATTAGTACCTAGTTAATATTGTTTCATAAAGCTTTTCAATAGAAACTTACTGATATCTTTTTATTAAATATAATTAACTTAGGGTAAATTTTTCACTTGTCAGGTAAAATATTATCAATCGTTTTCACCCACGTCGCCCGTTCCCGTAGAAACTTCATAAAATGTAACCAATAGCCTTCCTTGATAAATGGGCTATCTTACACTGAAATAAATTTGCAAATCAGACCAGTACTTCCTGAGATTGTCGCGTTCAAGCAAACCAAGAAACAAACTCTTCAGCTTCATAATTATATTAGTATAGATAAGATAAGCATAGGTGACAGAATGAAAATGAATTTTGGATTGAACTATTTACATAGCGTTTTGACAAAGTTTATAGTCCTTGAGTAGGTTTATAAATAAATCATCCTGAGACAGGTGCTTCGGGTCGGCGGATGATAGGTTACAAGATTTTCTTACTTCCATTCAATTTTCGTCTGCGGATATTGTTTAACCGTTATTAGGGTAGGAATATCTGTTGGTGTAAGTGTACCGTTCAATGTCTCATTATCTTGTACTAGCTTCCCGCAGTTTCATCCGCGTAGCTCTCCTTCCCATATACCTACTAATATAATAAAGCTGAAGAGTTTGTTTGATTGCTTGAATGCGCTAATCTCAGGACCCAATGGTCAAACATATCATTTTGCGGGTAGGAAGCGAACCCAAAACGTCAGATTACACGAGCAACTACCGTACCACTAAGTCACCCGTGCTGTCATTCCGATATCAAATCTATTTATTTCTTCCACATTCACTGTAGTAACAAAACAAACACAAAAAACGATAAACAGACAGAAACAACATACCAAACGAAGTTATATATACATATTCTTTGTCCCACTATCAGACCGCTGCACAATCTTCAGCGAAATTAATTAATTTCAGCTAAGTTCGCCATTTTCGGCGACGCGACATTTCTTCGTCAGCGAATAACGACTTTGGCGACGAATTATTCACATTTGAGTCTGTTCATATTGTCATAGCGAAAATTGAGAACAGAGAGGGGTTTTGTTTTGTGTTAAAATCTTATTTACAATACCTTTTGAGTATATGGCTACTACTAATAAAGCTTTTGTATTATTTTGTATTTGAGTCTGTTCATATTTCAAATGGACATTAATAAGTTCAGACCAAGGGCAGGATTTGAACCTGCATTTTAGGTATAGTCTCTAATGCCAGAATCACTTGACCACGAAGGATAACAACATATTGATTAAAAAAAAAATTGATACTCTTATTTTATGGCAATCCGCCGACTTATTCAGCAATTTGTAGCTTTGATACTTTTACTTGGGTCTTACGTCATTAGACGTAACGGCAGCTATTATAGTCAATAGACAATCTCTGAACCGGAACTCGCGTCGAACTCGAAAAGTTCGAACGTGAACTCTTCGAGCGAGAACTTTTCGAGTTTGACACGAGTAAACAACTTGAACTCGAATTCGTAATTGGAACAGAATCCGAACTCGAACTCTGATATCTTAACAGTTATTTTTTATGTACAATTTAACTTTCCGTTCTTACTGTTTTCTGTGTCATTGTCTTTATAACGTTGATTTATTACGGGATTAGGTTTATGCGAGATTATGAGTTTTGATGTTTTTGAGCTGGTCTTAAGAAATTTTGTGGATGTTGACTTTTGACATTAAGAGACATAACCTCGCGAATGCTCTGTCAGCTCATAATTCAGTGGCTTAAGCAAAAGTTTTTAAGAGACCTCAAGAATATTATGAAAAATAAAATACTTTCGTATCTAACTGCTGCTTATACCTACGTAGTAAAGGAAATGTGGGTCTGGAAATACTTATTTATGCATTTTATATCATATTATTTTTTGACTGCCTCATGGATCTAGTAGTAATTATGGTTGATTGTATTTTAAATCCCGAGTCAGGTAAAAAATGTTTTTTGGAATTTGAATCAAATATATTAAAATTGAAACAAAGTACAATAAAATCTCCCACAAGAAAAATCTTAGAACCTACCCGGAGTCAGGAAGCTGATTTTTATCGATAAAGAGAGTAAAGCCATAGATATATGTCCTGCGCAGATGGCCTATCTCCTTAAGTGTTAATAGACAGTAGCCGAAATAGGACTATACCAAATATATCTAGTAGGTAAATTAATTGTCATCTATACTAATATAGATTTTAGAGTTAAGCAATTCTTTTTGTTATTTAAGTTATTAAGTACCTTCAATATATTGTGCATTTAATATAGATTAAAAAACAACTAATATCGTCATCATCATCAGCCTGTATAACGTACACTGCTAAACATTTTTAGCAGTGAAAGTTTCGGGGGAGGGTTTTCGCCATAGTCACCACGCTTGGCAGGCGGATTGGTGACCGCAGTATTATGTCGTACTACACAAGGAAACGCTGCTGCCCGTTCCTTGATATACGATTATTATAGATGATGTTATAACAATGACCAACGGCTTAACGTGCTTTCCGAGGCACGGAGGGTAGTCTCTCAACCAACCAGACCCGGAAAGAAATCTTAGAATTTACACAAAGATTTCCTGTCCGGCGTAGGGATTGAACCCACAACCTCCGAATTCTAAAGCGAGTTAAATACTGCTACGCTACTGAGGTTGTCATTCTAATATAATAAGATTTGATTGCAAAGAATAGGCTCCAAAACTACAGGACCGATTTTGACATTCTTTATCATTAGAAAGTTACGTTATAGGTACAGTAGTAACATATCGACGGTGATACTGCAAGTGACAATAGCTAATAAGGTTGAAAATCAAATGTAGCAAATTGATTTTTCCCTCTAAAATATATATAAAGAAAATATTTATTGACAAATGAAATAACACCTTATTAGCTACTGTCACTTTCGCGGTATTGCCGACGATGAGTTATATTTAATGATGAAGTTCCCAAACCGCGTGGGAAGCTATAAAGTATATCATTCAATATAAATCATGGTGTCGAGTAGCTCAATTGGCCACTTACCTCTCGATATGTTAGATAGATAGATAATAATTACTTTATTTCATTCAAAAACAGTTGTACATAACAGTTATGTGATGAACACAGTATTATTCCATTTTAATTCATTAAAAATACATAACTTTAGTTATAGTTCACTAGTCTCCACACGAGTATTCCTTGTGCCCCACGGCATGCGGCACAAGGAATAGCCTCCACAGGCTACTTTCTTCCCTATAATCCCTATAATCAGTCATCATTAAAAAAAAACAAGTGTCTATAAATAAATAACCACATTTACTTGATTTCGAATAATTTTATAAATTTTTTGCCAAAAGAAAAAATGAGTGAAAACAAAATACATTAATTTATCAATACAAAATATGATCTATTTTACTTATTATTTTAATGTATTATTATTTTATTTTAATGAAAATGAAAATGAAAATGAAAATGAAAATGAAAACGTTTATTGATAATGTAGACGAATCGATCGTACTTATTATAAGTCAAATACAATGATAATGAAAAAAATAAATCTTAACTAATAAATTAGTTTACATTTCAACAATAATGTTATTAAATTTATTAATATTGTTATGGCATGTCCGTAATTAATCGCTTATTATAAAATATAATTAAGATCAACCAGCGCGGGCTGGGATCGGGTCTGAAGCATAGAACGCGTCGCGAGCCTCGCCTTGCGAGGACGACCGGACCCTATCCTAGCTTCCTACGAGTCTTTCTCTATCTACCTACGGTGTGACACTCGGAGAAGAAAGACTATAAGAAACTCCGAGATCATTCTTTTTGTCATCTTTTAAAGTCTTTGATTAATAATTTTATACATTGTTTAAACATTTTTAGTATCTAGGTTAGTGATCCCCATACATCGATATGTAGGCACTCATACCAGGAAAGTGTGAAAAAAAACAATGATAATTTCAAGTAGGTATCGAGTACAGGGAGCGCTCCCCCAGATTTACATATATAGAAACATGCCTACAATCTGATCAGTTGTCTTGCGTATATTTTAAGAATTCGAAATTTATAAAGTACATAGCATTGACTTAATTTGATTGCCAATTCGGTGTGATAGCTAAAGGATGCCAGTCTGCCGCAATGAGACCGATGGATTCATCCGCCAAACATCTCCATCATCCATATATTCTTTAATATTATAGTAGCCACGAGTCATAAGGACCTTTTTCACATACTTTTTGAATTTATGGTCTGGCAAAGCTGTCACAATTAAAGGAAGTTTATTATAGAATCTAATACAATTTCCAAGAAATGATTTACTTGTCTTATTTACTCTATAAAAAGGTGTAATGATCTTATCTTTGTTCCTAGTGTTAAAATTATGTACGTCCTTCTTTTTGCTGAATTTATTTATGTTTTTACGGGCGTAAACTATATTTTGGTATATGTATTCGGAAGGCACGGTAGGTATATTAACTTCTTTGAATAGACTACGAAGAGAATCACGGCTTCTTTTTTTATAAATAGCACGGATTGCTCTCTTTTGTAGTATGAAAATACTTTGGATATCTGCGGCCGATCCCCATAATAGGATCCCGTATGACATTACACTATGAAAGTAAGCAAAGTAAACTAATCTAGCTGTTTCTATATCAGTCATTTGTCGGATTTTCCAGACCGCATAAGATGCAGAGCTTAGTTTTTCAGATAGTCTTTCTATATGTGGTCCCCATTGCAACTTGGAGTCAAGAGTAATTCCTAAAAAAATTGTTGATGGAATTAAGCTTAATGGCTCCCCATTTAATTCTACATTAGGAATGTTATTCGACACATTTGGTAATGAAAATCTAATACATTTCGTTTTACTTGCGTTCAGAAGGAGATTATTAGCGGAGAACCATTCCGAGATTAAAGCGAGTGTGCGATTTAACTCTGTAACACTTTTGTCTTTTCGATTTACATTAAATATAAGGGATGTATCATCTGCAAATAAAACTATATCGCACTCATTTTTGACAACATTTGGAAGATCGTTAATGTAGATTAAGAACAAAAATGGACCTAGAACTGACCCTTGTGGAACTCCTATTTTGACAGTAGAACCTTCGGAAATTACATTGCCAATAGATACTCTTTGTTCTCGACCTGTTAAATAAGATGTTATAAGATCAAGTGCTGAGTCGGTGAATCCGTAGTATTTAAGTTTCATAATAAGCGTGTTATGATCAACGCAATCAAAAGCTTTCGAAAGGTCGCAGAAAATACCTAATGCATCCTGCGATTTCTCCCAAGCCTTAAATACAGATTCTATAAGATTGGAACCGGCATCTTGAGTAGATTGGCCTCTCGTAAACCCAAATTGTTTATTGTTTAATAAATTATTTATGTTAAAGTATGCCAGCATTTGATTTAACATTATTTTTTCAAATATTTTACTTAGCGCTGGTAGTATAGAAATTGGCCTATAATTCGAAGCATTGTTTGAGCAGCCTGCTTTAAAAATGGGAACAACCTTGCTAATTTTCATTAGGTCTGGAAATATTCCATCTCTTAAACAAGAATTGAAAATATCTGCTAGGATCGGGGCAATACTGTCAATTATGGAGTTTATTGCTTTGGTTGACAGTCCCCATATGTCTTCTGTGCCTTTTTGTTTAATAGTTTTAAAGACTTTTATTATATCTACCGGATCTATAACTTTAAAGCCAAATTTAGACACATCAATAGTGACATTTTTCCTCAACAGTTTATCAGCCACTTTCGGTGATGAGGAGAGAGATTTAGTCGTTTCAAGGGGTATATCAGTAAAGAATTTATTGAAAAAGTCAGCAACAGTAAGTCTATCTGAAACTAATTTATTATTTATATTTAATGTCACTGATCTATCATTAGTCCTATTTTTACCAGTTTCCTTATTGATCATTTGCCAGGTTGCTTTAATTTTATTATCAGAATTACATATTTTTTTGCTAATGTAGGCAGCTCGAGCTTGAGCACACACGTTTCTAAAGATTTTTGAGTATCTACTGACATAATTTCTAAAATTGGGATCAGGTGTAAAGGACCTCATGTCGTATAACTCATATAACTTATCCCTACATCGGCGTATACTATTTGATGCCCACATACTAAATTTAATTTTATAATCTACTTTTATATATTTTACTTTGCATTCATTATTGAATTCTTCACAAAGTTTATGAAGCAGTATGCTGTACATATCATTTGGACTTTCATCATTATAGTTTAAAGAATATAGTGCAGCATTAACATTTTTACTAAATTTTACTAAATTATTTTGTGTCAAAGGTCTAATCTTAATTTTAATATTTTCTTTTATAATAGAATCACAAAATTTTACCAATTGGCATTTATGATCAGAACGGACCCCAGTTATTAAGGACTTTTCCTGAACTTCAAAATTGGTAATTATGTTGTCTATACAAGTGGCTGTTGATGGTGTTATCCTTGTTGGTTCATCAAATAAACAATATAAATTAAAGGAAGTGAACAAAGATATAAAACTATTTTTTTCATTTGATGGTCCCAATATGTTAATATTAAAATCCCCACAGATAACTATTTTTTTATTACTTTTAAACTTCTTGAGTATGTCTTCCATTGTGGATAAGAATAACAATAAGTCAGATGATGGGGGTCTATACACACAAAGTATTAAGTACATTTTAATTTCTATGCATGCAACTTCACACACTCTTTCAACGGAGAGTTGAGAAATATCTTTGCGTTCTCTAAAAATTATAGTGTCTCTAACTAATATCAGTGCCCCCCCACCTTCGGCTGATATCCTATTGAACGAGCTGGCAACCCTAAAACCACTCACACCGAACCCCATTTTGTGTGCCTTCAACCATGTCTCAGTAAAACACATAAAGTCTGGGTTATATTTCTCACAAAAAAGTTCAACATCTAATATTTTGCCAGAGAAGCGGTTTATATTTTGATGACTTAATGTTAAATACCTAATATGCTTCTCTTTTGTCATACTTATTGGTTTAAATTACTAACTAAATTAATCTTAGTATTATTACTAATTGTAAAAATTGTCATATTGCATATGACCGTGTATATAATATATGCTAACTGTGTAGCAAACTCATTTAAAAATAATTTTGAGATAACTACACTATCTCTAGTCAACTTGCATATATAACTGTCAGTGAAACAGTTTGTGTCAAAAAATATAAATTTGTCATTATAATGACTTGTCAAGAATTGTAAGTGTCTATTTAATTTATGTATGTGTTGATTTACCCTGTCTGGTGCATTACTTAAGTATGGGAAGGCACACAATATTATACCTCCACAGTTTAACTGTAACATGGAAGTAAAACAATCAGTTATATCTTTCTTATTCAAATTTACACAGTTTCCTACTAGTAAAGTGATATAAGTATTACTACAATATGTTTTGTTTATCAGCCTATATACTATGTCTTTATAGTTTGCTCCTGGGAAACAGAAATTACTGTGAGTGTAGCTGGGTTTGTTTTCAAGCAGCGAACCAAAGCCTTTACCTGTCTCATCTGAAAACATAATATTATTTCTTTGCAAGTTATTATTATTAATAATAGCACTATAAGAGGCACTTGATACTGCTTTAATACAAGTTTCCACTGGTTGAGGTAAGTCAGTAAGGCAGGTTATTGTTTTACTGCATATTTCTATATTCTTTGTGGAAATATTTTGTGAACAATTCTGTCTAACTGATTCTCCTAATAATTCTTGATTTTTACTTTTTGACGCCTTATATTTATTATATGTGCGCCCTAAATCTGTCTCAAGGTTCTTTATATTCAAAAGTAACTTTTGAGTGTCAAATTCATATATTTTTTTACTGTCCTCAAGTTTAATGGCATAGTTGTTTAATTTATTTAAAAGAGCACAGCGTTCATTTTTTAATTTATCCAGAGATATCCACCCTAAGCTTTTAACAAAATATTTATGTTTAATGTTCAATGTTTTATATTTTTTTAATAATTTCTTTGTTTTGATGTATTTTTTTATTTTATTATGGCTTAAGTAATTAATATTAGAATAATTAGTAATTAAATCATTTCTAGGCAGAGCATTTGTCAATGTAGAATTTATACTAAGGTGCTCTGACTCACTATAACCACAAGATTGAATAAGTTCCTCATGCAGACTTTGGTTCACCGCTATCAAAGAACATTCCCTATGACTTTCCAATGATTTTAATTTTGTAAAAGCACTGTTTAATTCTAGTTCTAATTCCCTAATCCTATTTAGTGCTTGTTCATATAATGAGCTACAATAAGAAAAGTTTTCAGTTTGTAAAGTAAGCCGGTCACGATCCTCCACTGTTGATTCAAATTTCATGTGAAGATCAACTAATTCTCTCTTGAGCGATGTGTTCATGCAATCTGCGGTTTAATACCCGCTGGGTATATATGAAGATAATACGTTCATTATTTTTCTGGTAACAAATTGTGTTGCACCTGTGGCGTAAGTGCAACCAGTTGCCAAATAAAATGAAGCCGTAAAAGTATTGTGTTATTGAAAAAAAACATACACTTTTAATAAAAGTACTCAAAACTATACTTAATTTATTAAAAATTGCGCTTCATTCACGTATTTTGTGGTTTCTACATTAAAGCTTTTATCCCAGTGTATTACGCTTTTAGGGGTACAATTTTGAATAAATTTTTAATAAAAATAGTATTCATCCATTTTTTAAAAAAGGTAATTTAGAAAACTAAAACCGCGACTGCGTTTTTGAGTAGATACTTTTTTTTAAATAAAAATATACTAAAGTTATAATTTGGCGCCAAAAATATATTGATATACTCAGTGTCACTCTCACAGTAAACACGTATCTAACGACATCTTTCAAGCTAAAATCCATCAAGCCGTTTAGTATACAGAGCGCGCCAAATATTTTAATTTGGCGCCAAAAATCCGCCATTTTGTTTCTTTTTATTTTGTTATACCCAGTCTCACTCTCACATTAAACACGAATCTAACGAAACCTCTCAAGCAAAAATCCATCAAGCCGTTCAGGATGCAGAGCATGCCAAACAATTATACATATGGACATACTCTCGATAAACATAACCCTCCTTCTGGCGCAGTCGGGTAAAAATGAGACTGCTTTCGCAAAAGGTTAATTAAAAGTTGTGTTTACAGATATAAAAAAAGGAGAAAAGGACGCCCTATCTCAAAACAATCCGGGTATCATACACATAATTGTCCTGGATGGGAAACAAATACGATCTCCACTGAGCCACTGGTGCAACAAAAAGCCCTTTATTGGTACAATTTTGAAAAATATATTCTTTGGTGCTCGTTTTACCAACCTAAAGATATTGATCCAGGTTTCTTAATTTCTAACTGTTTAGGCTGTATGTTGACTAAAAGTCAGTCAGTCACGGTAATGTTTTAAACATAAAAAATATAAATACATTCAATGGTCGAAACACTCCACCACTCCTATCTTCAATCATCAATCTTGAATATCTACGTAGGTGTCCAAGGTGGAATGAACCCACTCAATCGGGGTGAATATGAATGTAGATATAAAAATAGACGAAAGGAAAAAAATATATTTAAGCTTGTAAAAGCTTACCATATTACATTATACCATAAAAGATAGATAATAATAAGAAAAGCAATCATTGTGCGATAGTAGTAACAGCTCATGGTTTATTATGGAAAATCTTTGGCCGTTACATAAAAACTAGCTGTAGGTCAAGGGCCAGGTGCAAATAGCGTTCCTTTTATAATAAGAACCAATTTAGACTATATAAGCTTTATACCAGTGAAAGACCCTTTCAAATCATTCACACCGTTACTGAGATTACACAATTAAATAATATCGCGCATTGTACCGGTAGCATGGATCCCACTCTCGCTGCCCGTTGGAACCCTAAGGAACCCTTTTTGTAAGGTATGCTCTACATTTTTTATATTTATATTTATAAACATATAAATATTTGTAGAGTTGTAATGAATAAAGTGAGTACCTAAAGCAAAAATTGTATGACCAAAACAGTAAGGTTATTCAATTTGTAACTACGTAAACTTACATTTTCGTGTTTTGTTCTTTTTCACCCGTATATTCGTATTCAACCCGGTTGGCTGTAACAATTTGTCTATAACGAATATTTATTGATAACCAATCATCAATGACGAATGTAGTGCCAACGAACCATAAGACGTGCAATATATCACGATTGTCACGTACAAATACACTCACGTGCAATAACGCGAACAAAATGGCGACAAAACACATGCGATAGTGTTGCCACCCTAAATCTTTACTAATATATAAAGCTGAAGAGTTTGTTTAAACGCACTAATCTAAACCACTCAGCAAACCTGAAAAATTATTTTAATGTCAGCCCATTTATCGAGGAAGGGTTTAAGCTATATTTTACTATGATGTTTCCACGGGAGCAGGAGCTACGGGGATAAAACTAAGGCTGTATTTCAGAGGCATTTGGTCGTAAGTGCCGGTCTACGTTAAAGGCACATAGGATGAATGTTTCTGACGTATAATGGCACAAACGACCTTATGCTTCTGAGCTCTGGCTATATTATTAAACGATGAATATAAACGAAAAACGATTAGGTATATATTTAAATCTATATCCAGGAAAAGTTAAGGGCTAAATTTTAAGTAAAAATATTATTAAAAAAAAAAATTGAATTTCTTTACTAACATACCTAATCACTACACAAGATACTATCTATAGTCTTAAAAGGATGGCACATATTTTGAGAGCACCGCCGTATCTATAAAATGAATTAATAATAAAGATTAATTAGTTAAGTTCTATGCATGTCATTATTAAGTTTTATGAAAGTATTAATGATTAATTATCATATTGTTATTAATTATAAAAGTTGTCAATGTGACCACAAAATTTGTAGGCAAGTGAATAATACCCTAATCATGTCATCGTGCATTGCGCGTGTATTTAATCTAAACAAAAATAAAAATTAGTCTATTAAAAAAAAAAGCCGAGGATTACTAAGGGAATTAATTCATATAGGATACAAATAATAAAAACACTGTTTTAATCTAATTTCAGTAACAGGACTGATTTTGACAGCTGGTATTCTTAATTGGTTGTTATGGCGAGCGTGCAAATCAACGTTGTAAGCAGAACACATAAGAATTTGATGTTTGAAGCGGCCGTAGCCCAGTCTAGGGCGTCCGATCATGTGGTCGCGATCCCTTTCCATTGTGTTACAACTTCGTTCAAGTCGGTAGGCTCGGACCAACTCTTAACACAAGCATTTAGCCTAACACGAGAGGTTAACAAGAAGAGTAGAGTGCAAAACCTCTGCTAGTAATCTTTTAAGACAAAAAGGAATGCAGAAAAAGGTTTTTTTTTTAATTTATTTTCGTATTTCGATCACAACGCGACCGTGCAAATTAAACGTTACTCTTTTTCAAATAAAATCAAATGGTTTATTTGTTATTTGAGATACAAAGTTCTTAAGTAGGTACAGTTCAGTCTAATTCATTTTTGGTGTGCAAATGTTTACAGTGTAATATTAAAAGTTTCATTCACTGTCATATATGTATTAACTAATTAATTAATTCAAAAAATTCACAAATGGATGCAAGAATAAATATAGAAACGATTTCAAAATTGAGCTTAATAAAATTCGACCACCGGCAGGATTCGAACCTGCATCTTAGGTAAAGCCTCTAATGCCTAACCCATTTAGGCTTCGGTGGAAGCACACCAATGGTCGTCCAAATTTATCAATCCCTTTATAACAGGTCTCTAAGGAGGACGTTAGTGCCATCTATCGGTAATGATCCGCATTACTTCGACTAATATTTCCAAAGTTGCATTTGGTATTAAATATTTAACGATGACACCGCCCGTATATCACATTTTTAATATTTTTAATACTTTACGGAAAAGTTTACCATATAATATGTTTCAAAATTATTGGTATAGTAACATAGAAACGTTTATTGGTTATGTAAATACGTGGTCAACTATACAGGGTGTCCCAAAAGATTACGTAGCTGGGAAGGGGGGTGATAGGGATGGTCACAAGGGTCACTAGAAAAATAAAAAAAAAATCCGCTCTGGGTATTAAAAAAAAAATTGCATTTTTTTAAAAACTTAAAATTTTACACCTTGTTATTTTTGATGTTGATGTTGATGACCTTGTTGTTATTGAAGATTACATAACAGCATTTTTTTTAAATACAGCCCTATTTGTAGGTACAGTTAGCACAAGGTGTAAAATTTTTAGTCTTTTAAAAAATGCCATTTATTTTTTTAAACACCCAGAGGGAATTTTTTATATTTTTCTGGTGACCCTTGTGACCATCCTATCACCCCCCTTCCCAGCTACGTAATCTTTTGGGACACCCTGTATGTGATTCAGTTATCTGCGAGCAAACCCTCCTACGCTCCGAGTACGCGGTGTTATTCCCTTATCTATTTATTATACAGAGGTCCTAACAAACTTCGATCATTTGGGTCAAGCGAATTCCAGTGAGAGAATACATGTACTTTATGTATGTATACTGTAGTGTAATTAGTTGAGAATATTCGTAATGATGTTAGATATAAAATGGTTAAGTGACCCTTTTTTTTTTTTGTTGTCCGGGGGAAATGCGTTTACTCATTTCCACTGCCGCTGCAGCGTATTACCGCGCTGGCGGCGGGATATGTGGGACTCGCCCTCTCCATAGCGGTGGTATACTTACTCATACCACGATAAAGGGACCCTACACCACTAAAACTCTCGGACACTCCTTCGATACGTCGTTGGCCGGGGCCGGGTACGCACGAAGCAATCCGGCCCCATGGTTAAGTGACCCGAGATATCAAAATCAAAATCACTTATGTAAATTGCTGTAGGTAAAGCAAAGACATCGTTTTTAAACAAATTATTTGTCAATTTGAGCTGGGCGGAAATTTTGTATGTTTCTTATAGCTTTCACACTTCTTATGACTTTTGGTTTTGAAATTATGTTTTTTGTATAATATAACAAAAATATTCATTTATTTCTCTCAAAAGGTCCACTGATGAACATGGGACTCCTCCCGAGGGAGGGTTTTTGCCATAGTCACCACGCTTGGCAGGTGGATAGGTGACCGCATTGTTATGTTGTAATACACAGGGGAAACGCTGCTGCCCGTTCCCTGGTTCTAGACATGCGCAAAATGTGTCAGTAAAAAGAAATGAATGAAGTATATCTTTTGGCTCAATGAAGTACCTAGTCCACTGATTTAGGTCAGTACTTCATTTAGTTCAGCAAATCACAACGAATCAATGAGTTAGAGACATGCGCAAAATGTGTCATTGAAGTATACTTCATTTGAACTAAGTGAACTATATCACTCATTTACTTCACTAGTTCAGCTTATGAACAAGATTCATTTGAATCAGTTTTCGCATGTCCTTCAAACGATCATCGAATTCATTTACTTCACTAGTTCAGTTTATGAACTAGATTCATTTGAATCAATTTTCGCAGGTCTTTCAAACGATCATCGATCGTGCAATGAACTAATAACGAGAATGATTATATAGTTTTGTATTAGTTCTTTATGTTTTTTTTTTTAAATTATAAGTACCTATAGCTTTCATTTAAAAGCATTAAGTTATATTGTGTACGTATTATATTGAATATAAGAATTTTAACACTGTGAACTAAATGGACTAAACTGAACTATTGAAGTATATGAATCTGCACTGAACGAAAGAGATATACAGAGTGATTCCAACTGAAGTACCTACTTCAATTGAAGGATTCATTCGCGAACTACACATCTCTACCTGGTACGTTTGTTATAGATGATGTTATAACAATCGGGACCAATGCAACGGCTTAACGTGCTTTCCCAGGCACGGAGGTTAGTCCCTCAACCAAACAGACCCGGAAAGAAATCTTACAATTTACACAAACATTTCTTGTCCGGTGTGGGGATCGAACCCACGACCTCCGAGATTTAAAGCGAGCCAAATACCTCTACGCTACGGAGGTTGTCTACCTTTAATGTTGTATGGAAGCCCATACAACATTATTTTTCTTATTGCTCGACATCAATTGCGGCAATATGTAGGCACTTGAAAATGGTACGGAAGCCGTCGTGCGCGAGTCCGACTTGCACTTAACCGGTTTTTCTTAAATAATATTATCTATTTACTTAATCTTTAGGTAAGGTTATTGTAAGAATTATCTGTTAGTCATAGTTTTTTATTATTTTATCTTCTTACATTGTAATTCTGACAAGTACAAGTGTATGTTAATACCTAAGTGCTGAATAAAATTCACTATTTCATTATTTCATTGTAATGTATTTATTTTATATCGTTCGATTAGATGTGTTTAAGGTTTTGTTATCACTGTATGAATTACATGTTTTTTGAGTTTATTTACATACTTCATATAACCTTTCATTTAAAAAATGGGCTGCGAGAACTCCGGCAGATAAAAAAAGTAAAGAAGACAAGAAAAAGCTTGTACAAAGTTTGCTTCGAAGCCGAATGGGATTGCACGGTGATAAGCCCCGACAAGGCAGTGGAAACAGCAATGATGGCAATACAGCTCGTCGTTTTTTTTTAAAGTACTATTGAGCTTCAGAAATTACAGTTGACAATGAACTTATTTAAAGGTTCTATGTTATTCTTCAAACTTTAGCATCCGGTATTGCTGTAACTCTAGAAAATAATGGTGAATATAATCGCTTTTTTTTTGGACGGACATTTGTAGTTAGCCACGAGGCTTTTGCTACTTCATCGTCATAAAGGCGAGCAGAGCTCTAGTCTATATAATTGGTTTAAACACTACAAACTAAGCCATCTGCGCAAGAGAGCGTCCCCTGTGGGACTTGGACCTCGGCTCAGGGAGGTCGCTGGCGATGAGATTGAGGGATTTTGACTTTTTGTATTTTAGAGAGGTTTTGTGCAACTGTCGCTCTACCTTACAGTTCGCGGGTCTCTCGGGTTATGTCCGGTGAAGGAGCAAAAGCCACTGGGCTAACTACGTAAGTCCTTCCGAAAAAAAGGGCCTCTCGGGCTTTGGGTCTACGAGGGCATCGGGGCTGGTGAAACTGCGCGCAGTAAACTAGTTCATATATTATAACCTCTGAATTCACTGACGGGCTACGAGTTTCTATATAATATATCATTCTAATTTCCAAAATAGATGTAAAACAGAATACCTAAAATATAATTCTCTAGAGACTATCTGGCAATAAATTAAATTACGTCGGTTAGTACAAAATTATTCCGTAAACACGATATTATTATTCAACCACATATTATTAGTTTATAGCGATAGGTAAATTTATTAAGGTAGCCACCCACTTCATCGTAACACTGTAACATTATAACACTATTGTGGGTTCTAGTTCCGTGTCAGGAAAAATATTTTTTTATTCAAATGTTGTTTATCTATGACAATTTAATCCGAAATTTCAAAATTGAGATTAATAAATTAAGACCACTAGCAGGATTCGAACCCTCCAACCTAGCTATAGCCCCCTAATGCTTTAACCATTTGGCCACGGTGGATGCCAACCTGTCGCCTAAATATATCAATCTCTTTTGAGCATGTCTCTAAAGGAAATTGACATTTCCAATTTTAAAGTTATCGGGAAACTTTTCCGGTAAGAATATTTAAAAATGTGGATTCATACATGGCAAAATGTGTTTTTCCTTGTGATTAATGATAATCTAGGTTACATGAACGGGCGCCTCTAACATAGGTTCAACGTAATTATAGTCTATGGTAATTCTATTGAAAAAGTATAGGTATTCATGGAGCAATTTCACTAACAAAAATAAGCATTTTTGTTCAGTATAAGCAAAAACGATATAATCTCGTTGTTCTACCTAAAAGTCATAATCCCTCAACCCCCGCCCCCCCGTAGCAGTACAGAGACTGCAAGAAACTAGCACCACTACACAGAGACCACTCTATCCGACCCGCCGGAGAAGAGTGCGCTCGCGAACGCGACGCGTCCCCCCGACCTTTGGTTTGCAAAGAACCTTCCGATGCCCTAAAACACTAAAATACACAATCACTCAATCTCCCCGTCAGCGACCGCCCTGAACTGAGGTCCAAGTCGCACAGGGGACGCTGACTTGCGAAGGTTGCTTAGTTTGTAGTGTTTTAACCATTTATCTAGGCTGGAGCTCTGCTCGCCTTTATGCCCAGCAAAGTAGCAAAAGCCTCGGGGCTAATTACATACCTATGTCCGTCCGAAAAAAAAGAAAAAAACCCCTGCCCTGAGCCGATATTCAAGTAGCACAGGGGACGCACTCTTGTGCAGGTTGCTTTGTTTGCAGCTTTAAACCACCTGTTTAGGCTGAGCTTTAGGCGAGCAGAGGCTTGCCTTTATGCCCGGTAAAGTAGGCAAAGCCTCCTGGCTAAGTACATAATGTCTGTCCAAAAAAAGAAGTTGTACTGCCACGGTTCAACAATTTAATTTTAAAATACAGTAAGTAATTCGTGTGTAGTGTTCACTAACCTTAATATGGAACCTGTTATAAGCGTGAGTAATAATAAACTTAATATGTTAGCAATTTGAGTGGAGAGTAGTGGAGGACTTATAGTGTACTTGGTAAGAGGCGGCCGATATTAGGTTGCATCTAATATCTACTACAGGTATTAGGAATAATAATATTATAATGTTAGGTTACGACAAACTCCGTAGCGTAGCGGTATTTGGCTCGAACTAAATCTCTGCGGTTGTGGTTTCGGACAGGAATTCTTTCCGGGTCTGGTTGGTTGAGGGACTACCCTCCGTGCGTCGGAAAGCGCGTTAAGCCGTAATCTTAATAATCGTATATCAAGGAACGGGCAGCAACGTTTCCGCTTGTTACAACATAATACTGCGGTCACCAACCCGCCTGCCAAGCGTTGTCAAAGCGTTACATAGACTAATTACACTAATATTGTTCCATAATTCCAAGCATAACATTATAATAAAATAGCTGCGCCCCGCGGTTTTACCCGCGTTACTCTGCCCGCCGTATTGGTTTCCGGCTTAGAATAGACCACCCCATGTCTTCCCATGGGTGTCGTAAAAGGCGACTAAGGGACATATGGCTGATGGATGGGCAGCAGCATCTATTAGCTCAACATTTGCATCTTACTGCGTTTACCAATCCGTCTGCCAACCGTGATAATTGCAATATCCCTCTAATTCTGGCTTGCCAAGGTCTGTTAAGAGGAGACCCATGTTCAGCAGTGGACGTCAATGGGCTGTTGATGATGACTCTGCCCCAGTGGGTCGGCTTGTGATGTTTTGTAGTCTATATGTTAATCAAGCGTATATCCTATCCCGGTGCAAAATATCAGCCTATTCCGTTCAGTAGTTTTGGCGTGAAAGAGTAACAAAACACCCATCCATCCATACTTACAAACTTTCGCGTTTATAATAATAGTTGGATACTTTACACAAATAAATACCCAAGTTCACTGACCACGAAATAGAGACAACATCCTTTCACAAAAACAAAAAAAGCAACTCAACTACGTAAGACATGATCTCATGCAAACAAATGTAATTGAATCGGATTTTCTCGCAGATTCTTTTAGAGTGGCAATTTTTGGAATCCCACCTCCGAGGCTAATACTACGTACCAGTTTGTTCTGCATACGCTAGGAATGGTCAGATGCAGAGCTAGGAACAAGTGGATAGTCACAAATGTCTTCGATTACATTCTTGTGTTGATAGGGCTGCGGACACAGAAGTGAATTAGTTTACTTAAAAAAAGGTTTTATTTTATCAAAAATATTAAATTGAGCCGTGGAATGCTGGTATAGAATGTTACCCACCGCATATCTAGCCGTGGCTGTCATAAAAGGCGACTAAGATAAATTCCACGGAACTGGCAGCAGCGTTTCCTGTGATGATGAAAAAAAAACCTTGTACTGCGCTCGCCAACCCGCCTGCCAAGCGTGGCGAGTGACACACCACGGTGACACACACCACGATCAGGCCCCTAATCCCCGGCGCCCCGCTAGTCATGGCCACGGTACCAGCCATGGTAATTATTACGGTAAATTTATTAACAAGTACATAATAAATGAATCATAAAAAGTACAACTTGATACGATATCCTACTAATATTATAAATGCAAAAGTTTGTATGTGTGGATGTTTGTATGTTTGTTGCTCTTTCACGCAAAAACTACTGAATGGATTTGGCTGTAACTTGCACGGGGATAGGTAATAAGCTTGATTAACATATAGGCTACAGAAAATCACGCTCCGACCTATTTGAGCAGAGTAACGCGGGTACGCGGGGCGCAGATAGTTTTCAATCATTTATTTAACAATACGTAGGTATGTCGCATAATTCCGTATCATCGGTATTACGTTAAGAATAATAAAAATAATATTAAGTTTAACTATGTATGTACATATTTAGATTAAGTAGAGCATTGTTCAACAGCCGTCAGACCACATTAAAATTAAAGTCTTTTATTTTAATGTGGTCTGACGGTTTCGATGCAAATAAATGGGACTATGGATATACTTTTTTAATTATTAATATTAATAACTTGTTGTTCTGTATAACTGTATAATGGATCAACGCGAAACTGCTGACTGACTGCTGACTGACTGTAACTTGGAGTGTGTATTTTCTATATGATGTAGATATATGAATAGTAACAGCTCCAGAGTGCCATCCCTATGAAGATGAAAAGGGATGGCCAAGTTATGCAGACGAATTTGAGGGCAACATCTAGGGCTTAGAAACGCAGGGTTGCTAAAATATCCTGCATTAGAATTTAGTGTATAGAAATAAAAAAAATATATTATAAATAAAACTGTTTTTAAAATAAATTGTATGTACCTGACAGCTTTTAGGCTAAAGCTATTCAAACTATTATATTAATAAGCCAAAATATGTTTAGATTATTTTCCTGTAATAGGTTTACGTCACTAAAACTTTATTTATTTATCTATACATATATATAACTAGCTGACCCGGCAGATAGATGTTGGCCGATTCTCAGACCTACTCAATATGCTCACAAAATTTCATGAGAATCGGTCAAGCCGTTTCGGAGGAGTACGGGAACGAACATTGTGACACGAGAATTTTATATATAAGATAAAACTGTAGAGGTCGAATGTCTGTACATAGAAAGAAACGCTAAAAACCGAGTCAGGGGGATGTTAGAAGTAAAATAGAACACATCCAGATTTTTTTCTTTGTCTGTTTGCCTGTTTGTATGGGCTAATCTCGATCTGTTGCATCGATTTAAATTAAATTTTGCATAGTGGTATCTTACATCCCCGGTCAACATTTGAAATACTTTTTATTTCATTTCAGAAAATTAATGAGTTCCCATTGGATAGTTATAGACAACCTCCGTAGCGTAGCGGTATTTGGCTCGCTTTAAATCTCGGATGTCGTAGGTTCGATTGCCACGCTGGACAGCATGGATCTTTGTGTAAGGAGTAAGATTTCTTTCCGGGTCTGGTTGGTTGAGGAACCGCCCTCCGTGTCTAGGAAGGCGCGTTGGGCCGCTGGTCCCGATTGTTATAACATCATCTATAATAATCGTATGTCAAGGAACGGGCAGCAGCGTTTCCTTGCGTGGTACAATATAATACTGCGTTCGCCAATCCGCCTGCGTGGTGACTATGCCAAATACCCTCCCCCGGGAGGAGGCCCATGTTCAGCAGTGGACGTTATACGGGCTGATGATGATGGGATAGTTATATATCTAAGGAATAACAAACACCACGCGGAAAAAGTCGCGGCCATCAGCTAGTTTTTTTAATAAATATCTTCTTCTACTTTCGCAACCATTCCTAGTTCTTCGAACGTGATGTATAATGTAGGTATATTGAGCAAGACGCAACCTTTGTTAAAAATGAAACATTCCTGAGGTCTGGGGCTTATGTAATTCTATTATGAACAGTAAGACCGAACGTATTAAAGTTGCAGCGTTTTCCTGTATAGCATTTGTTCTGTGACTTTTGTTTTGCTTGCTTGTATCACTAGCTAGGTAAA